>CM076580.1:508751651-509089490 GCA_034641835.2 Pinus albicaulis
AAGAAAAATAAGCAAGCTACTGGATCTGCAGCGGGAGAGGCCTTAGCCTCACAGTTTGAGCTGGATTTTTCGCTGATCGCATGCTTGGTCTCAAGTGTGATGGGATCAGTATGGTTCTTGGACAATGGTGCGTCTTTTCACATGACTGGAGATCGAGATCTGTTTTCAGATCTGGATGAGAAAGATCTTGGAGTGCACATCGAGATGGGCGATGATGGTAGATACAGTGTGACCGGTATCGGTACCATTTCCTTTGAGAGGGAGTCTGGTAAACCCTTCGTATTGAAGGATGTGATGCATGTTCCAGGATTGAAGAAGAATTTGATCTCTGTGGCGATGTTAGAAGACAAGGGGTATGATGTTGTCTTCAGCGAGGGAAAGGCTTTCCTGCGCAGTAAGACAACTGGAGAAACCCGGAAGATAGGGGTTCGAATCAAGAACCTTTATCAGTTGAAAGTAGATGGCTGCACAACAATGGCATGCAAGGCGGAAGGAGTGGTGAGCCGGGATGATGGCGAGCTGTGGCACCGGAGATTGGGCCACCTTCACCATGGCGCTTTGAAGATACTGCAGCAGATTTCTACTGGGCTTCCTAAGGGCACTCTTGTGCAGTCAGATCAGTGCAAGGGGTGTACCTTGGGAAAATTTTTGAAAGCCACCTTTCACGAGAAGGATAGTCGCGCCACGACGATCCTTGAGAGAATTCACACAGACGTGTGTGGACCTTTCTCAGTAGCTTCGACAGCAAAGCACAGGTACTATGTGATCTTTGTTGATGATTATTCTCGGAAGTGCTGGATCTTCTTCATGCAGAAGAAGAGCGAGACATACTCAAAGTTATGTGAGTTCAAGGCGCTGGTTGAGAAGGAATCGGGGAAGCATGTGAAGGCTCTTAGGAGCGACAATGGTGGTGAATTCATCTCTGCTGAATTCAAGGACTTTTGCAGCGCAGAAGGGATTCAGAGAGAGCTCATTGCACCTCATAACCCACAGCAGAATGGGGTTGCTGAGTGGAAGAAAAGAACGATCGTGGGTGTTGCACGGGCGATGTTGCATGATCAGGGCCTACCCCTTCACTTGTGGGCAGAGGCATGCAATACTGCAGTATATGTGCAGAACCGTTGTCCTCACAAGATACTTGGCATGAGTACACCGGAGGAGGCGTTTTCTGGTAAGAGACCTGATATTTCCCATTTGAGGATTTTTGGCTCACCTGTCTACATGCATGTGACGAAGGATGCCAGAAAGAAGCTGGATCCGACCGCAGAGGTTGGAATATTTGTGGGGTACACTGATACACCTCACAACTATCGAGTGTATTTTCCAGACAGTCGCAAGACTGTTGTGCGACGGGATATCAAATTTCAGGAGGAGAAAGCCATGAAGTGTTCGCTTGAGAGGGAGCCACACTTGCATGCAGATGAGGAGCTATTAGTTCCTAAGGATGAGCTTCCGAATGTGGATCGGCCACAAGAGGAAGTTCATGGAGTGGAAGAGACCACTCATGCAGCGCCAACCATCAGAGGGCGCAAGCGCACTACAGAAGCTGAGCGACTGGCTCAAGATGCAGAGAAGGTTGTAGGACCACCTATAGCACAGCGCAGACAGAGACAGTCACCGGATCGGTACATTGGATACATGGCTCTTGTGAGCAAATGTGTCGTGACGGAGCCATCCTCTTTCGAGGAAGCTGTGGAGGACCCCGCATGGGTAGATGCCATGGTGGAAGAGTATGATTCGATTGTCAGAAACAGTGCATGGGAGATTGTCCCGCGACCGGAGGGGAAATCAGTGGTGGGTTCGTGATGGATCTACAAAGTGAAGTAGGCGGCTGACGGGAGTGTGGAGAAGTACAAGGCAAGATTTGTTGCCCGTGGCTTCTCACAGATCGAGGGGATCGATTATGAGGAGACCTTTTCTCCTGTCGCAAGGTACTCTTCCATACGGACGATCCTAGCTCTCTCAGCGCAGATGGGGTGGCACATCCATCAGATGGATGTGAAGACTGCATTCCTCAATGGAGTCATTGAGGAGGAGGTGTACATAGAGCAGCCCGAAGGTTTCGAGATCTTCAGCGGTGAGTCGCATGTGTGCAGACTCAAGAGAGCACTGTACGGGTTGAAGCAAGCACCTTGTGCTTGGTACACACGGATAGACAGTTATTTCACCGGACTTGGATTCTCCAAGAGTGAGGTGGATCCTAACCTGTACCAGATTGTGGTGGAGGGGAAGTTGCTGATCATTGTACTATATGTAGATGATCTGATTTTGACGGGTGATGAGCTATTGATACTTTCATGCAAGGAGGATCTTGCTAGAGAGTTTGAGATGAAGGACTTGGGCCTCCTTCATTATTTCCTGGGATTGGAAATTTGGCAACGCGGTGATGGACTATTTGTTTCTCGGGGTAAGTATGCCTGGGAGATACTGGAGAAGTTCAACATGCATGGCTGCAAGCCTGTTGATACTCCTCTTCCTGGAGGTTGGAGGAAGGAGGATGCTACTTCAGCGGAGGTAGTGGATGCCACTGTTTATCGACAGTTGGTGGGGTCGCTTATGTATCTGGTCAATACACGACTTGATATATGCTATGCTGTTAACCAGCTTTCGCAAGCTATGGTTAAGCCTACCAAGCTCTTCTGGAAGGCAGGCAAGCATGTATTGTGTTATCTTAGAGGCACATCGGGATATGGCTTGTGGTACAGACAGGAGGATGAGGTGAAGCTTTGTGGCTTCACGGATGCAGATTGGGCAGGGAGCCCAACGGACAAAAAGAGCACATCTGGAGGGATCTTTAGTATCGGGTCGACAGCAGTTTCTTGGTACAGCAGGAAGCAGAGATCCGTGGCACTCAGTTCAGCAGAGGCTGAGTATATGGCAGCAAGCTTGGCTGCATGCGAGGCCATATGGATGAGGAAGATCCTGGTTGGGTTGTTCGGGTCACACTTGGAGCCTATTGTGATTTATTGTGATAACCAGAGTTGCATTAAACTCTCGGCTAATCCAGTATTTCATGATAGATCCAAACACATCGACATCAGGTACCATCATATCAGAGATTGTGTGCGGCGGAGAATCATGTTACTTTCATACATTCCCACGGAGGATCAGGATGCTGATATCTTGACGAAGGCGCTCACCAGGAGAAAATTCGAATACCACAGAGGCAGGATAGGGGTTGCAGATAATACATATCTTGTTGAGAGGGAGTGTTGAAAATGCAACAAGATGATGGAGCTTAGTGAAATGAAGTCGCCTTCACTAAGTGGGCCCGCAGGCTATTTTTGGCGCAAAGTCTATTTTTAGACTATGTCTATTTTTAGACATATGGATCATGGTCTATGAGTTGCAAGATGCTATTTATGGATTATTGGTCGAGTTGGTAAAAATAGATGGACCTCTATTTTTAGACATTGGGCTGTTTCTATTTTTAGTACTTAGGGCTAAAAATAGAGCAGTCAATATTATTAGCTCTTAATAATATTCACAATATACCTGTTGTTTAACATTTCCAAATGTCCATGCACTTTTCCCATGCGATCACCGTTGGATCTTCGCCGCATCACATCGGACAGCTATCACGTTACTTTGACCCCTGACCTTTAATTCTAAAAAATTACGCGAAATAGGCAGTTTTAGTATTGTGACATGTCGTAATATGATACGATCGCGTTCCAAATGGAAAAAACCGCTCATGGCCCAAAAGATGTGTGAAACCAGTGGTATGGTTTCCCAAAAACCACTTTCTTGCGGGCCCCACTGTAATTACTTTTGTTTGATTAACTGGACCTTAGGAATAATGTTAACACCTTTGGAAAAGTTTTGGCAATACATCACTTTAATGAAACTCTTTTGTACCCATGTGACAACCTTCGGAAAATTATAATAAAGCACTCAAACCAAAGTTAATTAAAATGCGAACTCATATCATCGCATCGAAAATACAAACACTTGCCTTGTGTTTTGTGATTTCGGTCTCTGCCGATGTGATTGTCACAGTTGATCTGCCCAGATCTACGGTCCTTGCTGCTGTTGTTCCTCCTGATTTTGTTCTGTATTAAAGTGCACAATTTTCTCCTGATATTGTTCTGTATAATCTCTAGTCCTTGTTGTGTCTTGCAACTCCGTTGCCTCTGCTTCATCTGCTGCTTCTGATTTATCCGCTGCCTCTGCTTCAATTCGCTACCTCTGCTTTATCCGCTGCCTCTATTCCTTGTATACCTTGCTTACTTTGCTGCCTTTGCTGCCTCTGTTTCTTGTCTAATGCTGCTCCTTGCTTCTCTTTTTCTATCTCTGTTGCCTCTGCTTCTTTCTCTGCTTCATTTGTTTCCTCTGATGTCTATGCTGCCTCTCTACCTTGGTTGTTTCTGTTCCTTTGTGCTCCTTTGTCTTGATGATAATTCAGGTGCTACTCCTATCTTATCCTTTGCCTTATTGCTGGTTCTTCTTTGCTCTTTTGCCTTAGTTATAGTTCAGGTGCTTCTCTTGTCTTCTCCTTTTCCATCAATGAAAATATTTCCAACAGTCTCCCCCTTTGGCATTGATGGAAATACTCCATCAATACTCCAATACTTCCTTCAGGACTTCCTCTCCCTTTCATTCTGAAAGGTGTGTTTTGTCTTCCTCTGCCAATCTTCTTTTACTTGCTTTTCCTCTCCCTTTGACATCAATGGCAAAGGGTTTCACTTTTCCCAGTGTGGTTTCTATCTTTTCATAATACTTTGATCTTGAGGACCAGTTCCATGCATTGCTCCATTGCTCTAACTCTTTTGTGAAAATTTATAGACTGCTCTCCCCCTTGAATGATGCTTTCTTGACTGATACAGACTATCATTGGACTTCTGTTCTGATCCTGTTTCTTGTATGCAGCCCTTATTATTATTATTATTTTTTAATTAATTAATTAAATTTTTTTTTTCTCCAATCATATCAAAGAGTAACATCTTCATACACTACCCCTAGTTTTTCTCTTAGATATTCGAATATTTATTTAGCAAGAGGTTTTGTGAATATGTATGCTATTTGTTCCTTTGTTGGTATGTATTCCAACTTCACCAATTTATGTGCTACTCCTGTCTTCTCCTTTGCCTTATTGCTGGTTCTTCTTTGCTCTTTTGCCTTAGTGATAGTTCATGTGCTTCTCCTGTCTTCTCCTTTGCCATCAATGACAATATTTCCAACAAATTTTACAGTCAATTTTTCTTGCCAACCTGAATGCCTTCTCCAATGAATCAGGTTCCAAAACGCGAACTTCAAGTTGGATGTTATCCTTTAAAGTACCTATGAAGAGATCAATCCTATGTTCCTCTGGAATATCAGTTATCCTTATATTCAATTTTTGGAAGTCCTCAATGTGCTCCCCCATTAAACCCTTTTGTTTGAGATTTATCAATTGACTAAAGAAGGTGTTACTCTATTTATCCTCATAATGTGCTATCATTTCCTCCGTAAAAATTGACCAAGTGACAATTTTTTTTTCGGGAGCAAAGCCATCGATACCATACAAATATATTTTGTTCTAAATGTAAAGTTGCAATGTGTACCTTTTGTGTGTTTTGCACATTATGGAGATCAAAATATTGCTCCATCTATAGTATCCATGTTACATGATCCTTTCCATCAAACTTCCTCATATCCATTTTTGGAATATGGTGGTTCTTCCCGCCAACATTAGATTTTATGAAATCACGATTAACATTAAATTTTTTTTCATCATGAGTTTCCTCTACTATATTTTCACCATTAGGAAACATTTCTTGTATCGACTTTGTCAAACCTTCCATGTCTGCTTTTAGATCATTCTTCATGTTTTCCATTTTCTCATCAATCTTAGCTTCCATGTCATCCATCTTAGATTCCATGCCAGCTTCCATGCCATCTATCTTAGATTCCATGCCATTCTTCAAACCATCCATCTTAGATTCCACGCCTTTCTTCAAACCATCCATCTTAGTTTCCACGCCTTTCTTCAAAACTTCCATGTCATTTTTTGTTGCTCTTTGCGAGAGTGAATTTTTTTGCACTTGCTCTTGTAATTTTGATATGTCAAGTTGCCATTCTTCGTCTGCATGAGTCATAGTAGAGCTTTCTAAAGGCTTAATGGGTGTTGAATTATTTTTAGGGGCCATTTTAGAATCCAATACTGATATCTATCTTACAATATGCCCTTGGAATCAATTCAACTTGATTCTTCAAACAAGACTTATGAAATTCAGAAAAAAAAAATACACACCTTTTACTTGCTTTTGAGGAGATCGATATTGAAATTCAATTATCTCTATAATTGCATATTCGCATTATCTGAAATTTAGCCCTGTAGTAGCCCTCTGAAGCTTCTTTCAAATTCCACAGGTCTAATCTAATTTGGATTCTTCAAGGAAAAGTTATGCCCAATCTCCCACAATGACCCAATTTTGGACTGGTTTAGTAGAGTGAACTTGTACGACTTGCCACGTGTCACTTTTTCCTCCTTTGGCTCTGAAATTGATAGATAGAAAACTAAAGTTTGTGTAATTGTGGCCACTTTTTACAGCATTCCAATCCGATGCTCAGAGAGAGAGCTATGAAGATTTTTCCACGATCACCTCTTTTAGATGAAATTCAGAAGCCTCAAAAAGCCCTAACTTCCACAGATCATATCTCCGAAAATATTGTGAACCAATATCTAAAATTTTGCGATGATGTTCCTCGAGATTGCAGCTTCACACTCTAAAAATTTCAGCTTTTGAACCTTCGTAGAAAAAAAGTTATTATGAAAATACCATGATGACCTGTTTAAGTTAAATTCAGGAGCTTGCAAAATGACCTAACTTGCACAGATCATATCTCCGAAAATATTGCGAACCAAGATCTAAAATTTTGCGAAGATTTTCCTCAGGATTTTGGCTTCTCACTCTAAAAATTTCAGATTCTAAACATTCATAGAAAAAATGTTATAGCAAAAATTCCACGATGACCTGTTTGGAGCAGCGAAACCCTAGAATCTCAAAGCTGTGATACCAAATGTTGTGAAACCAGCTCCAAAAAGAGAAGAAAAGAGATATCAACGCCTTAGAAATAAGCCAATTCGAGGGGGAAACCTCCAATACATTACATGAATGAACAATTCTTGGATGATTCAATTTACAAAACCTCCTTTCTATATATAGGAGTCCATGGGGCCACAATGTAATCCTAGCTGACCTAACACTAATAATTTAAGGGCACAATAATAACAATATGGGGGTTACAAGGGTACAAAAATAACAATAAGGGGGTTAGACTAACAATAATAAGGGACTATACTAGTAATATAGGGACCTAACATGGAGGTCAATGTGATAGCAGCAAAAAATTCCAAGATGGGTAAGACTAAGTTGAAAGAAGAAGATAAGCCTTCAACCTCTGATGACAAATTTGATTCCATGATGACGAAAATGGAAAAACTGATGGATAGGATTGCCCTTGGTAATGCCTCTGCTCCTCCTGCACAACATGAGCCTTAGTTTAGAAATCCTCAATTCAGAAGACCTCAAAACCAGCAAAGGCCAAGGGAAAACATAAATCAGCCACCTGACCCTCAAGTAACTCCTTTTCAGCAAAACTTAGTTGATGAAGAAGATCAAATTGAAATGCAAGAAGACTCAATTCATTGCTTAGATGAAAACATGTCAGGGATGTTTTTAACTAAGGAAGAACATGATGAGTCAGATCATGATGCAAACAAGGGTGAGGAACCATCTGATTATCTTAATGGGTATCAACGTGCAATATTTGAGATGCAGAAACAATACAACCTTGGAAACAGAAATGTACCAACTACTGCAAACAAAACACAACCCAAAAAAGATGCCCTCAAGGCTGTTGAGGTTAGGAAAGAAACACCACCTCTTCCTCCTGTAAAAGAGACTGAAAAATTTGCTTCTGTTTTTAGTTTGGAGAGTGAGATATCTAAGATCAAAATCCCAGTACCTTTTGGAGAAATTCTTAAGGTGAATGAATACAGAAGTAAGATTGTGAAAATGCCAAATTCCCAACCAAGAGCTGCTAATATTCTAAATATTCAAGAAGATCATCCAACCATATACTTGAGTCCAAGATTAGAGGATGAGTAGAATGAGGAGGTGCCTCCTTTTTATGTTAGCCTTAGCATTCATGACATGACATTGCATAATGCAATGTTGGACTCAGGAGCCTCTCACAATCTCATGCCCAAAGTAATCATGGAGAGGATGGGGTTGGAAATTACTAGACCATATAAGGATTTGTTTTCCTTTGGTTCATAAAGAGTTCAGTGCATTGGTTTACTAAAATATGTTGTTGTTAGTATTACACAAGTCCCTGCCAAGATAGTGGTCATGGACATTGTGGTAGCAGACATTCCACCTAAGTTTGGCATGCTATTATCAAAGTCATGGGCAGAAAATATCAAAGGTACAATGCAGATGGACCTAACTTATGCTACCATTCCTATTTTTGGTGAGCAAAGGAGACTTTATAGAGAAACAAGAATGGCTTACATGGTAAGTAGTAAAGACAAACCTTAGAAATTTCCAATTTATGCTCTTGATACTGAACTTGGATCTACTATTCTTTTCAATGAGTTGATTGATGAAGCAAAGGATGAAAAGAAGGCAGAAAATCAACAAACTGTAATTCAGCAGACAGAAAATAAGCAAACAGAAAGTCAGCAAATTAGTGAGGAGAAGGCAGAAGGTTGGTGGTTGTTGCACTTTGATGGATCAAAAGGAAGAGAGGGGGCAGGAGCAAGAATTTGGATCAAAAGTCCAGATGATGAAAGTAAGTTCTTTTCTTTCAAATTGAATTTTGATTGCACAAATAATATGGTTGAGTATGAATCTTTAATTTTGGGCTCATAAATTTTGAAAAGAATGGGTGCCCAAAAGATTTTTGTTTGTGGAGATTTTGAATTAGTTATTAAGCAAGTTGAGGGTGTGTCTCAAACAAAGGATGTGAGACTGAGGGCATACTGAAATTTAGTCATGGACATGTTGGATAATTTCCAAGAACATTCGTTTATAATGAAGACTAGGGACCAAAACTCAGTAGATGACTCCCTAGCTATCTCTGCAAGCCTATTTATCATTCCTATTCATTCCACTGAAAGATATGAGGTTGAAGTTCGCCATAGACTTGCTATCCCTGATAACATTATCCATTGGCAAGTTTTTGAGGATGACCAACAAGTCAAAAATTTTATAGAACTGAAATAAGAGTTTAAAAGTACACAAGTAGATCAAAAAAACATGCTTGCTGAATCTAAGGGAAATGCTGAAGTGTTATAGCTAAAGAATAACTCTATACCCAAAGGCCTCATACCCCTTGAGAAGCTTTTTGATCAGAATGATGTGTTCAAGTCTCCTAGGATACAAGCTGATGATGAAGAGGTAGAGAGTTGTAACCTTGGTACAGTAGCTATGCCAAAAATGATTAAACTTTCAAAGTTTCTTTCAGTTGATATGAGACAGAAATATATTGAGATGATGAAAAGGTTCATAGATTTTTTCTTTGAGTTATGCTGATTTGAAGAAGTATGATCCTACTATCATTCACCATAGCATTCCCATTAAAGAAAATGAAAAGACTTTAAAGCAGAAGTTGAGGAGCATTAATCCACTTCTCATGCCTCTGATTGAGAAGGAAATCAAGAAACTCTTTGATGCCAAAATTATTGTTCCAATCAGATTCTCAAAGTGGCTTGCAAAATTGGTTCTAGTCAGAAAAAAGAGTGGAGAAATTAGAATGTGTATTGACTTCAGAAACTTAAATAAAGCCTCTTTGAAGGAAAATTACCCTCTCCCAAATATGGACCAAATTTTGCAGAACATTGTTGGTTCCGAAAGGATGTCTATGCTTGATGGTTTTTCAGGGTAAAATCAGATACTTGTGCATCCGAAAGATCAGGAAAAAACAGACTTTACCACACCATGGGGCACATTCATGTATGCCAAAATTTCCTTTGGTCTGATGAATGCAGGAGCAACCTTTCAGAGAGCAATGGAAATTTCTTTTGCTGAGGAGAAGGACAAGATGGTGGTTGTCTATCTAGATGACATAATAGTCTTCTCAAGGAGAGAAGAAGATCACTTGAAGCACCTAGAAAATATTCTGCTGAAGTGTAGAAGGTTTGGCATTTCTCTCAATCCCACTAAAGGCATTTTTTCTCTAACTTCAGGTAAATTAATTGGACATATTATTTCTAAATATGGGATTAAGATTGATCCAAACAGGGTCAATGCAATTCAGAAAGTGGATCTGCCTAGAAGAAGAAAGGAGATTCAGTCTTTCCTTGGAAAGGTAAATTTTGTGAGGAGGTTTATTCCTAATTTTGCTGAGATTGTAAAGGATATAACAAAGATGCTGAAGAAAGGAGCTGACATCAAGTGGACAGCAGAATCAAAACACTCATTTGAGGAGATAAAAAAGGCACTCGCCCAAGCACTAGTGTTGATCAGCCCAGATTTCTCAAAAGAATTTCTGGTTTTTACATTTGAATCGGAAAATACAATTGTTGGAGTTTTGTTGCAGAAAGGACAACAAGGTACTGATCAACCCATTTCATTTTTTAGTAGGACATTAACTAACTCATAGTTGAAGTACAACATATTAGAGAAGCATGCTTATGCCTTGGTTAAGGCCATCAAAGATTTCAGAATTTACATTTTGCATTCTCAAATTATAGCTTTTTTTCCTAATGTTGTTGTGAAAGATATTCTAACTCAAGCTGATCATGATGGTAAGAGGGGGAAATGGATTTATAACTTGCTGGAATATGATATAGAGATCAAGCCCACAAAATTGGTCAAAGGTCAAGGCCTAGCAAAGCTGATGGCACAGTCAAACTTTGACTGTCTTGACATGAATTTAATTGCAGAAATTTCAGAAATTTCAGATGAATTGGAAGAGCTGATCCCCATTGAAGAAAAGTACATCATTTCAGATTGGTACAAAGACATTGTATTTGTCTTACATCATCATTGAGCACCTACTGAGCTGACAAAGTCTAAGGCAAGGTTTTTAAAGTTAAAGTCTTTGAGGTACTGCATCATTGACAAAAATCTGTAATGGAAGGATACCGGTGGTATTTTGTTGAATTGTTTGCTGGAAGAGGAGGCTGAAAAAGTGATTGAGGAGTTTCACAAAGGATATTGTGGAGGTCATCATTATTGGAAGGCTACAACAAATAAGATTCTCATAGCAGGGTATTATTGGCCTACTATGTTCAAAGATGTCTACAAAAATATTGTTGCCTGCCATGAATTCCAGATTTTTGACAATAAGAAGAAGCTTGTACCTTTACCTTTGATGCCTATCTATGTTGAGGCACATTTTCAGTAGTGGGGGATAGATTTTATTGGTGAGATTCATCCATCATCTTCAGGTCAACATCGCTGGATTCTGACAGCAACTGACTATTTCACCAAGCGGATTGAAGCAATCCCAACTAGGCAAGCAAATGATTCAGTTATCATTTCATTTTTGGAAAATAATATATTGTCTAGATTTGGCTGCCCTATGAAGATCATCACTGATAATGCACAAGAATTCAAATCTAATAAGCTGATTAGTATTTCTCATCAATATCACATTTCAATTGGGAATTCTACTGCATATTATCCACAAGGGAATGGTCTTGTTGAATCTTCTAACTAGAGCATTGTGAGGATTATTAAGAAGTTGTTGCAGGAAAATAAGAAGTCATGGTATTTGAAGCTGAAGTATGCTCTGTGGGTTGATAGAGTGTGCACAAGGAGGTCAATTGGCACTTCACCTTATGAGTTGGTTTATGGAGCTGAAGCCATTTTTCCTACATCCTTGGGAGTGCTTGTCATGAAGCTGCTGCAAGGACTAGAGGAGGAGCCAAATGAAATTCAGATAAGGATCAATCATTTGATAGATTTGCAAGAGAAAAGGGAGGAAGTCTATAACAGTAATTAACAATCTCAAAATAGAATCAAGAAGACATTTGACAAGAAGTTCAAGGAAGAAAATTTTCAAATCCAAGATGTGGTTTTGAAATGGGAGGCAAGGATTGAAGAGAAGGGAAAACATGGTAAGTTTGAGAAAATTTGGAAAGGTCCATTCAGAGTAACTGCTTTTCATGGGAACACCACTTACATTTTATAGGAGATGGATGGACAACCATGTGCTGTAGGGCCTATCAATAGCAGGTTTTTGAAGCACTACGCTTCTTAAATTATACTGATCATTCATTCCATTGTATATATTCCATTTTATATGTTTTTCTGCTAATAATGACAAGCCGAAACATCAAGCTTGAGCCTGAGGTGAAGGCCATTAGAGTTTGAAGGAAATTTTGGCAAATTTTAAAGTTTTTGTTTTCAAGAAGATGGATAACAGCACTGGAACTACTGGTTCTTTGGTGTACCACTGGGGCACACCATCCCAAGTGGAGCCACTATTATCACTCGAAGAAATGAAGCATCACTTGACAAAGTCATATAATTTCATGTGTCAAAGGTAGGGTTGTAGGGCTCATTTTTCATTACTTGGTCAAGGAAAATTTTAAATTTTTCTTATTAAGCTTACCCTAAAGTCTAAACCCATTCACTTTAAAATCCCCTCATGTCACATCACTCATTATTTTCTGACAGTTTTCATTTCCCAGGGTTTTAGTACCGAAATGGTCGTTTTAGCTAAGAAACCACAGTTTCGTAGCGAAAACACCCAAATTTACACTAAATACACTATGAAAGTGAGGTTTCCTGTCTGTCATGTCAAATTAGCTGTTAGGTGTCATAAAATCGTTTGAAAATGATAATTTAGATACCATTCAAGTCAGTTAGGGTAAATATCAAGGTACATAGTTAGGTTTGAAGTCATCATCACCTTTTTAGGCAAGTATGAGTCATCATTGTGTTGTGAGTGGGCATCAAACTTTAAAATATATCCAAATTAAGTCATTGCTCATTCTTCATTCCTTCTTTGTGTGATATTGAGGTTTGGAGAGCATTCCATTAAGCCAAAGCTGTGGCTGGTATTTTCAAAGGTTTCAGATATCAGTGATCAAGCGAGGCAGAAAAGTATTAAGCGAGGCAAAGAACTATCAAGCGAGGCAAAAAAGTATCAATCAAGGTAGAGAATACACTAAAGAAACTATGGCTGAAAAAAGAAAGACAAATAAGGGTGGCCAATGTCTAAGATATGAGCCATCAAATATGAATTTGATCAATGAAGACCCAAAAACAGTAGAAGTATTCAGAAGGATAGGATGTTTATAGTTTTGTGACTTATCCATTACACCAGAGGTCATTGCAGTAGCAACATGGATTCCAAGGGGACAAGAGAAGTGGTTCAAAGGATTAAAATTTAACAAGGAGGAGTGCAAAGAGTTTGTCAAGCCAGAAAACAATGAAATGGACCTTACAAATGCTATTCCAAGGAGCTGCATGAAGGATAACTACTCAAAGTTGCTGCTTATCATCCAAAAATATTTCACTTGTGAAGGGAGATACCATAAAGTCTATTCTTACCAATTCAAGCTTCTCCTACACTTTAATGATAATATATCTCTTGATATACCTTTCTATTTACATAGACGTTTATAAAAAATGGCGGATAAGGTCCAAGCAAAATCTGAAGGAAGTGAGACTTAATTGTTTCATCATGGTTTAATTAAAATGCTGGTTTTAGATGAGATCTAGAGACTAGGCAGAGACTGGTCTTATTTCTTATTTGTTATTGGTTTTGAATTAGATACCCTTACTCCTACAAGAACTCTTAAAACTAGGGGTATCCCATCAACTTTAGTGGCAGAACCAAATGAACCAGCAAGAGTAGAGCAAAGTGAAACAGTCATGATGGAAACAGAGCAATTGCAGAGTTTTGATACACCCATTGTTCCACCTGCAAAACAAAAGCCAGTCAAACCTGCAAAACAAAATAAATCTATGAGTAAGAAAGGAAACACAATGTCCAGAAGGTTCAGTTTTAAAAGATGAAAGAAATTTTGGAAGAGCAGGTTGACAGTGTTTCCAAGACCCTAGATAATACACAACAGTTGATCAAATGGACCATGCCATTGAGGAAAGAGGTGAAACATGTCAGGAGAATGAATTTTCAGTTGAAATCTACAAACATAAAGTTGAAGTATCAGATTAAAGACCTCCAAGAACAGCTAAAGCTAACCCATGAGGAGTTGGAGAAGAAAGGTCTTAAAATGACAGTAGTTGAGGAGCCAATAGCTCAACTCATCATCAATGAGGAAGAAACACCTCAAGATCCCTAATTTGAGCTGATTTGTGTTTTTGAAGGTAAATGGCATCTTGGAAACAAAGTATTTACAGTTGGAAGAAATATTTTTGAAGCTAGACAAAAATCTGGAAATAACACACTTTTCAGCAGTTTCGTAGCATTTCCTAGGCTTGAAGCCATGAAAATGCTATGAAACCACTATAGCTTTCTTTTTGTCTTTTGAACCATTTTGGGGAGTTTTCAGGAGGAGGAAATCACATGGAGGATATGTCAAGACATGAGGAATACAATGCAAAAGGAAAGAAATAGAAAGTTGATGGCAAGGGACATTTTTGTAAAGCTAAGAAAGTACACTACGAAACTGCCATACTTTCGTAGCATACTGTTTTGAAGCTTTATAGGCTGGTTTTTGGGCAGTTTTGGATAGCTTGGTACTTCCAAATGATCAGAGGACTATGTCAGCATTCATTCAAGACTTGAAGACCAGGAGATGAAGATAACTCATCAGCCAAACCATGCGTTGAAGATAAGGACTAGTTTTCCTAAAAAGCAGGGTTTGTTTCTAGTTTTAGAGGCTAATTAATAGGTCTTGTAGTGATGAGTTCCATCACACCCTATTCTAACATGTGAAGGAATAATTGTAAAAAATGTAACTAATATTAGGAGATAAGGTAGTTGATGTAATAATGAACAGTTTGAGTCCTATTAGGAAAAGGATTGTTAAATAGAATAACTGTCATTTTCTCATTAATGTAGATGTTTTATTGTTATGCAAGGTGTCATTAGAAAAAGTTCGATGAATCTAGCCATGAGGCAGATCATCTCATCATGTAACAATTCTATTAAAGGGCAAAGATTCAAATTTGTGATGGTTGGAGACTTTTTGGCAATACTGCAGCTTTATGTAAACTGACTGTTTTCAGTAATACATAGAAATTTTACTTGGCCAACTTGAGTTTCTCATGGAGTTTTTAGTGCTAACTTGATTTATATTTTCTATTTGTACCATCTGAAGTGGTTTTCATCTTTAATACTCAGAATTCATTCACGTAATTCTCTGAATTCCTTTATAGATGAATTGACTGTGCTATTTCATGTTTCATGTGTGTCTTACCTCTGCTAAAAACTCTTACCTGCCTCAGCTTCCATGTCAAGTAAAATTACTACTGAATCACTGAATTTTTTGACTCCATAAGCCCAATGATTGCAGACTTATACTCTTTTCAACCTATACACATCACAAGCAAGTTGTTTTCCAAGTAGATTTATCCATCTAGATTTATCTTTATCCAATATCATTGACCCCTTTGAGAGAGCCCTCTCAGACTAAAGAGGCTAAGCTTCAGTTGCAATATTGGTTTGAAACAGTTACATGAAGTTGTCTGATTAGCAGCCTATCAGGTCCAATTTTGTGATAACAGGTTGGATAGTCAAAAATGAAAATTTACAGGTTACAAGGAAATGTACATTCAGGTTTGCTATTACTGCAAATTTTATTGATGAAGTCAAGTTATATGTGGTTCCGCTTGACATTTTAGGAATTATCTTGGGAAAACCATATTTGTATGACAGGAAAGTGGTATTTTATCTCGATGAGAACAAATATCATTTTCTCAAGGATGGGGTGGAGTATATTGTGAGAGCTCATCGCAAAAAGCTAAACATTTCTTTAGTTAATTCAGGGAAGATGAAGGGACTAGTAAATGCAAGTAAAAATTTTGAGCTTGTCGTGATGAAGGAAAATAATGATATGGATTATGAATCTTTTGAAGTTTGTGATGAAAAATTAAATTCTGATTTGTTTTATGTGGTAAGTCAGCATGGCGAGATGTTTTAGGAGAAAAATGGGTTACCTCCCAAGAGGGGAATTCAACATGAGATACAGCTGCAGCAAGATGTTCCACTTCCAAACATTGGCATGTATCGCATGTCGATAATGGAAAGCATGAAAATCAAGAAGAAAATTCAAGAATTGTTGAACAAAGGTATCATACGCCCATCTACTTCTCCATGTGGTTCACCGATTGTCTTAGTGCCAAAGAAGGATGGGACTTGGCACATGTGTGTGGATTTCCGTCCACTAGACAAAGTCATGGCAAGGAATCGTTATCCACTCCAAAGAATTGATGATTTGTTTGATCAATTGAGGTATGAAAAGTATTTCACTAAGTTATACTTATGAAGTGGTTATCATCAATTTAGAATAGCTGAAGAGGACATTTGGAAAACCACATTTAAAACTAAACAAGGATTGTTTGAGTGGCTTGTTATACCTTTCGGTATTACCAATGCTCCAACTACTTTCACGAGAGTTATGAATGATGTATTGGGGCCATTTATTGATGATTGTGTCATTGTCTACTTAGATGATAATTTAATATTCATCCAATCAAGAGATGAACATGTCATGCATGTGAACAAAGTACTTGATGTCTTGAGAAAAGAACAGTTGTTTTTGAAGATGTCGAAGTGTGAATTTGGCAAGACTTCTTCAGTGTATTTGGGACACATTGTTGGAGGAGGTGAGTTGAAGATAGACCCCTCTAAGGTTGAGGTCATTTTTAATTGGTCCAAGCCCAATACAATTATGGAGGTAAGAAGCTTTCTTGGGGCAACACAATATTGGAGGAAGTTTATTGCTAATTTTTCCTCTATTGTAGCTCTGTTACATGCATTGACTAATGTAAAGAAAGTATTCCATTGGGGAGATAAGAAACAAAAATATTTTGATGCTTTGAAACAAAAGATCAATTCAACAATGATATTGGCTCTTCCAGATCTTAGATAGCCATTTGAGATTCAAACAGATGCTAGTGATTACGCCATGGAAGCAGTCCTCATGCAGCATGGTAAGCCCATTTCATTTCATTCTGAGATTTTTAATGGTGATGTGACTAAATATCCCACTTATGACAAAGAGTTATATGCATTGGTACAAAGTGTAAAGAAATGGAAACACTACTTGATGGGGAAAGAGACCATTATTCATATAGACCATCAACCATTTCCATACTTACAGTCACAATCAAAGTTGCAACAATCACGACACTTCGGATGGATGGGCTTTATACAACAATTTCATTTGTTTATTAGGTATAAAAAGGGAATATACAATAAGGTAGCTGATATGCTTTCTAGGCCTATTGTAAATTCATCTATTATACTCAAGCACAATTCTGTTTTGCATGAAAGTTACATTGAGCAATATGCATGTGATAATGAATTTGAAGATGTGTGTGCAATCTTGAGTCAAGGAAACCAAATTGAAGAGTTAGATTACCATGTACATAACAGTTTGTTGTATCACTTGGGCAAGGTATATATTCCACAGGGAGAAAGAAACAATATCATAAGGGAGGTGCACACTTCATTGATTGCTGGACATTTCGGTGTAGGAAAGACAATAGCGAATCTCCTAGTTAAACAAGATGTGTATATTGATGCCATGTAAAAAGAAAATTACAGCTGAACAAACAACTCGTAATTTCTTTCAATATGTTTGGGTTCATTTTGGTCTTCTTACTTATGTTGTAAGTGATCAAGATTCTCAATTTGTTGGGAATTTATGGTCAAATTTGTGGGGCATGATGGACACTAAGTTGAAGAAGAGTACAAACTTTCATCCACAAACATATGGTAAAACCGAGTTGGTCAACAAGAAAGTCATTCATATTCTTTGAGGATATTGCAGCAAACATCCCAAGTTGTGGGATGAACAATTTCATTACATTCAACATGCATACAATAGGGCAAAGCATTCTTCCACAAACACATCACCATTTGAGGCATGTCTTGGGTACTTACCAAGATCACCATCGAAATTCATCTTTGGGAAAGATGTTTCTATTGATGGCCATAGCGACATAGATAAAGCAAAGAAGTTCATTGAGAAAATTTAGTTGATACATCACACAGTTCAAGAAAAACTTGAAAAGAGTCAAAGAAACTACATGGAAAGGCACGATAAACATCGTGTTGATCATAAATTCCAAGTTGGTGACGAAATTTGGTTATATATTAGAAAATAGAGACTTCAAGGGGAAGTTAAAAATCTTAAGCCAAGCTATTATAGTCCTTTTAAAATTCTGGAAAAGATTGGTAACAATGCATTTAAGCTAGATTTTCCTCCTTATATGCAAATATACTCTGTTGTTAATGTTGAGAATTTGAGATTGTTTGAGCCTTCGTTGATTGATGATCAAGGAGAGCATGTTCAACTGTCATCAATAGATGATTTCTCACCAGAATACCTTGATGAAGTTCTGCAAGATCTCATACTTGACAGAAGAAATAAAACTTCAAGGAGAGGGAATGTTGAATACCATCGAGTGGACTCAAGGGAAAAAATCCTTCTAAGGCTAAATGGATGGAGATTTAGAAGGCAAGGGAACAACAAAATCACCTGCTAAACAGTTGATATTATCTTTTAGGGTCCAAAAGGCTTATAGTGGGAAGGAATGATCAGGTGCTTAGTGTTAAGCTAAAAAATGGAAGTGCTCAGAATTGTTCAGAACCTGAACGACCATGAAGTGCTTGTTGCTAGGAATTTGCCGCACTTCGTTTCATTGAAAACTAACTTCGTATGTCAAAGTTAGAGCCTGATGTCCATTTTATCAAATAAGTAAAATTTTGAAAAAAAAGGGACAAGCAGCTGCCCAGTCAGCAGTCAGTATTGATGACATGGTAGCTGACTCTGAAGTTGGTCAAAGTGGTCAAAGGCTCCTCCGGGTGAATCAGGTGGTGAAATTTGTCATTTTGTGATTGGTTATTGAGCTGGGTGATTTATTGCATTTTTATTGGCCATTGGAATGAGCCAATGGGAAGAGGACACGTGGTGCAGCCAGGGGACACCATGTGACCCCTCCCAAAGGCTGAATTAAACTATGTTCAAAGTTAAAAATGCATATTTGTATGGTGGCAAAATTATATGGCGGACGGGCGGAGGTTGGGGTCGACCCCAAGACCTCCCCCACACAAACACAACATCTTACTGCTACACCCGTACGAAGTCCTTACCATACATTTCAATGGGTTTATATTTAAATTACTACAATGTTGTAAGAGGGGGTAAGGCAGGGGCCAACCACCGACCCATGTGATCTCATGCCATGAGAACAGAGTGCTCCAACTTAACCGTGCCATTAACGTGCATTAAGCCTCATTAATTACCCATTAAACTGTGCTTATCTGTTAATGATCTGAAATGGGTGGCTGACTTGTTATGCTATGCAAGCACCTCCCACTCAATTAAACAAATTAAAGATCTTGCTTATACATGCATGTGCAGAATTGCATACTTGAATCAGGTGTATGTGTTTTAATCGTTTTAATGCTTTATTTGTGAGGAATTAAACATTTATTTAGGCTAAATAACAACATGTACAACAACCATAATTGAAGAAAATTAATCATCAACACATAATAGAAAATTTAATAAAGGAGTTCACCCATATGTCTTGGGCTACGTCTCCTTGAGCCTTCGTCAATTGACTTGGCTCTTTGGGATTAAGATGGAAAATTTATTTTACAAGTTACCACTCAACTCCAATGGTTGTTTGAACTATACCAATGGGTTTAGAATACCATCATACCCCTGGAATGGCTGCTAACTCTCTGGAAATGGACGTAGGCTCCCTTAGACTTGACCTCTTCTGGCGGTGTCCTTAAGCTTCCCTGAGCTTCTCTATGGCATAAACTCTCTTAGAAGTCATTTTCTGTCCTTGAAACCTTTTCTACTATCTCCAGCACATATCATACATCCAAAATAGGCTGCTCATTTTCTCAAAATGAGCTTTGGCTTCCCAATCTAGGCCTCCTTCCATTGGTGGCCCTGGGTTCCCCGAAACTTCCCTGTGGCTTCTTCAGCTTTAGAAGTCTCCAAATGGATCTGAAAATACCTCCAATGGATTCAAAATTTCCAAAATATTCAGAATAGACTATTCACTTGCTGAAATTGGCCTCTGGCTACTCTGTTTAGGCCTCCAACACCTGGTGGCACCCTGTGGCTATAGGCTCACTAAAAACTTCTTTGTAGAATCTCGTCCTTCAGAAGTCTCCAAAAGATTTTATGAGCCCCATCATTGGATTCATAAGGTTCAAATTAGTCATAAATGACTAATGGTTTCCTGAGAATGGCCTCTGACTAGGCCCCATTCTTCTGCTGGCCCCTGGTGGCCCTTGGAACTTATCTGAAGCAAAATCACGCTCAGAAGTCCTCATATGGCTCTAAAAACCTCAAAATTGGTTTTAGAATGTTCAATATAGTCATAATAGACTATTGGTTTGCTAAGAATGGTCTCTGGCTACCCTGGCTAGGCCTCATTCTCCTGGTGGCTCCTAGTGGCCCTTAGAACTTCTCTGAAGCAAAATCACGCTCAGACGTCCTCAGCTAGCTCTGAAAACCTCACCAATGGCTATCATGCTCCAATTAGGTAAGAATGAATCTCTCTTCACTTTTAATGGAAAAAAATTGAGTCTCCTTCTCATTTTCCCAATAACACCTAGAAAAGCTCCACTAAATGTGGAGGATTCCACTTAACTAGAGTCAAAGTAGCCAACTCTGCCCTAAATTTGGGCGCGCTCCAGAAATCTGCCAGATTAACCATTAAAATTTAATGTTGGTGGTTGGGTGGCAAAATCCCAACCCAAACCATGTGGTGATTGTTAACAGTGGAGAGGAACTCAAGGCTTGAGCCACGAGCGGTAAAGGTGGAAACTCCGGTTTGAAGTTGTGTTAACCTTATCCGCGCGGAGAAACCGTCAAAGTAACAGTTACATGTGATAACACATATCGGAATAGTTGCGGTGATTGTCGACTAATGGTTGGAGTTCGTGCTAATTGCGGAGTTTGATGCTGTACATGTGTCCACCCGCAGGGATCGCTGGTAGGTTAGGACCATCGATGGTCCCCAACCCCCACATTGAATTTGCATAAAATTTATCAATAAGACATAAAAAATATATGTTAAGAAACACATGTGGCTCGAGAGGTAAGGCATGGGAGTTTTCTGCCCGAGGTCGCGGGGTCGAGCCCTGCGGATCCAAACCAAAATTTTTACAATGCCAATTTGGGGCCACGTGGCGGCCTTAGGGTTGGCCACGTGGCAACCTCTAATTGGTTCATCTAAACCATACCAAATGAAATCCTGACAATTGTCATACATTGATTAACCCTGGAAGGAATATTTTGGGGAATATTTTGAGGAATATTCCCTGGAATATTCTTTTTTTGCTGTCTGTTCAATGCCCAGTCAACCCTGGTCAACTGTCGAAATTTGCAGTTTACAAGACTTTTCAAATCGTGATAAATTCTTCATGCGGTGTCTGTTTTTCGAACCGTTCGTGGTGACAGAGTCAGGAAGATGATATCTATTCGATCGCTTAGGTTTGACACACTTTTGAACACCTTGAAATTTGAGCTATCACTTAGGTCCTCATCCAAATCTGATCACTCCTCCCCATTGGGAATATTTTGGACCCCAAAAGACTTGATTAATTGTTTAGTAGATGAGGGTAAAGCTCCCTCACCTTTCCAACCTCCATCCACTTTGCCTTGTTTGGATTAGTTCTTTTGAGCCCAACTCGAAGGTAGTCAACACTTCCCCCCTTTGATACTCTTGTCTCCTGTCAAGATTTGTATCTTCTTTGAGCTCATCCAGAAAATCTAGCGAAAAATCTTCAATAGAAGGTAGTTGAACATCACTTCCTTGATCATCGATCAAAGGTGGCTAATACAAACATAAGTTTTCAAAATAAACAACTGAATACATTTTCATATGTACAAAGGAATGTATGTATTACTGGGTCAAGAAATCAAACCACTTCATACCAAGCCACTTCCAAGGCGATTTTTCCAACTGAAAATCTTCTTCTTGTGAATCATATGGACTCACATCGATGATGGAATATTTGGTTCCATTCTTGCCAGTATTTTTATCCTCTTGCTTCAAATGCTTGGGATGATTGGTTGGATGCAGTGTCCAACATTGGGAAATGAGATGTACCTTCTTTTGGCAATGTGTGCAAGTCTTTTGCATCTTTTGTTCAAGTTTCCTTCGCTTTGACTGTTTCCTGTATGTCTTCATTCTTTTCCAGCATCTTAAAATTTCTTGGTTACAAAAACCATAATAGTAACAACAACTCTTTCTCCCATTCATGCATGCAGATTTTTCATGCTTAATATAATCATAAACAACTTGATTATGGGAATAATTATACCTCGAATGTTGCTTTGCATGTCCATATTTTTTACCTTCTTGAGGAGATGAACTTGAAGAGGTTCCAGCTCTCTTTTGAAGACCAACATCAATGTTCATGTCTTGATAGCTCTCAGAAATCTCTTTCTCGCCATAAGCTTCATGTTTAAAAACATCTTGCTACAACATGGGTTTCAAACAATGGCATTCATCTTGAATACAAACTTGAAATGTTTGCGGGTTTGAACTTGTAACAAAATTTCTTCTTGGAACTGTCTCAAGTGCCTTCATGGCTTTGGATATTTCACCATAAGGTTGAAAATATCCTATACCAAACTTCTTAGACCTTTCCTCAACCATAATAGGCTCAATCATGCCTTGTGCATGTTTGCCTAGACCCTTGCCTTCATAGCCCATTTTTAACATCAATTTGGACCCTATACCTCTAGTGAGTTTTTCAAATGAACCTACACATCTATCTGAAGAGGAATTTGAAGACAAATTTGAATGATTTACCTCTACTTCAAGCATGTGTTTGGTTAAGGCCTCTTGGGCATGATGGAGCTGCATCTCCATCTCATGCATTCTTTGAAGAAGTCCTTCTTTCTCTTGCTTCATAGAAACCAATTTCTCATGAAGTCCAGTTCTTTCCCTTACATCTTCATAAAGACTTTGCACCATATCCTTTAGGATGTAGAAGTCCTGCTTCATATCTTTATCAAAGAGCCTTGCAAAGGAGTAGGATTTTGAAACCTCACTTGATGAAGTTTTCATCATTATGTAAATGAACTAAATAACTTCAACAACAATTCACAAAGCTTCAAAAAAATTTGGTTGTAGATTCAAGCTCTTTTCTGCAGCTTGTATCTCTTCTTCAAGCAGCCTCTTTTGCAAACAATCCCTCTTGTGCTTCAAGGGTTTCCTTGAGGTCCTTTGGGTAAGGAGAATGCTTTCAGCCTTATTCCTTCTTGTCCTCTTTTGGACTTAGCTAGCAGTAGCTTCCCTTCACCTCTAGCAAACTCAAACTTGTAAGCATCAGTCAATTTACAAACAGTTAAATTCTTTGGACTGTTAAACACCTTTCAAGTCAAACAAGCAAGCAATAAACCTTGTGCTCTATCAAGCAAGAAACCTAGTTCTCTGATACCACCTGATATGAAATAGGTGGCTGACTTGTTATACTATGCAAGCACCTCCAACTCAATTAAACAAATTAAAAATCTTGCTTATACATGCATGTGCGAAATTGCATACTTGAATCAGGTGTATGTGTTTTAACTGTTTTAATGCTTTATGTGTGAGGAATTAAACATTTATTTAGGTTTAATAACAAAATTTACAAAAACCAGAATTGCATCAAATTAATCATCAACACATAACAACAAATTTAATAAAGGATTTCACCCATATGTATTGGGCTACGTCTCCTTGAGCCTTCATCAATTGACTTGGCTCTTTGGGAATAAGATGGAAAATTTATTTTTACAAGTTACTAATCAAATCCAATGGTTTTTTTAACTGTACCAATGGGTTTATAATACCATCATACCCCTGGAATGGCTGCTAACTCTCTGGAAATGGACCTAGGCTCCCTTAGACTTAACCTCTTATGTCGGTGTCCTTAAGCTTCCCTAAGCTTCTTTATGGAAAAAAATCTCTTATAAGTCCTATTATATCCATAAAACCTTTTCTACTATCTCTAGCACATATCAGACATCCAAAATAGGCTATTCATTTGCTCAAAATGAGCTCTGGCTTCCCAATCTAGGCCTCCTTCCACTGGTGGCCCTGGGCTCCCCGAAACTTCCCTATGGATTATTCAGCTCTAGAAGTCTACAAATGGCTCTGAATGTCCCTCCAATGGATTCAAAATGTCCAAAATAGTTAGAATATACTCTTCACTTGCTGAAATTGGCCTATGGCTGCTCTGTTTAGGCCTCCAACACCTCATGGCACCCTGTGGCTCTGGGCTTACTTAAAACTTCTCTGTAGCATCTCATCCTTCAGAAGTCTCCAAAAGCTTCTAAAAAATCCATCATTGGATTCATAAGGTTCAAAATAGTCAGAAATGACTATTGGTTTCCTGAGAATGGCCTCTTGCTGCCTTGGCTAGGCCTCATTCTCATATTGGCCCCTAATGGCCCTTGGAACTTCTCTGAAGCAAAATAACGCTCAGAATTTCTCATCTAGATCTAAAAACCTCACCATTGGATTCAAAAGGTTCAAGATAGTTAGAATATACTATTGGTTTTCTGAGAATGGTCTCTAGATACCCTGGCTAGGCCTCATTCTTCTAGTGGTTGCTAGTGGCCCTTAGAACTTCTCTGAAGCAAAATCACACTCAAAAGTCCTCATCTAGCTCTGTAAACCTCACCAATGGCTCCATCATGCTCCAATTAGTTGAGAATGACTCTCTGTTCACTTTGAATGGGAGAAAATTGAGTCTCCTACTCATTTTCCCAATAAGACCTAGAAAAGCTCCACTAAATGTGGAGGACTCCACTTAACTGGAGTCAAAATAGCCAACTCTGCCCTAAATTTGGGCACGCTCTAGAAATATTCTAGATTAACCGTTACAATTTAATGTTGGTTGTTGGGTGGCCACATTCCAACCCAAACCACACGGTGATTGTTAATAGTGGAGCAGAACTCAAGGCTTGAACCACGGGTTGTAAAGGCGAAAACTCCAGTTTGAATTCGTGTTAACCTTATCTGCGTAGAGAAATTGTCGGAGTAACGGTTACATGTGATAACACAGATCAAAACATTTGTGGTCATTGTTGGCTAATGGTTGGAGGTCGCGTTAACCATAGAGTTTGATGTTGTACATGTGTCCACCAGCGGGGACAACTGGCGGGTTGGTTGGAGGTCGCGTTAACCGTGGAGTTTGATGTTGTACATGTGTCCACCAGCAGGGACAGTTGGTGGGTTGGGGACCGCTGGACATTGAATTTGTACAAAATTTATCAATAAGCCGTAAACAGTATATGTTAAGAAACACATGTGGCTCAGGCGGTAAGGCTTGGGCGCATTCTTCCCAAGGCTGCGGGGTTGAGCCCTGTGGACTCAAACCAAAAATTTTACAATGCCAATTCGGGGCCACGTGGTGGCCTCAGGGCTGGCCACGTGGCAACCTCTAATTGGTTCCTCTAAACCATACCAAATGAAATACTGACACTTATCGTTCATTGATTAGCCCCGGAAGGAATATTCTGGGGAATATTTTGAGGAATATTCTTTTTTTGCTGATTGTTCAAATGCCCAGTCAACCCTGGTCAATTGTCAAAATTTACAGTTTATTGGAATTTTCAAATCGCAATAATTTCTTCATACGGTGTCAATTTTTTGAATCGTTCACGGTGCCAGATTTAGGAAGACGATATCTATCCGGTCGCTCAGGTTCGACACACTTTTGAACACCTTGAAATTTGAGCTATCACTTAGGTCCTGATCCAAATTTGATCAGTTAATTAAACCAAGCTTATCTTGGTGGCCATTTTGGCAGTGTCCACCATTTTTGGAGGAACTCCAAAATTTTTGGAGTTAACCGAGTTATCTCTAGTTTTAAAGGGGTTTCCTAGGCCAAATTGAATGAACCATAAATTTTGCAGAATTCGACCATTTTTGGCTCAGAAAGAGCCTATCCTAGCAGATTTGGACATTCTGAGCAGCTTGGAGTAGGTTTCAGGAGTAGTAGAGGATTGTAAACAACACATTTTGCAATTTTGAGCTAATATAGAGGCCCAAGCCATGGAAGTTGGACTAAGATGATGTAACCCAGGAGGAGTGAACTCCTTCATCAACACACTTTGTTAATGGATCAATTGATGGTTTGTTTTACATTTTATTGTTGTTGTTAAATACTTTGTTTTAATGTTAAAATTATCATGATTTTAACATAAAAATTGACACAATTACCCGTTTAACACTCAAAAACACCACAAGGAAACCTATGCACATGAAGCAAATGATAAACTATTTTTTATAATTCCAAAGATGAAATTAGCATAAAAAAATTAATATTTAGATTCAGATGAAGGAAGCACACCAGAGAGGCTAATAGATTATTGTTGGATGCGAGAGATAATTTGGGAGAACCCACATCACAACACATGCAGAGAAGGTCCCCAGAGCGGTACACTGGATACATGGCTCTTATGAGCAAAGGTATTGTGATAGAACCATCCTTTTTTGAGGAAGAAGTGCATTAAATAGTGTGGGTTGATGCCATGGTTGAGGAGTATGACTCCATTATCAGAAATAGTGCATGGGAAGTTGTCCCAAGCCCAGTGGGGAAGTCAGTTGTAGGATCTAGATGGGTCTACAAGGTGAAGCAGGCAACAGATGGGAGTGTGTGGAAAAAAAACCTTATATTTGCCGCCAAAGGGTTCTCTCACGTGGAAGGGATTGACTATAATGACATTTTTGCACCAGTTCAACAGAGGCAGAGTACATGGCAGCCATTTAGGTAGCATGCGAGGCCATCTGGATGGGGAAGATACTTGTTGGTTTGTTTGGTCAACAGATGGATCCAACGGTGATACATTTTGATAATCAAAGTTTCATCAAACTCTCGGTTAATCCAATAATTCATGACAAGTCCAAGCATATTGATATCTAATATCACCATCTCATAGACTGCGTTCAGAGGAGGATTATGTCATTAGAGCACATTCCCACGAAGGAGTAGGATGCAAACATCTTGACGAAGGCACTGGCAAGAAGAAAATTAGAATTCCATAGAGACATGATCGGGGTAGCAGATAATCTCGAGTCTTGCTGAGAGGGAATTTTGAAATGGCACCTCAAAGTGGGGCTTCTGATTTAATTTTCCCTTCATTAAATTGGAAGATAAATTGTAATTTGATCTCATGACAACTTTTATTAGTTAACTAAGTTAGAATGACTAAGTTAGCTTAGGAAATTTGAGTTGAGGGTCTAAGAGGACGCATTTAGATTTATCCCATGATTTAAGGGGGTCCAATAACAATTATTTGTGAGTTGTAAGTATTTAACTCAAGAAATTCAGTTAAAATCAATTTAACTAATTCTAACTGAGTGATGAGCTAGTGAGAGGTCAAGTGAATTAAATATGATTTAATTCAAAAGTAGTGATGTTGGCCGGATAAATCGATCTTGGGGACAAGACCGATCTCCCTAGTATCAGAATATTGTCTAGAAACAAACAGACAATTAAATCTATCTTTCTCTAGATATATCACAATTTATAAGTAAATGCTACAAAGGTGTTACGATCCTACCTTGATCCAATGCTTGTTTGTAGTAGTCGTCCTTTAGTCGCCCGAAAGAGTTATCTTCAAAGATTTGCAATCACAAACAAACAAACATCAAATAGCACATGCATAACATATATTCATAAATCATATCTATTATGGCGATCAAGGAATCCATAAAATAAACAATCAATTGACAACTTATTGAGAAAAACAAACTTATTTGTATTAACTTTGAAATAGTAGAAGAACCTTACAAAATTTTTAGCCTTGATGTTGAATAGGTCTTCCTAGGGCCTGAAGCAGGAATTTCCTTTACTCTGACAAGCCTTGCACTCTTCCAACCGAGATACATACAGGTATGTAATCTTTCCTCATAAAATCTCAGTTAAAGGAGTCTAAGTTCCAACAACACTTTACCTCAAATAACACTAAAGCTTGAACTCCCTTTGAGGCTGCCTAATGCCTCTTTTTATAGTGCAAAAGAGGAGGTTACAGTTCCACCTATGAAAGGATATAATCCTCCTTCAAAGGGATAAGCTCCTCACATCAAGGGGTTAGCTCCTTAAGGCATGGGATACATGAACCTGAAAAGAGCGGACTTGCCACCGCAAGATTCCTTCCGGAAGATTCTAAAAATGATTGAAAGTGATATTTTTTGAGTTACTTGCGCCCTTTTAATATTTTACAGGGGTTCACACCCTTAACACAGATAAAGTGCAATCAGGTACACAGGAGACATGACCATTAGGTGCGGCACCGTAGGTAAGACAAAGAGAAAGTGAGATACCAGAGTTTTAAAGACTTTTGAGAGCTTTTCTCTTATTTTTAAGGCTTGACATGAGAAACTGATGTTTTTAGACTTGAAAAGGAGGAAATTATGAGTGATAATGAGCTCATACGGACAACGAAATGTCAAGGTGACAATTTTCAGTGCAACAGATTACCCCCTAAAGTGCGAAGTCTGTAATAGATGAAGATAAAGTCTGTCATGTATGAAGAGTGAAGTACTTTATCATTTCAAGGATCATCCTGTGGACACCCCAGTCGAAACCTGTAAAAACATTCAATGCAAAATATATATATGTAGACATATCATTGTTGAGGTAGGCATTCCCATACTCAGATCAAAACTAACTAGAAAACTGACTTAAACTATTCTGATACAGGAATGATTTTTCAATACATCAACAGTATAGACATGTGTAGACACAATATGGACGCAACCATTTGTTTATGAATAGTCCACTGTATAAATGAATAAAAAAATTCCTCGCAGCCTGGATGGTAGAAACTAGATCCAGGGTCTTGATTTCCACTTCCCAAACCAATATGATTCTATCCATGTGAATGAATGTGTCGAAGTCGAACATGGTAGAACCACTTGATTACCAGTCAATAATGTGAACTATTAACAAGTGTGAGAGTAACCACCAGTAATGTCAATGGTCCTCAAAGTACTCAGTACAGTCCATGAAATGTGAATGAATGAACCGAAGTCGAACATGCCATGGAATCATTCGATCGAAGGTCAATGATGTAACCTATCGTCGAAGGCGAGAAACCTGCCATTGAGGCATGCAGATTTCAAGGTACTGACAATTTCTAGATCGAATTCCTAGATAATGAGTTGTCGTCGATAGAAAGTGATCCGTCGTAGGCAAGCCCACAACACGAAATCATAAATCAAGTTTTGAAGAAATATATTAGCAAGGATTGACTTAAGGATGGTCAAAATGGAAGACAAATATTTTGCAGATGAATGGTTTGTTTGAACTGTCTTCTTGAACACATAACAACACTGCATATGGCTTGGTGACAATTGACCCAAAGCTAATACCCATAAACCGACTGAAGACTTTCAATATGGTTTGATTAACTATTAGGCAAAGGATTTCCCAACCTAGGTGAACAAAAATGTCGTGTTCAAGAGTGGTTAACGGTTTTCCGAAAATCAAAATGTAACAAACAGGTTCATTTTTCTCTCTTTTTCCCCACCATTTCTAGCAAGTACCTCTTTATTTTTGACAAGCTTGAGAAGGATAACATTCGATTTTTTATAAGCTCATCCTTCGGATGAGTCCAACAAAGAGTGGTTTGTTCTTGCTTAAAATTGAACAAGTCCTTTACTGTTAAATTTTAACGAGTCCAGTATAGGAGAAACTCAGTGTTTTTCAATTTTAGGGAGTCAGAAGAAAAAAATTAAGAAAACTCCATGGGTGTACTTTTTCGTAAATTTAGTCTCTCAAGCCCGAAAAAGGATAAAATCATGCGGGAGAAAAATCTATTGACCATAATTAGTCAACGTATACCTTTTTCGTAAATAGTCCATTTCAGTCCATAAAAGAGGTAAACTTAGACTGAAGGGACGATCATTCATTTATTTTAACGAGTTCGAATAATCAAGTGCTCGACAATCTTTTCAATTTTCAAGAGTCTGAAAAGGGTTTAAAAGAGGACTCCAATGTTTCGCTTTTTCGTAAATTTTTGAAAGAGTCCGAAAAAGTGATAAAAGTATGATCTATAGTTTCACTTTTTTCTGTAAATTTTAATGAGTTCGAAAAAGTGATAAAAATGTACTCATATGGCCTAATTTCAATTTAATTAACGAGCAGGAAAAGACAGAAATAACTCGACCTTTTCATGTGTTTTACGAGAATGAAAGATAGAAAAATAATCTCAGGATTTTCATGAGTTTAACGAGTCTTGAAAATAATAATCGAAATGGACTAAAGATAGGTTTCATTTTTACAAAAGCTTGAAATAGAGAAAAACTATGCTTGAAAATGGTTTTAATTCCCCCTAAGAATAACTGCTAGAGCGCATACCCCCCCAGCTTCATTTCATTCAACTAAACAGAATACTAGTAATTAATAGCTGGATGGAATGAAGGTTCATTTACGAGATCATATGAAAGACCCTAAATATATGATTTAACATTTACGAGATCTAGTCAAAGACTCGACTCAAATAGGGGAGGATTTGTTTCATTTTTTAACAAGCTATACACAGGAAAAGAACTATGCTCATGGCAACGTGTTTCATTTTTTAACGAGGTTGACACAGTAACAATAACTATCCTCACCTACATGTTTCATTTTTTAATGAGGTTGACATAGTAAAAAGAACTTTCCTCCTGATCCAATATTGATTCATTTTTAACGAGGCTGACACAGTAAAAGGAAATTTTTTCATACTCGATTCATTTTTTTACGAGGTTGAATCCGTAACAGGAACCATCCTCATAATCTATTTATTTCTAATCTATTAATCTACTCTCAACAATCTACCTAATGATTCATTTTTTAATGAGGTTGACACAGGAAAAGAACTATCCTCATACCTGATTCATTTTTTAATGAGGTTGACTCAGTAACAGGAACTATCCTCTGACCAACTAATTCATTTTTTAACGAGGTTGACACAGTAAAAGGAACTATCCTCGTAAGAATCTGTTTCATTTTTTAATGAGGTTGACACAGGAAAATAAATTTCCTCTTGGAAGCTTGTTTCATTTTTTTTAACGAGCTTGACACAAGAAAAGGAACTATGCTCTCGACTAACTGATTCATTTTTTAATGAGGTTGACACAGTAAAAGGAACTATCCTCACACTCACTGATTCATTTTTTAACGAGGTTGACACAGTAAAAGGAACTCTCCTCATGGGCCACTGATTCATTTTTTAATTAGGTTGACACAGTAAAAGGAACTATCCTCGGTGACTTGATCATGGCTTCCAACTGCAAGAAACACATGTCAATGGACACACCTTGATCATGGCTTCCAAGAGGTCTTCATCAGAAGGAAGAATAGGTCTCTGGAAGGAACACATGTCAAGGGACTCAAAAGGGATAAGAACACCGCGTTCAAATAATCCCATAGAGTTTTCGATGTCAATTACCAGATCTAAGTCAAAGGAATCTAAGCAAACAGTGAGAGGCTCGCTTACATCGGTAACTGAAAACATGGGACTAGTTGCCACATAATTAACCCGTGGTGGGGTAGATACCACTTTCGTATGAGGAACATTCAGGGATGTCATATTATTGGTAGTCAAATCAAGACTAGGGAACGAAAGCTGGTCTACAGTCACAATATTTCCATTGTGAGGGAAAGACATCACGCGAAAGAGTGTCGATACGACAGCTTTCATTGCATAGACATAGTCTCGCCCAAGGAGTAAATTGAAATCCAAGGGGCCTCGAACTACCATAAGATCAATACAGATAGTTTTACCTTCCAAAGTAATAGAAAACTTAGGAAGGATCCTTAAAGGTTCACTAATGGTTTTGTTAAAAGCTTTCAGATTCTGCGTAACAGGCACAAGCTGAGGGGAACCCAAAGCTTTCCAATAAGTTGAGGATAAAATACTAACAGAAGCACGTTCATCTACATGTGTGCGGCATATGCTCCTACCACCAACCTTCACAATTATTTGGGAAGGGATGGAGGAAGGAAGACGAGGTTCTGTCAGTCTATTCCAATCAAAGGAAAAGACCTCAGTACTTGGAGAGGGTTCTGTAGAAACAAGTGAAATTCCCCCTGGCGTAGAAGAATCTGATGTAATAATAAGAACTTGAGTGGTATGAAGTTGACTCTTTGCAGGGAGAGTGGGATCGACCGAATGTGAAATCGAATCAACCACTTTATCAACTAATGCATCATCAACCTGAGTGATATGAGTTTCACTCTCCAATGGAAGAGTGGGATTGACTGTACTTGGAATTAGATCAATCACTTCGTCAGTTGACGATAGGCTGGGAGAAAGTTGACGGTAACCAGTTGGAAGTTCTTGCTATGGAACAGTAAGGTTTTCCAACAATTTTGAGGCTTCATCCATGTGAGGGAAAATGTGAGTTTGATGACTCCCTTTGCATAACCTACAAGGAAACCTAACTTTACCCTCTTTCCCAGGCACCTGAATATCACTAGTTGATGGATCAATGGTAAGTTGATGAGATTTTTCTGACCAGACTTACAAGACCTTTGGAATACCAGGACAATTGATAAGGAAGTGGTCACCCTTACAAAGCCTTCAAGGGTATTTGGGTTTACGATGCATGTTGGAGGTTTCCTCAACACTACTAAAATTTACAGCCATGGTTGGTTGGTTGAATTCTTTCTTATCTTGCTTCTTCCTCTTCTTCTTCTTCCCTTTCTTCTTCTTCTTAGTCACCTGGTTACTAGCATCAAGGATTTTACCAAGCGAAGAGGAAGAAAGGGAGGAAGACATATTGGGCGAAGAAGGTAAAGGGTCAACAGAAGGTTGGTGATGTTGAGATGGTGAACTCCGTTGAGGTGAAGCATTCGGTTGAGGTGGAACAATTGGAGTATTCGGGGACAACGAAGTTGAAAATAACCATATTGGTAAACCTATTGTAAATCCAAGTAATGAGAATGTAGCCATATAAGGAGGACCAACATTTCCAAAGAAAGGAAAAGTACTAGGATTCTCGTTAAGAGGGGTTCCTTGGTTGGTAAATTCTGGAACAGTTGCCATTATATTCAACTTCAGTGAATTTTATTAACAATTTAAAATAAAATTAGAAATTCACAATTCACACCTAACAATTAAAATTCACAAATCACACTTATGGTCTTTAAAAGTAAAAGCAAACAAATGAACACGCGCTATCAAATCTAGGAGTCAAACCACACACAAACAGTAGATTCCCGCACTAAAAACACTAGTAGGTGATGAAATCCAACATCGTAGAATTTTAATGCAAAAATGGCGGTTGGAACAGTTACCCCAACAACCTGCTTAATGAAACGGACCAGTGCAAGTTTCTCCACTATACCATCTCGAGTGAAGATAACCCTCCGGAGAGTCCAAGTGAGTCTAGCCAACGTCTGGTCCAGGTACAATGGGATCTTCCCTCCATAGTCACCTTGGGAAAGAATCCAATAGTTTATGGCCACTAAGGTCACCAACAGGAACAAATATACATGGGGGAACAGTCTACGATCCGATACACACACAAGGGTAGAGTAACAAAGCTCAATCCCCTTGAAGGCTCCTTGACATAATCCAAGGTTTACCGACAAGTGACCTCAGGCTCCTCGACAATGGTCAATCCGAGGTTTACCGTTGTTAATAGGTGTATATATTCTATAGTTCCAAATGATGAAGGATTGATTACCTCACTGGTTTGGATATGATCTCGTGCTTAACTCCTTTAAGAGGAGCTTCCTAAAGCATACATGAAAAAATTGGAATTTTTCCTACTGCAAGATCAACTACTTGTTTGTTTTAATTGCTTTGGAAAGTTAATTACAACATATTCCAAAGCACTAATCCTGAGCTAGATTGGTGGAAAGAGCCCTAAAAATGTAAAAATTACTAGACGAATTTTAATTAAGCGCTGTGTTATTTGGGCTATTATTACTCAAAGGGTAAATGGATATGAAACCAATGGTGTTATGACCCGACCCAAAATTGAATGCAATAGAATATGATAATGTAATCTTTTCAATTTGATGAATCCGAACTAAAGTAAGGAAAGAGTTTCCATTCACTTCCAACAATGCAAAAAATTGATCAATAAGAGAAAATATAACAAATTATCTAATGCACTAATTTCACTAAGAAAAACTAATGCTAACTAATGCTAATCAATTCAAAGCAATTTTTTGTTTCATGTTTTTAAAACAAGCATAAAAACATGTAAATTCAAATTAAAGAAACTGATCTAAATCTACGATTGATTTTTCAGAATGTAAACTATGCAATTGTAATCTATGCACAATTCACTTGAAAAGTATGCAAATGTAATCTATGCACATTTTTCACTCATATTCTGAAAATGAGAATTATAATTATGCAAATGTGATCTACGCAAGAGAATTCTCAAACACAAGATGATTCTAATGTAATCTAAGAACCAATCAAGTGCAAGTAAATAAAATTGGGTGAGAGTTCCAAAGATCAAAAATAAAAATAATTAAAGGTGATTAACACTCATACACAATTTAGCCCCCCCCCCCGGCAAATGAGGGGGAATTTTTTTTGCAAAAACAAAAGCAAAAAGATGCAAAATTGTGAAAAGACTGAGACAATCCTCCAAGTAATGACCAAAGGAAATAAAATTAAGAATTTCTCAAAAAAGAGACTCAAAACACCCAATTAACTTAACAAAGATTGATGAGATGAAAAATTTGTTGAAAGAAACTCATAAACAAGGCTTTTTGACAGAAAAATACAGATCTGGGTAGATGCTAAGAATCCTAAATTAAATCTAAACTCAAACTGGAAGGAGAAATATTAAGTTTTTCAAAAATTTGACAGGGTCCGCAGGCTCTAGAGCAAACAAGTGTGGTTCTGCACTGGTTACTCAAGGAAAGTGCGGAGATGCCCACACTATGTGTGAAGAAAATGTGCAGTCTCCAGAAAACTTCAAGAAAAACAAAAAAGTTCTAAATTTTTTTGAAAGAAAATGAAAACTAAGCTACCCAAGCCAGTATACATCAATAAAAAACCAGAAAAAATCATTTTCTCAAGTCAAAATAAAAGAAAAACCGAAAATCAAATTCTTTCCCCAGTGGAGTCACCAATTTGTTGGCCGGATAAATCGATCTTACGGACAAGACCGATCTCCCTAGTATCAGAAGATAGTCTAGCAAAAAACAGACAATTAAATCTATCTTTCTCTAGATATATCACTATTTATAAGTAAATGCTACAAAGGTGTTACGATCCTACCTTGATCCAACACTTGTTTGTAGTAGTCGTCCTTCAGTCGCTCGAAAGAGTTATCTTCGAAGATCTGCAATCACAAACAAACAAACATCAAATAGCACCTGCATAGCATATATTCATAAATCATATCTATTATGGTGATCAAGGAATCCATAAAATAAACAATCAGTTGATAGCTTATTGAGAAAAGCAAACTTATTTGTATTAACTTTGAAATAGTAGAAGAACCTTACAACCTTTTTAGCCTTGATGTTGAACAGGTCTTCCCGAGGTCCGAAGCAGGAATTACCTTTACTCTGACAAGCCTTGCACTCTTCCAACCGAGATACATACAGGTATGTAATCTTTCCTCATAAAATCTCAGTTAAAGGAGTCTAAGTTCCAACAACACTTTACCTCAAATAACACTAAAGCTTGAACTCCCTTTGAGGCTGCCCAATGCCTCTTTTTATAGTGCAAAAGAGCAGGTTACAGTTCCACCTATGAATAGATAGAATCCTCCTTCAAAGGGATAAGCTCCTCACATCAAGGGGTTAGCTCCTCAAGGCATGGGATACATGAACCTGAAAAGAGCGGACTTGCCACCGTAATATTCCTTCCAGAAGCTTCTAAAAATGACTAAAAGTGAGATTTTTGAGTTTACTTGCACCCTTTTAATATTTTACAGGGGTCTACACCCTTAACACAGAGAAAGTGTGGTCAGGTACGCAGGAGACATGACCATTAGGTGCGGCACCGCAGGTAAGACAAAGAGAAAGTGCGATACCAGAGTTCTAGAGACTTTTGAGAGCTTTTCTCTTATTTTTAAGGCTTGACATGAGGAACTGATGTTTTTAGACTTGCAAAGGAGGAAAGTATGAGTGATAATGAGCTCATACAGACAACAAAATGTCAAGGTGACAATTTTCAGTGCAACAAGTGATCAATCAGTTAAATGGTAATTCACTATAAATAGTTGTTGCATGTAAGTTCTATGGAAGACCTAGTTGAGACTGAGGTTAAAGGGATGATAACTATCAGTTGTATAATTAGAAAATTGTACATGTCAATTATAGAGTCAGTTGGAGGCCTAGGAAGGATTGCGCAATTAAGGCAAGGGATTTTCCTATTTAATAGGGATTTAATTCCTCAAGGAATGCATGAGAAAGGCAAGCTGAGAAAAGGAAGTGAATTGGCTAAGTATTTGTCCGATTTTTTCTAGATCAGAGTGAAATAGTTGACAGAGTGCAGGATTTTCTCTTGAGAGAAAAAGCATTTTATTGTTTCATGATCCTTGACTTTATACAATATACATATTGCGATGTTTTGAGCAGGTTTTTTTTCCCCGGATAAATCTTGTGTTGTGCGATTGATTGTCACTTTCTCTTGTTATGTGATTGTGTGATCGTGTTTTGTTTCTGAAAATTGTAGAAAGATTCAATATCTTGTTTTAGTACATTACAAGATCAATTTGAATCCCGTTGTTAGATTTTCTACATGACCTTTATTTCTTTAGGGAGTATAGATTTGTAAAATATATGATCTAAAAATAGTTTCAATGGCTGGCCATGATCAATAATTGCTACTTCTCCATTCAAATTGGCCTCTTACAACCTCAAAGCAATGCAAGGGAAAAATCATAATGCACATGAAAAATAAGTTTTCAAATAACACAAGTAGACAAGAAATTTTCAAACAAGGCAAACAAAGAAACTTAAATTCTTCCTTTTTTAACAATTTCATGTTGTAGTATAAACATTTTTCACATAAATATTTAATATGGATAATTTAGTTCCATCAAAATTTGATTGAGATCACCTTTAGTTTAGAATCGAGTGCAATACATTAAATCGATGAAGATATACTTGAAAATTAGATACCAAGGATAAGTCAAATTTATAACAACTAAAATTTTATGTTAAAATTAAGAAGCACAAGATTGAAAGTTGAAGAAAATTTATGCTCCTTAAGGATTCTAGTTATCTTATATGTGGTTCCTTGAATAAACAAAAGGTGCACTCTAGAGAACCATTCATATTTTCCTATGTAATTATCATCGAAAAATCTCTATAATAATAAACATTTTGTCACATTTTAAAATTATTTAAAATAAAATTATATAATTTTAAGTAATATTTAATTTTATATATATATATATATATATATATATATATATATAATATTAGTTTTAAACATATTTAAAAAAGAAAAATGATTAGATATTTATTTATAAGTATAAAATAAAAATAAAAAATTAAATGAAATTGTCTTTACTGCGACTTTTTGAACTTTCCAGTATCGTAATCCAGCAGAAAAATTTGAGGTGAAATCTTGATTTGTGTTATTTAAACTAGTTTTTTTACTATTTATATGGATTCCCCTAGGGCACTTTGATTGTGCAGGGGTTACCAATCAAGCTTGTGATTTCAATGAATTCTTGCCAAATTTTAGAGAAATTAAACTGGAAAAATCCACAGAAAAACTTCCAAAAATATCACTAAAAACAACCTATTTTTAAATTTACATTCTAAAATATTTTTTTAATTAAATTTAAATAAAAGAAATAGTTAGATCTAAGACTTTTGTAATCTATAATATAAATAAATGTCTTTCGGATTAGATATATATATATATATATATATATATATATATATATATATATATATATATATATATATATATATATAAAATAATCTTAAATATTTAATAAATTTTATTTAATAAAAATAAATAAACATAAAACTCACATTTTTAGTAAATCTTAAATATAAAATGGATTTATTATGTCAGTGTGGCATATAGAACCATACAAAAAATTCAAATTTTTGTATGCATTTCCTATAAAATGGATTTATTATGTGAGTGTGGCTTATAGCACCGTACAAAAATTTCAAATTTTTGTATGCATTTCCGATGTTGAATATTAGTTTTTATTCATTTGTACAAAAAATTAGATTGATGTATTCCTCATTTATTTATCGTTCGCCAATGGGGAGAGCCTGCCACATTCATGATTTAAAGCTATGAAGATGGATTAGTAATTATTGGTACATGGTTTGGAATATTGTTTTTTTAAATTAGTTGGTTCTATTCACATTCATAAAAAAAACATAGTTTACATCGTGGGCCTGGTGAGGCAAAAACGCTGACAAGCGATGGATGCTAAAGGTTCAGCCTACTGAAGCACTTTGAATCTCACCCTCTAGGAAAGGGAATATAGGGAGAGGTATAGAGGGAAGAGAACTGCTGACAAATAGCATGAAATGATAATACATTACAGATCTGGAAAAAAGGCCTGGAGGCCTTGAACATAGAGTCAAAAAGAGTGCAAACCCGAGAAGCAGGAGAATTAGAGGCCTGGAGAATGATGCGTCTCCGCGTCATCATTAAGGAAATCATCCACATTGATAGGCCTGTCTGGAGTCCCCTCTTCAGAGTAGAAGATCTGGCGTCGATGAGATGAGGGTCCAACACCTGGGTAGTGGGGACATCCTCTTCGACCTTGGGGCGTTGATGGTGGTACGAAGTTGAACTACTCTTCATAATAGCATAATGAGGGGAGCTCTTATCAATTAAGCACATATGATGAACTTCACTCACATACATGACAAATTTCTCCGTTAAGGAGTCAATTTTACGTTTCAGAGCTTTGTTGCTATTGTTGGCGAGGAAATAGGTCTCGCAGGCAAGACCCAGGTTCGAGGATTGGGGCCAACAAAGGAGTCTGTTGTAGTCTAGAACCACGCCGGCATTTTCACCCTACTCTGAAGAGCAGAGAATCTCACCCGAGGCGTGCTGCAACCACATGCAGAAGGGGAACATATTGGTAGTGGCGAATGGATCCGCAACTCGAATATAACATAGAATCATTTGCATACATAACATCATACATAGAAGATCTTCTCAGAACATTATGCAGATACTAAGAAAATAAAATTTTAAAGTACCACAGACATCATGCATACGTGAACTCATACAATAAGACAACAACCTTCAAGTATATTAACATCGCTCAACAGGAAGAGCTTTCCATTTCTATTACATACGTCCCATAGGACAGAGAGATAGATAATACAGCCATGATAGATCAATAGAATCCTAGGAACTACAAGGATGTCATGCTCAGGACAGAGCTCTTTTGCGGCGTCTGCACGATCCTCTTCAAGCCCTCTACATCCGTGCATGACTTTCTTTTCAGCTGGGTGATGGCCTATTTATTCACCCGCCAGCGCAACTACTAGTTTCTCTTGTGTTCTTCTTCAGCTGCTTTCAGCTTATTTCTGTTGCCCATGAGTTCTGCTATCTTTTCTCTGCCATATCTTCTCTTCGTCTGCCCTTATCTGCATCAACCTCATCAGCTATCTCCTGTTCTTCCACAACCTCGGCAGCTCCGCTACCTATCGTTGGTGTGCTTGCCATGTGTTGATCCACAACCCAAAATCTGTTCCTTATTCAAAATTCAAAACAAGGGCCCAAACAGGCCCCGACCACAGTTTTTTGACTCATCTTGAGTCAATTGCAAATCATTGTCTCCACCTCCATAGCTTTGCCGGACCTTGTGCCATGTTCCTGCTGCGCACCTTCATTTTTCTATCCAAACAAGGCCCCAACTCCGGGACCTTGCTCAACGTTGAAGCCTTAAGCTTGTTGAAGGTTGTCACAGCCTGCTACCACCCCTGTAATAATGCGTCCATCACCGTGGTGATCTTGGTGACAGCTTCCTCCCTGACGTTCACCGGTACAGCGCCGAATACCGTGCTGATTTGGGTTGCGGCCTTGGCAGCTAACTGCTGCATTGTCTAGGTGCTAACTTGGAGGGGCTGGCGAAGCTCTCGAATTACCCGCTTGGCCATTGTCGAAATGGCCTCTGTCTACTGGATCTGAATCTCCAGGGCATCTTCCTGGGCATACAGCTGATCCAACTGCGAGGGGTCCGTGGCATCCTGAATTTCTTTTGAGAGTTGTTGCAGCTGAGCTGAAATGGGTTCAGTATTTACTGTAAGGGCCTTCGAGCATTCCTGTAGACCTTTCAGGAGGTCATAGGCATCTTGCGCTGCAGTACTGAGAGCTTCCTGCATCTTGGTTACCTGGCCCTATTTCTCCATAATCTGTGTTGTGTAGACTATCACTGGGTCGGGCAGCACTGGCCATGCTACTAATGCTACCTGGAGCTTTGCATTTTCCTGGTGGAGGTCGGTGTATGCCACCCTGAGGTGGATTGCTCATTGTAATACATCTGTTTCTGGCACATCCGCGGGCATCCGAGTGTAGTGAGCCGTTACTTCAAGCCATAGTCCCGTGAAAACCCTGGCCACCTCGTTCATCTGATCCTGGAGCTGCCCGTGTGCCGTTGTGAGTTGCTCGCACTGTTCAGTAAGCACGATTATCTACTGTTACTGTTGCTGACACCTCTGTTGCAGCTCGGAGTGGAGCCTTTCTGCCTGTTGGGCTGCCCTCTGAATGAAGTGGTATAGCTGAGTCGTGCCCCACGTCTCCATGCTTTCGGCCCCTGAAGTACCTTGATCCGGTCGTCGCTCCTGCAGTGGTTGCCCACTGGAAACTGATCTGGTGGAGTGTACTTGAGGGGATGGCGGCGGAGTTGGATGGGGTGCAGAGTCTACCATATTAAGGTATGGCCGCTCCCCCTGATCTACTTGGATGGTCTGCTAAAGTGGAGTAGGCTCAGGTTGTGTCCCAGCCGTGTCTGCAACTATTTGCGCCATCTGTGTGATTAAATCAGAAAAAGTGGTCTGGGGGTACCCAGCGGGGTTGACCGGTGGTATCACTGCTGTACTTGAGTTGGCCTCGGCCCCGTGGTCCCCATTGATTAGGTCCTGGATTACTGGGTCTGATACGGTGGCGGATGAGTTGGATGGTGCGGATGAAGTGGTAGGTGGGAGTGGGTCGGTACGGGGTGGTGAAATACGGATTTTTATGAAGTCGGAGGGGTCAAGGGGAGGTTGAGGTGGAATCCTGCCTATTGCCCATGTCTCGATGAGTGGTTCTTCCTGGATGGGTACCCTTGGGCTTAGTGGCTAGGGTGGATCCTCCTCAGTGAGGTTAACCACTGGACTTGACTCTATGGTTTTGGCCCTCTTGGCCTTGGGAGCCTCTAGGGGGTTTGTGGACTTACTCTTTTCCCCCAGCGAGGTGGTCATTGGACTTGGTAAAGTAAACAAAAAATTGGGAATGGGGAAGTGATGGAGGTCGTGCGGAGAAGCGGGGTGGACTGAGAAAGCTGAAATTCAAAAAAAACAGGGAAGGGAGTGGCACCGCTTGAGACTACTCGGACCACTTCGTTGAGGCTTCATACCTATGTGTTTAGTTGGCGAATGAGTGGGAAGAGCTGCAAGTTGGAGACCCTTTTTTCTGCCTCCGCTTCCGATTCACCAGGCAATTGTTGTGGTAGCATCTTGTCGAAATTGTATGTGTATACCCCGCTTCGGACTTCCATCGCGACCCCTGGCCACGAATAAACTTTGTTGTGGAAGGCTGTGTTGTCGAGTTGGAATTTTAGCGGCCTCATCTGAAATGTCTCTTCCGGCATGCAAGTAGGTCGGAGGAAGGTGTGCTTGTGGCTGACCCCAACCAGACTTGCTCGCTGTATCCGTCCAACAGATTTCTGGAAATCCTCTACTGGCTTGTCACCACATCATTCATTGAACCATACCAACTCCGAAAGGCCTCTGCATTGACCTCTTTGGTGCTGGGATCCCCCGACACCTTCCATGGGACGAATTTCATTGCCATAGGCTGACCCTCCACTATTTCTTCCGGCAGCCTGACGAGGGGGACATGCCACTTCCACATGGCCAGTGCGACTATCAAATATCCATAGATGAAGCTCATTGCCCTCTTGTAATTATCCTCGCATGCGTCGAACAACTCCTTCAGCAGGAAGGAGCACCAGTTCAGCCTGGTCCCCTGAACGCAGTGCTCCGCGATGGAAATGGTGTCCAGGGTACATTCCCCCTTGGTGTAGTGCCTCATTATCTTACTGGCAATGAGGTAACACGCAAACCTGACTTCGGGCTTGTTGATGAGTTCCATTTTCGCTCCCTTTCCTCCCCACCGGGTGCCATATTTTGCATAATAATCCACGTCCCCCGACTTCTTTGCTCTTTTGGAGGTGGTCTGGCATGCGGAGGATACATCTGGGCCTTCCTGTGAGAGCCCTGTGAGTCGATGAATGTCCTTGGCATGGATTGGAATTTCTTTGCCCAACCACAAGGACTCGTTATGAATTCGACTGAGCAAGAACTTGGTACATTGCATGGCTGCTCCTGTCATCCTGAATACTGGCAAGTTCCTCAAATGCAGTATGGAGGATTGCTGGATGCCTCGAAACTTAGGCAAAATCCTTGTTGCTACTCGCTTTGCTTCTGTGGTATAGCTCTCCATGTACACCTGGTGTTTAAGCGTTGGGAGCTCGAAAGAGTCCGTGAGGTCTGCATCTATGAGGGCGGCACTGTCATACTTCCCGACGAGAGACTCCATTTTATGAATCCAACTGTCAAGCGCCTGTTCTACTACTGCTGGATTGGCTCTTGTCATATTTGCGCGGCGTTGATACACTTTCAGAATAGTTCTCGGCCCCTTCTCTTGGCTCGTTGCTTCGGGACACCTCTGCTGCTCTGGTTCTTCTCCAATTTCCTTTGCGTCTTCAGAAATTGCTAACTCTAACTCAGATCTCTCCGACATTCTCGTGCTTTTCTTCATGCAGGCTATGTAATTAACCGGCACGAGTGAGGTTGATGAGACCCCATAATGAATTAATTCCTACTGGCATCCTCCATGGTGATAATCGTGTGATCAGTGGCCTGCTGAGGTGTGTTTTAACATCTGCTGATGGTGGTATGGGGAAATGGGCGGACACGACGGCTGAGGTTACTTCGAATTATGGAAAAATGATTACTCCAAGGTTACTTCTAATTATGGCAATTTATGTTGCGAATCTTGTCGATCCTACGGACTGACACAAGTACTAAATGAAATGATAGGGTCTGACACTTGACACGTTTGCTTATCCTACGGGGATGACACGCTGGATGCGCCCCTCCCGACCACAATCAGTTGCGTGGTGGTCCCCGCAACCTAGCAGATATCGACAACTTATGCATGGACAAAAAACACTACCTACGCTCATCCCAGGTGCGAGAGAGTTATTCAACTACTTTACTCTACGGACTTCTCTTGGGTGTGAGAGTTATTGACAGAAGCTAAAGAAACTTAGTCATGGTATGGCTTCAGGTGTGCGCCATTCACCCACCCAAGTACAACAGTACCATCCAGTTGAGCCAACTGAACGGCTCCAAAATCCTTAATTTCGACGACGAAGTAGGGTCCCAACGAGTGCATCTGCAGTTTTCTTGGAAACTTCTGAAACCTGCTATCGTATAGGAGAACCTTACCTCCAACCTGGAACATTTTTCTCTTGATGTGGCGATTATGCCACGCCTTCTGCCTGTCTTTCTGAACCTTTTGATGAAACTCGGCAAGGAACCTAGCCTCGTCAAGTTCTTGTAATTCGTGTAGGGGTTCCTGTAGTGATTCCTTCTCCGAGAAATTTAGGGAAGTGGCGATCAAAAGACTCTGTATGGTGAACTTAGTGGGAATCACAGCTTCACGGCCATACACTAGCTGGAAAGGTGTTTGATTAGTCAAACACTTCACTGTTGTTCTATAGGCCCATAGTGTGGCTGGCAACCGTTCGTCCCAATCATCTCGCTTGGCATTACAGATCTTCGTCAAACCCTTTTCGAGGATTTTGTTGAACGCTTCAACAGTTCCATTGGCCTGCGGGTAGTACGGGCTGCTTTTGTGATGTTGGATTGTGAAGGTGTCCAACAGCAATTTGATCGTTTCATTAATGAAGTGTGTACCTTGATCATTGGTTAAGCTCCTTGGGCAACCAAACCTACTGATGATGTATTCAAAGATGAACTTGGTTGTCGTATCTTCCGTACAGTCCCATACCACTGCTGCCTCGGCCCATCTGGTGAGGTAGTACGTGGCGGTGATGATGTACCGGGCCTTTGAATGCCTAACTACAGGGGCTATGGGGCCTACGAAGTCGACAGTCCACTTCTCAAATGGTCGCAACACATTCACCGGGTGTAGTGGTAGCTCGTCTCTGTGAGAGGGCCTCCCTGTTCTCTGACAAACATCACATTTCTTGACAAATGATTTATTATCTGCGTGGACCATCGGCCACCATAGTCCAGCTTGTAGCACTTTCCTGGTGGTGGGTTTCACCCCCACGTGTCCTCCCGCGATGCCGCTATGGCACTCCCACAGCACGGCTTCGCGTTCATGGTCAAGGACACAACTCCGTAGAATCTCATCAAGGCCCAATTTATACCACTGCCCCGCAATCAGTTGGTAGTCAGCAGCGCGGATGACCAAGTGCCATTTCTGGATCGGGGTATAGTGCTGAGGACACTGCCCCGTGGTTAGGTAAGTTGCGATGTCGACAAAATAATCTGGTATGGCTTCTACCCGAAAAATATCAGCGTTAGGTAGCTGATCATCTAGAGAGCCCTCGTTCTCACCCGTCCCCAACCTGGATAAATGATCGGGCCTGACATTCAACCTCCCGGGCTTGACAATCACTTCGAAGGTGAATTCTTGAAAGAGTAGGAGCCATCGGCATATCCGTCCTTCCAAAACGGGCTTATTGACTAGGTATTTCAATGCGGAGTGATCAGTAAAAAACTTAAACTTACCTCCTAGGAGATAGTGGCAGAACTTCTGGAGCGAGTACACCATTGCGAGGACCTCCCTCTTCGTGGTGGTGTAATTCCACTCCGCATTAGACAGTTTGCGACTAGCAAAGTAGATTGGGTGGTCAACTGTCGTCTCCCCTGGTTGCGCCAAGACAACCCCAAGAGCAATACCGGAAGCATCGATATGCACATGGAACTGCTTATCCCAATCTGGATGAACCAAAATGGGCGTAATTGCCAGCTTCTCCTTTATAGTGTCAAGGGCCAACTTGCAGTCATCCATCCACTGGAACACCTCTAACTTCCGTAGTAACTTTTCCAAAGGAGCAGTTATCTTCGCATAGTTCCTGATGAACCGTCTGTAATAACTCATGTGCCCCAATAGTGACCTCAACTACTTCACCGTCGCCAGGGCTTTCATGTGAATGATCACTGCTACCATGGTGGGGTCAACGTAGACCCCTTTCCTACACACCACATGTCATAGGAGCGTTCTGAATGGAACCGCAAAGATGCATTTCTTCAGGTTCAAGGAAATTTGCAATTTTCGACACCGATCAAACATTATGCATAGCAGGGTGGCGTGGTCTTTCAAAAAACTGTAGACAGTCCAATCGTCCATGTAGACTTCTAGGAACTTATGAATGTATTCCTGGAAAGCAGCTATGACAATCTTGGAAAACACAGCAGGGGCATTCTTCAACCTGAACGGCATCACGTGGTATGAAAAAGACCCCCACTTAGTGGTGAACATCATTTTCGTCTTGTCCTCTTCCTCGATGCGCACCTGATGGTATCCTGAGAACCCATCAGTGAAGGAGTAGGCCTCATTTCCCGTAACATTGTCCAATACTTCGTCGCTGAAAGGGGTAGGAAATGGGTCATGGATGCAGGCGTTGTTCAAGCTTTGGTAATCCACACAGATGTGGATTTCTGAATTTTCCTTCTTATTTTGAATGACGATGGGACTCACCCACTTTGCTTCTTCCATAGGGAAGATTAGACCTGCCTTCAGCATCTTATCAATCTCCAGCTTGACTTTCTCCTTGATCCGCGAGTTCAGCAGGTAAGGTCGATGCTTCACTAGCCTGGCGTCCGGTTTTAGCACAATTCTCATTTCTCCGAGGTCCCCTTTGATGCCTTTTAAATCCGCAACCGATGAAGGGAATAGGTCTTCCTATTCCTAGAGGAGACTGAAAATTTCCTTTGTCATCTCCTCATCCTAGTAGTCCCCAACTGTAGCTAGTTTGGGTTTTTCCTCCATGCCGATGTTTAGTTTCTTTGTCTTCAGTGGAAGTAGATGGACTCCTTCAATGGTAGGTTCTTCTTTAATGTTCCACTCTCCTTTTGTCTCTTCAAAGTATAGGTGCCCCAGGTCCTCCAAACTATCATCGTTTGGCTTGCTATCGATCCATTTGCAAGCCAACTTATGTCTGTCATCAGGATTCAGTACTAATGGCCTCCCGTCGGTGCCCGGATCGTGGAAAAACAATACCCCTTTTATGACCTATAATGCCTGGGACACCAGCTCTGTCTTCCCCTCAAATGAAAAGCACTGAAAAAATTTGTTCGCAACCTCCTGCCAAGAATTGGTCCCTCTCTTTCTTTCTTCTTCTAAGTACCAGGCATGTGGAATGGTATCCAAGGAGTGGACAAACCGATGTACCCACAACTCCTCCAGGTACCCTACACTTTGCCAATACTCCTGACAGGTTTTCAGGTGGCCTCTCGGATCAGAAGTTCCTTGGTACCTTTGCTTGCTTCGAGGTCCTTCGTCTTCCTTGAACCGCGCCCTCAAAGCCTCCGCCACACAACTCCACTGCAACAGGGTGTTACGGTGATTTTTCCACCACCTGGCTGATGTGGCCTGGAGTGCTACGTCCAAGAGTGGTATCTTGTTTTCCTCTCGTACCTTGTCTTCTACCTTTGTGATGAAGGTATTTACTGCTTGCATGTTGGACAAGGTGGGGTACTCCCTTATCTCAGCTCCAATCCAATCGACTCTGGCAATATTTGCACATCTCCTCGTGCTGGTCTCATACCCACCTTGCTTCTAGTCCTCCCAAGCTAGTTCCAACCCCAGCTCCGAGCTCTGGACACTACGCCATATTACGGAGCCGGTTGCTGTCGGGTTAATATAATCCTGTCGCTTCGCTGCTGTCATCTGATAGAGGTTGTCCAATATCTGAGCATCCTTCCTGTTATCCACAGTTTCTGTGTATCTCGGACCTTGATACGGGTCGAGAGGCTAAGTGACTCGGACCTCTCTGTCTTCAAAAATCATCAACTCCTTTTTGAGGTCGATGATGGCATAGTTTTCAAAAGCCCAGTCGATTCCTAGCAATGCAGGGTATGGATCTTTGTCTCCCATAATATCTATTACTTCAAAATCCATGTAAGTCTTTACCCCTGCGACGTCGACCCCGACATCTTCGAGTCTGCCAATCGGTACAATGTAGTACTGGTTCGCCATCCTGAGTTGGATTGGCAAGTAAGTCAGTCGTGGCTTCCCAAGAGCTTCCCACGTCTTCCGAGGCAAGATATTGACGTCAGATCCCAAGTCAAGCATGGTGTCTCTGATCTAAAATCCCACAACCTGCGTGTTTAACCGGAACTCTTTTCCTGTTCTTCTTTTGTTCTGCTTGACCCACTGTACATACTGGGGTGTTGTGCTCGAGGATTCCCTCGTTCCTGTGTTCCCCTGCAATACGTCCTCCAGGGTATGCTTGAGTTGTTCCCGCATCGAAGCACTGTCAACAATTTTGAGGAATAGGTGGAGCCATTCTTCAATCAGAGCCCCCGTAGCGCTTTGTTCTCCGGTATCGTTCTTCACGGGTACCTCAATACCTTTATCTCCCCCCAGCTGGGCAAAAGTTTCTATCGCCTCCTATAAATAGTTCTTCTACTTTCCCGGCCGGATTAGTTGTTTCGAGGATGTAGGCCTGATCACCAGTATCGGCTCCTTTTCACGAGCATCCTCTCCCGTTTTCTTTCCTCCTCGCGTCACTATGGCTACATTTTTCATGGTCGAAGTCCCTGTCCCTCGAGGTTCTGCATTTACCAGATTCGTGCCTCTCTGCCTTGCTCGTTCCTCCCACTTCTTGATAAGTTCAAGGTAGTCCTCTATCGCGTGGGTGTTCACACGGCACTGGGAACACCACGGTCATCTAGGTAAGGGGCATTCATGGGCCACGTGACCCTCATGATCACAGTTGTAGCATTTCAGTGGACCCCGTCCCCCTGTGCACCCCCCACGCACACTGCCTCCTCTGCCTCTGAAAGCTTCATTCACCTTGTAGGAGGGCGGGTCCAATCGGTCCGCCAGTGCGCCTAGAGCTCTGCACTGTTCAGTGTTGTGAGCCGTGGAAGCACAGAACACACAGTATACGTTGTTCGGAACATTGGAGTACTTCTTCAAAATCGGACACGTCTGAGGTAGATGACCCACTGTTCGTAAAATTTCGCAATACTCTATTGCGTCTTGGGTTGGTTGATGTGGGAACCCTGCATATGGTTGTTGCAGTGGATAGACCCCTTGCGGGTTTATCGGCGTGCCTCCCCTGATAGGTGGAGTCCCCTGTACTGCCGCTACTGAGGGCCTCACTCCCGGGCTATGCAATTGAGGACACTTAGTTGCCACATGCCCTTCTACCAGGCAGTGTGTGCACCAAACATTCGGCCTGGCTGGTCTTATAGGCTGCATCTCCTTAAGTTTTTCGGTCAGATTGGAAATATGATGTTGCAGTCCCAGTAGGGATGGGTCTTGCGAGGTTGGCCCTCCCCTATATTCCTGAGGGTAACCCGCCATTGCCTCTATCTTCATAGTCTGTTCCAAAGCATCTTGCAAGTTGTCGATCTTTTGCTGAGTGAGGGGGGTTCGTGTCAAGGGAAGCAGAGCCTTGATGAACCAGTCCCTCTGATGATTTGGGTCGATCGGGTAGCTGAGTTTCCCGTCTTTGCTTGATCTCCCATAGTTCGGACAGACCCTGCTGGTCTGTTTGGGGAAGCTTAAATTCTCAGACAAAATCTCGCTTGACATCCGCAATTGCTGGATTCGGGTGGGCCTCTGACCACTTTATGAACCAGCGCAATGCCCTTTCCCTTAGCATGGTTTGGAATTCTATTAGCTTTCCTACATCTGGCGTCTTCCGAGCCCTCCATATGGCTTCACAGAGGTACCAGTTTTGTTCCACATCGTCGTTACCCCGCCCAGAAAATTCTAGGTACCGGGTGAATGACCCCACCATATTCACTTGCGGAGGTGTGACTAGAATGAACCCCCCGGGTCCTGGTTGCATAATTATACCACTAGTAATTGCTATACTACCAGTAATGCTGCTATTAGCATGCGTCGTTGTTGACAATGGACTGTTATGCAATCGACTCAACTCTTTTAACTTAACAAAAATATCACTTAAAGGTTTATAGAGTACCAGGGGAAGGTAGGGATCCTTGCCATTCAAACTTTGGGAAGTAGGAATACCTAGAGATATGAATGTCGTCCTTTATTGGAATAACCACTGCATCGCGACATACCACTCGCAATCAAAACCTTCTTCGGGCCGCACATCTGCATCTCCTTCATCAAACATCATCTCCCTCTTCCTCCTGGCTGGGCTCCCATGCACCCGCCGCACTCCCACAACGGTCCCTCCCATCTCCTGGGGACTTGCCTGGCCTTCCATATCCACTATCCACTGAGGCACCTCCTCTTTATCCTTCCGACTACTCCCTCATTGTTTCAACTTCCGCATCACCCTGTCTCGCCACCTATCAGCGATCTGCGCCCTCCAATGTGCACGTCACTCCCTCAACCTCCTTGTGGTCTCAGCATCCATTCCCCCACTTCCCCGCTTCACATTTCACGTAGCATTTGTCCCTCAGGACCTTCCCCTAGCACTGGAGGTTTACGCTTCCATGCTCGATCTTTGGAATTCCATCAACCCCTCGTCCACCATCAGGGCCTTAAGCCATAGTGGAATTTCCTTAAGCAGCTTCCCCCTTAGTCCGGATCGAAATATAGCCTCAGATCTGGAGAAGGACTGGTAGCACTCTGCGGAAAACTCCAAAATATACCTGTCCAAGTTAGACTCTACCCAGAAATCTACAGTGCGGGTCAACTCAGTATCCATCCGATGCAGCGCCACCAGATCTCCGTGCACCCACTTGCGGTTGATCTTCTGTGATTTGTCCTTAGTCACCTTGGTCTGCAACCTCCGCGACCAATTATAGAGGTCGCTAGGGAATTTTCCCTAGAGGATCTTGTAGGTATCGCTGGTGGAATCCTAGAAAAGGACTAGATCCTTAAGCACCTTCTCCTTTTGATTCGTTAGCTCTGCTTGTTGAGCTATAAACTGGTCCAGGTGGTTATCCCACCATCTCCTTATTTCTCCTTCGAAGATCCTTGATACCATGATCTAGTTCCCCTAATGAAGTTTAGCGTCCCGGCAACGGAACCATTTGTTGGCAAGGAAACAGGTCTTGCAGGCAAGACCCAGGTTCGGGGATTGGGGCCAACAACGAAGTCCACTGTAGTCTATAACCACGCCGGCATTTTCACCCTACTCCGAAGAGCAGAGAGTCTCACCCAAGGCGTGCCGCGACCACATGCAGAAGGGGAACATATTGGTAGTGGCAGATGGATCCACGACTCGAATCTAACATAGAATCAGTTGCATACATAACATCATACATAGAAGATCTTCTCAGAACATTATGCAGATACTAAGAAAATAAAATTTTAAGGTACCACAGACATCATGCATACGTGAACTCATACAATAAGATAGCAACCTTCAAGTATATTAATAACCTTCAGCTGGATCCATAGTTACTTCGCTCAACAGGAAGAGCTTTCCATTTCTATTACAGACGTCCCACAAGATAGAGAGATAGATAATACAGCCATGATAGATCAATAGAATTCTAGGAACTACAAGGATGTCATGCTCAAGACAGAGCTCTTTTGTGGAATCTGCTCGATCCTCTTCAATCCCTCTGCATCCGTGCATGACTTTCTTTTCGGCTGGGTGACAGCCTATTTATTCACCTGCCAGCGCAACTACTAGTTTCTCTTGTGTTCTTCTCCAGCTGCTTTCGGATTCTTTCTGTTGCCCATGAGTTCTGCTATATGTTCTCTGTCGTATCTTCTCTTTGTCTGCACTTATCTGCGTCAGCCTCATCAGCTATCTCCTGTTCTTCCGCGACCTCGGCAGCTCCACTACCTACCATTGTTGCGCCTACCATGTGTCGATCCGCAACCCAAAATCTATTGCTTATTCAAAAGTCAAAACAAGGGCCCCAACAGCTGTCATTCTGTTCCTGGAGGGCGATGGCTAGAAGAGTCTTAATGTGCCAATGTAAATCGATGGCTCTGTTGTATAGGTTCTCCTAAGGTTTGGTTAGACCATGATCCGGGATCCATCTGAGCAAAGCATCAACCACCTCGGAATACATTTCTCTGCGAAGGATGTGGGCTCTCTTCTCCAGGTAAGCGATGTGCCTCTGCATATTCTAGGTGCTGGTGGAGTTCCTGGCCGCGGTCTTGGCACGAGTAACAGGAGGGAAAGTGGTGTTGGCCCAGTGAGCGTGGCGAACTCAATGAGCAGGGGGAGGCAGGTGAGCGCGATGGGGGGCCATGGAGGCTGGGAAAGATGGAGCGGGAAAGGGGGGGACGAACGAATGATAGGGGTAATAGTGAGGAAACTACTTCTAGGGAAGCCAAGAGAAAACAGGCTTCTCAGGATGAGCAGACAGGAATGAGGAATGGACAGGGATATAGGAGATGATATAGGGAGGCGAGGGGTGAGGGTGTTGGGGTGAGCTTCTGGGAAGCATGCCAAACGGGTTGTCAATACCATGCAGTAAATTAATGCGATGACTGGGAGTGTTTTGCTGAGAGCAGGTCACCAGAGTACCGAAGGAGGTATTAATTGTGGGGAGGGTAGCAAGTGGGAGGGTCATGATTGCAGAATTGATTGAGAGGGGGGATCGAGGTAGAGGTCAGATCGGCCTGCTATGATTCCAGGATGATGATGTGGAGGCATTCATTTTTGACAGATGGCACCGCGATGGAGTCCCAAGTTGTTGAGGTTAGTCTGTTGATGTCAATAACTCCTGTGTTTACCAGAAAGTCCGCGATCTTGTTGTCTTTGTGCCTTACTGCCGAGAAGAATATGCCCCTGGAGTTGTCTATATTGTACTTGATTTTTTGCAGGATTTTGTTTATGCGCCAACAGTCAGAGACTTGGTGGACGTTTTGCCCCTGTTGAATTTTCTAGCAGCCTTGGGCAGCGACGATAGAATCCCCTTCTACCAGGAGGGGCCATAAGTTTTGATGTCTGGTAATGTCGATCCTGTGAGCAAGATCTTGGAGTTCAGCTGCATTATTAGTGTTATAGCCAAGGTTCCTGTAATAGATCTAGAGAATTTTTCCATCGTGGTTGCAGAAGACGCCCCTAAAGCCCGCATTGCTAGGATTGTCCTTAGAAGCTCCATCATAGTTTAGTTTAATAATGTTGGGGTCGGGAGGGTGCCATACTAGCTCTGGAAACGAGGCGAGAGAGGTAGAGGGGTTTGAGGATGAAAGAGGGGAGAGAGTTCAAGAAGGAAGAGAATACAACAGTCCTCCCTGGTGGGGGGGGAGGAGGGGTCTAGGAATTTGGCTATGGAGACATATTCACGTAAGGTCGGTTTGATGGATTGGAGGATCTGCTCTTCTCTTTTTTCCAAGTTTTTGAAGATTCGTGAATTTCTTTCTTTCCATAGAGCCCAACATATAATGCCAGGAAGGAGGTTCCAAGCCAGGTTGATGAGGTGCTGGGAGGAGAAGGAATTTCAGTAGAGGTCAAGGGAGATGAGGATGGAGGAGGGATCATGATCAGAGGCTTTGAAGACAAAATAAAGCCAGTTCCAAATGTTGGAGAAAAATTGGCATTCATTGAGCAGGTGGTTAGCAGTAGAGAGTGCAGATTGATGAACCTATGAAGCCTATTTTTTCGAGATTTCCCCAAGTCAAAAAAAATTGGTGCAAGACAAGCCAGAGGAAAAGAGAAATTTTAGGCCAGTGATTACGATTCCAAAGCCTGTTCCATTTGTTGTCCAAGGGGATGGGGTTGGGGTCGGAGAGAAGACTGCACGCCTCTTTGATATTGAAGTGCCCTGCTTCTTTTGATCCCCATTTGAGTTTTGTCTGGCTCCGCATCCTTTTGAATTTATCTTTTGTGAATTTTCTCTACAAGGATAGCGCAGGTCTGAGGGTGGTTATGTTGAGCCGCTTCATTGGGGTCAAACCACACTCTCCAATCCGTGGTGTCCTCAATATTCTAGAATTATTTGACTACTATTTTGTTGAGCCTGTCCATGTGTTGTCTGATGGGGAGGAAGATATCTATTTTGATCTTGGGGTTTTGTTCCCATGCATCATCCCAAAATAGTGCATTCTCCCCATTGCGCACTTCCCAGAAACAATGATTTTGAATGAGAGTTATGTTTTCCCATGCCTGGTTCCAGATCGGTGAACCTTTGAGATTGCCCACGAGTCTGATCAGAGAGTCTAGATGATGAGTGGGAGCATAATTTTCTTTCCAGAGCTTGGCCCAGGAGATGGTAGGATTAGTGATCCAACGCCACCATGTTTTAGCCCCCAGGAATTTACCTGGGAGATTTGAATCTCTAAGACTGAGACCTCTAGATTTTTTGGGCTTGCAGAGTTTTCTCCATGCAACCAGCACCCATTTACCATTGTTTGCCTTGCCCTTCCATAGGAAATCTCTTTGGATTGTTTTGATATGGTTAGAGATAGATTTAGGGGCAGCAATGGCCGAATATTGGAATTGGGGGATAGCTTGAAGAATAGAACGAACAAGGACAAGTCAGCCAGGGAGGTTGAGAGATCGGAAGGTCCAGTTGGAGATATTTTTTTGAAGTTTAGTGACAAGGGATTCCCAATTACCTTTGGCTAGGGGCTTATCAGTTAGGGGAACTTCCAAATACTTAGATGGGAAGGAATTGAGCTGGAAGCCCAGTATATGGGAAATGTTGAGTTGAATAGCATAGGAGGTATTTAGGAAAAAGAGCTTAGATTTGGTGTTGTTGATAGAGGAGCTTGAGGCTTGAAAAAAATCATTTAGAATGGTCTGGAAGGTAAGGGATTCTTTGATAGATTAAGTGCCCATGAGGAGCGTGTCATCCACAAATTGTTGATGAGTGGTAGGGGGGTTGGGGGGATAGAAATTTAGTCCACTGAGTCGGCCATTGTTGGAGGCAGTTGTTATGGCTCAACCTAGACCTTCTTCCATGATGACAAAGAGGAAGGGCGAAAGAGGGTCACCTTGCCTGATTCCCCGAGAAGGGTTGATGATGGCTGAGGGAGAACCATTGAGGAGGATGGAAAAGAAAGCCCCCGAGACCAAGGCCATGATCCAATTGATGTTGTCTTTGTTGAAGCCAAAGGAAGCTAGCATTTTCTGTATGTAATTCCAATTGATTTTTTCGAATGCTTTGGACATATCCAGTTATATAAGCATACATGGTTTTCTTTGATCCTTAAGGGAGTGGATAACTTCCTGAGAGAGGATGATACTGTACAGAATTTTCCTACCCTCAATGTATCCAGTTTGGTGGGGTGAGATGAGCAATGGAAGGAAATTTTTGATGTGGTTGGCTAGGACTTTAGAAATGATCTTGTAGATAACATTGCAGAGGGAAATAGGTCTAAACTGGTCGGGGGAGTCTGCTTTGTCAGTTTTGGGGATGAGGGTGAGGAAGGTGGCGTTGAAGGATTTGAGGATATATTTTTTGAGACGAGATTCCTCGACTAGGTCATAGACTTCATCTCTAATCAAGGGCCAGTAGGCTTTATAGAAGTCTATACTGAATCTGTCCGGTCCAAGGGCTTTTCCATTGGACATGGAATAGACTGCTTCCTCCACTTCAGCCATTGTTATATTTTTTAGCAGCATCTGGTTATGCTCTCTGGTTAATATTGTGGGGATTTTCCTAGTGATTTTCCTTATGTCTTCCTCATTTTCATTGTTGGAATCCATGAGGATGGACCCAAATTACTGGTTGAGCTCAGCTTCAATCTTAGAGTGAGTGTGAAAGATGATACCTTGCTGGTTTTTGAGACTGAGAATTCGGTTGAATTTTCTGTGTTGGATCATAGACCTGTGGAAGAAAGCAGTTTTCTTTTCTCCATCTTTGAGACAACTTATTCTAGACTTTTGCGTCCAAAGAGTTTCTTCCTGGGCTGCTCTAACCTCCCAATTTTTTTGAAGCTTGAGTTCCTCCTGCTTTTTTTGCTCTGTCATTCCATGATTGATGATATGTTGTTGGAGGGATTTCATTTTTATCTCAATTAGCTTTATTTCAACTATTATGTCTCGAAAGGTTTTTTTTCAAGGCTTTGAGTTCTAGTTTAATGAGCTTTAGCCTCTGCTAGAAGTTATACATTTTGTTTCCCTGGGAGGGAAGGGGAGTAGACCACCACTCCTTCACTTTGTCCTAGAATTCTGGATGGGTAATCCAGAAAGCTTCAAATAAAAAAGGAGAGTTTTCAGGTCTTTCTAAGAGCTTAATGTTGAGAACTATGGGCCAATGATCCGAACCGGCCTGAGGGGCTATACTTTTTTATGTTTCCACGGAGCAAAGGAAGAGGTCCTCAGAGAGGAGAAAGCAATTCAACCTGGAGGCAATCTCTCTATCCCCTCCTCTTCTGTTGTTCCAAGTAAAGGTGTCATTTTTGGTAGGAGTGTCAATGAGTCCTAATTCATCAATCATGGCTTGAAAGGTCGCAGAGTCATTTTCTAATCTCCTAAGGCCTCCTTGCTTTTCCCCAAGGTTGAGAATCATGTTGAAATCCCCAGCTATTATACTAAGGGGGTGGTTGAGGTAACTGCGATGCTTCTTTAGGCTGTTGAGCTAGGCCACTCTCTTAGAGGCAGAGTGGGGGGCATAGACATTGGTGATGCAAATCTTGTCTTTAGTTCCAGAAATTTGGAGGAAAGTGGTGAGGGCATGTTTGGAAGTAAGAGATTCACAGAGGTGAAACCTGGAGTCCTTTCGAAAGGTTGCAAGTCCACCCACAGTGCTAGAGGAAGAGTTGGCCAGATGGCTGTAGTGATTTCTGAAGGAAGAATGTTGAATGAAATCCATATCATTTAAGTTACTTTTTGTTTCTTGAAGAAGTACAATATCAAGCTTGTCATAGGCTATTTCGGATTTCATGATCCTTTTCTTACTAGGACTGTTAAGTCCTCTTATATTCTAGGATGTGCAAATCATGGTAATGATTTAGGGGAGAGAGAGATAGACCTTACCTTTCCTTCATTGACGAAGTGGATTCTGAGCTCTTGAAGGAACCCTGCCTCTTTTTCGATTATACCCTTTGGTGATGTGTTGGCTAGCTTTGAGGTTTGTCGTGATTCCTCCTGTTGGGTTTTTACCCTTGTTTTTTTTCTCTCGTTTCCTTTGCATAACTTGTTGTAGTATGTAAGCCTCCTCGATTTTCTATATATGTTCTATGGGAATTCCTTCTATGCCTTTTTCATTCCAGTCTTTTGTAATTTTTTGCAGGTCCATCCCCATTAGAACTTTCTCAATCCCTCTTTCCTCTAGCATTGGTATGTTCTATATACTTTCCATGTTTGTATCCTCTTGAGGTGTGTTGCCATCCTGTGTAAGAGTGGTTTTTGTATCCATTTCTATGATATTTTTGTCCATAGGTGTTTCCTGCTCGATATTTGTTTCTATTTCCTGACTGTGTTTCCCTACTTCCTCTTGAAGCGTGGAGAGGAGTTCGAACTTGTTTTGTTGTGTGAACTTTGGGGAGTCTTTCCTGGTGGTCATTCTTGTTTGTGCTCAACCTTATCTCCTAAATTGAGTTCATTTAATTGTCAACCAGGGTTGGTAAACTGATGAAGTGAAGTGCACTGTATGTGCCTAGGTGTTTGTCTCTTAATGCGTTGTGTTTAGTTTTTTATGATGTTTTGGTCTTTTATGATGATTTATGATGTTTTTGGTCTTTTGATGGTTTTTATGTTCACAAGGAAAATGACTAGAAAGCTAGTGGAAAGAAGCTACTGATTAAAAATAGAGTGAAGCCTAATTGGTTGATGACAAATGACAAATGCAAATGCAAATACTGAAACAGAATCAAACCTAAACTATGACTAAGCAGAATACAAAGCTTGATAATGACTTTAAGGAAATGAATCAAAACATAAACTTAACTTGTCCAATTCTTTCATCAAAGGTATTTTGGAAGAGCTTGAGAAATGGTCAGCTAAGTATACAAATTCTCCTAACTAAACAATTAAACAACCAGCTTATAATGATGCAAAATTTTATCCATGATTAAGATTTTTTGAAACATATTTGGAGGAAAACATTGGTACCATCATAAGATCTCTACTCTAAGACTAGTTCCTAACTCTATTCTGCAACTTAGTTTAACATTACTAAACCTTAATCAAGAGTTATAGATTTCTTTTTAAAGTAGTCTTTTGAGAAAAGGCTTTGTTTATGAAGTGGTAAAGAAGTTGCAAAAGTACTTCAGGCCTTGAAATGATATTGTCTTCTGTTCATATGGTTATGAATCAATTATAGATTTGGAACAAGAAGAGGTTTTGGAAATAATGAAGGTCGTATTGTTAAGTTTAACAACTAATGTAATCTAATATGCAGTGGATGACAACTAATTGTGGAATGTAAATACAATGAGCTAAGCTAAATCTGAACTAAAATATCACTATTCTACAAGAAACAGTGCTGAACTAACAAGCCATTATCAAACTTAAAACAAAATAACAGAGCATGAATTGAATGCAATTTGACTCCAGAGTACCCTAACTAAGTTATCATGCATTAATCTATGGGATTCTACAGCCTGTTTTGTCCATCATGAATGGTGTTTTGGAAGAGCTTCTTAGAACAATCCTGGTTGTACAATTCAGTGCAAATGCAAACATAAAGACTGAAAGCAATTTAAAAACTAAGAAATCACAGCTATCTCCTACCCATCATTATGATATTTTGGAAGAGCATTTTAAGAGCAAGATCAGCTATGTTACATAGTGTAAACAAACAACTGAAACATTCAGTATCACAGTCATACCTTAGACATCATAAGGATTTTTTGGAAGAGTTTGCTTAGTATAAGTTCAACTGTGATAGTGAACAAAAGAAATTACAATTAAATCCTACAACACTATAGCCATTTCCCATTCATTATCATGATCTTTTGGAAGAGTTTCTTCTTTTGGAAGAGTTATTAGAAAAAGTATAACTATAGTGGCTAATGAAATTAACTACGAACTCAAACTTCAAAAACGTAAAAACAACTAAGATACTTATCTAAATTACGAAAGTAAAGCCGTGCAGGAGGCAGGGGCCCTCTACCACCAGACGGAATCTAACTCCAAATCAATTCAACACTTTCAAAGCAATGATGTCTTCTTCATTAAAGGAAAAATAACTTGAAACAGAGTAGTCTCGGTCTTCAGAAATATAGCATGAAATCTAAGCAAAATCTAGAGCAAAATCTAGCCTATCTCTCGGTTTCCCAAGTGTTTTTATAACAAATTTACATAACAGAACTTGCAACAATACAGGGATCCTTGTCTTTCCTTATCGAAATCACATTAGGACTCTTGAAGATGGCAATGTAAAGAGAAAGAGGACATCTGGACTAGGACAGTCCTATTAGAAGTCTGCCTTCCTAAATTTGTTCCCACGTACCAAAACCATGTCCAGAATTCATTTCTTCCTTCATGGTGAGCAATGAACGATGTGGACATGACGTGGAATATACCCATGTGTGGTTTTTCTTGAGAGGATACCTGGAACATGCCTGAACGTGAAGACATCTGCAGAATTGCCGGTTAGCTACGGAATGCCTGCATTCTGTAGCCAGTTTGCATTATAATGACAAAATCACAAAACTTAGCAAGTTAGCCATGTTTAATCATTCTAAAAGTAATTTTAACTAATTTCATTGATCAATTGGGTTTGGGATAACAGTGGAAAAAGGAAAATGAGGTAAAGTAAGATGAAAGAAAGCACAATCTTGGGGCTCAACATACCCCCACTGCTGTCTTCTTACATGTCCTCATGCAATTTATTCCATAAACTCAGAGACTTCTGCAAGAACATCTAATCCTCTCCTTCTTCTTTGCCTGGAAGCTAAAGATCTTCTGGGTTTTCTGATGACAAGTTTGAACCTTAAGTTGATAAGTGCCCTGATTAGCTTCTTGTTCCTCTTTTTCAACTTTTCATTAGCCTTTTCCACTTTGTCCATTTGTAGAGATAAGGTTGAGTTCATACTGGTTTTGAGTTTGACTTGTTCCTTCAGAATATCATTCTCATTTTTTATGTGTCTATTAAGTATTTTCAGCTGATACCTATCCCTTCTTAACACATCTATTTCGGACAGTGGAGGACTAGGGGTTCTATCTCTACTCTTTGAAGCTTTCCTTTCCAATGTTTCAACATAGTCATAAACTTCTTGCTGAGCAGGGTCAATTTCAGGGGTTTCTTCATTAAAATCCTCTTCAACATCTTCTTCAATAGATGTTTCCTCATCTTCTATATTTATCACCCCTGTTTGTTTGATCTGAGTTTTCCTTAGTTTCCCCCTGAGTCTATGGCTTCTTCCTGGCTGGGATGATCCCTCTCCTTTTTCTGTGGCAGATTTTCTGATTACCCTCTCTTTCTTAAGTTGTCTCTTAATTTGAGTCAACTTCTCTGAGATTATTTCTTCACTACTTTCCTGTACTGTTTTGTCAATTTCAATTTTAGAGGCTCTCCATTTTCTACTTCTCCTTGTAGGCTGTTGTTCAGGTGAGGGCTCTTTTGGTTCCTCAAAATGATTTCTTATCAAGAAATTATCCCAAGTATCTTTTGTTTTGGCTAAATGGTGTTCAATTAAAATCTTAACCAAGCCATGATGGTATAGAGTTGTCTCTAAGAATTCGACCCTCCTTTGAACACAAGAAGCCATCTTTTTCAAACTTTGAAGGAAGAAATAGGGAAAATTTAACTCTTCCTCCAGAAAATGCATTATCAATCTAATATGGTAAAGATAAAATGTGCCATATCTACCTTCACATGTGATAAATTTTTGCAGAATAAGCAATATATTTCTCCATTTATTTTTCAATGCAGAACTTGGAATTCCCTTTTTAAACACAGTGACATCCATACTTGGTGATTTTAGAATTTGCTTCCATGATTCATTATGGAATTCTCTGTTTTTAAACCATCTCTCTCCATTTCTAATCAATCCTGTTGCTTTTGCAATGAAAACCTCAGTGACAGTGAATTTAACATCTCCAATTTCAACCTCGGCTCCCTTAAATGACCTTGCAAATGTTTTAGTGACTTCTTTGTGGAAGCCATTAAATTTCTCAAGAAATTGTAGCCATCCTACCTGTTGCAACATTTCTCTACTTTGAGGGTATCCTTCCAGGTATTTTGTACCCACTGGTTCAGTTCTTACAATAAGGCCCATAATTCTTTCTTCAATCTTCAGATTAATACTCTTTCTGCCCACAGAAACAATAACTTCAACCTTCAAACTGATATACCTCTGGTTCATGGTGACAATGGCTTCAAACTTCGGACTGATATACCTCTAGTTGACAGTGACAATGGTTTCAAATTCCACACTGATATACCTCTGTTTCTCGGTGACAATGCTTCAAATTCCACATTGATATACCTCTACTTCACGGTGATAATGCTTCAATCTCTGCTCACGGTGATAATGCTTCAATCTCTGCTCATGGTGATAATGCTTCAATCTCTGCTCACGGTGATAATAATTTGATATTTCAAATTGATATACCTCTGCTCACGGTGATAGGGATATCTCTGTTTTGCGGAATGAAATGATGAAGGGCTGGCTACGGAATGGAGTGATGGATGTAGTTACGGAATGAGTTAATGAAGTGAGGTGAAGAAAACAAATTAATGAGTGAAAAGACTGCGGAGATTTTTACAACGAAAAAAAAAAAAAAATCATCATTAAATGATTTGGCTGGGTGACGTGAGGAAATCAAACACTTCAGCCTTTTTAACCGCTTAAATGATGGTCGGGTATAGAATTTGAAATGAGAAATTTGTATCCAAAGTTTTTGGAGGGTATATTTGACATGATCAATAAAAATAATCAAAACAACTTTTTCGAATGATTCATAACTAAAACTATACTAAAGTTTATGATATGCCATTATAATCAAAATTTGCTACCTTTGCTTTTCATTTGCTTTTTGTGGTCTTTGTCTACTTTGTTCTCCTTTGGAAGAATCTTCATAATCCTTCTTGATTCTTCTTATTCATGGATATACTGGATCATCTTGTTGCAATTCAAATGTCTGCTGATTAGTGCCTTCAAGATTTGTAGCTGCGGAATGACTGTGTGGCTGCGGAAAATCTGATCAGCTGCAGAATGTCTGTTTAGCTGCAGAATGTACCTGTAGAGAATTTCAATCATGGAATGGAGTGGTTTGGAATATAAGTGAAATGTTATATGGCATGAATGAAGATGGATGATGAAACATGATATAATGGGATATGTATGGAGTGAATGATGGAATGGAATGGACTACAATTCATGAAATGGAGTGGAAGATTATAAGAAATGGCCTACAATCCATGACATGTGTTATTCATTTGCAGCAAGACATCAAACTTTAAATTTTGACATGGAAATGAGGTGGATGAAGTATGGAATGAGATGAATGAAATATGGAATGAAGTAAAGTATGAATGAATGAATGAAATGGAGTATGGATGGATAAGTGAATGGAATTAAATGAGTTGGATCATAAGTGCAATGGATCTGAACTCATGATTTTGTAACAGCTGCTTGCAAAAACAAAATGGAAAAGTTAGAGTGTCAGAAAGACTCTGATTTTCACCCTATCTTTTCTGTATAAACATGCCAATCAATGATTGGTTTTCATGTTTATACTTTATTTATTTATTTATTTTTATTTTTTTTCAAAAGAAATGCTTCAGAAAATTCAATCAAGTTGATGAAGAAGAAATATTCTTCTTCATTAACTTCACATCACTGTTTTCTTGGAACTTCTTGACAAATGCTTCTCTTGAGAGTGGTTTGTAATACAGTTTCAATCTATGACCATTCACAAGAAAAGTGACCTCTTCTTCATCTATTGTCCTGATTTTTACTGCTCCATTGTCAAAAATTTCAACAATTTCATATGGCCCAGGCCAATGTGTTTGAAATTTACCTTGAAAATCCTTGAATTTTGAATCAAACAAGAGAGCCTAGTCACCTTCTTTGAATTTCTTCTCTTTGATGTACTTATCATGCCATCTAGTCCTTTGCTGTTGAACTAGACTTGTTTTCTGAACTACATCTTGTCTGATTTCATCCAATTCATTAATCTGCTCCAATCTATGCTTTTGTGCCTCCATTAAATCAAGTCCTAGTTGAACTGCCATTTTGAAAGTTTGAATCTGGAACTCTATGGGAAACAAAACTTGCTTTCCATAAACAAGTTCATAAGGAGTATGGCCTGTTGTGTTTCTCCATGTAGTTCTATAGGCCTACAAGGCTTCAGGAAGCCTATCTACCCAATCTCTTCTATGTAAATGAACAGTCTTTGTTAGGATTCCTTCAATGACCTTATTAGTAGATTCCACTTGACCATTTGCTTGTGGATGATAAGGAGTAGATTTTCTATGCCCGATTTTGTACCTCTCCATCATTTTCTCCACTAGCCTTGATGTAAATTGAGCTCCTTGATCTGTAACAATTTCCCTCGGGACACCAAAACGAGTAAAAATATCCTCAAAAAGAAAAGTAACTACAGATGCTTCATTAGCAACAAGTAATGGCTTGGCTTCTACCCATTTGGTAACATAATCAGTGCAACTAATATATATCTCTTTTGTCTTGATGGAGGACTAATAGGTCCTACAAAATCCAAAGCCCATTTTTCAAAAGGTTCAATATGTACCTGAGGTTGTAATGGCATCTCACCTGAAGGAGAAGGTTTCCCTGCCCTTTGGCAACTGTCACACCTTTTGACATACTCTTTAGCATCTTTAAACAAGGATGGCCAATAATATCCTAAATTAAGGATCTTATAGGCTGTCCTCTTATCAGCAAAGTGTCCGCCACAAGGTTCATCATGACATGCTTTGAGAATCTTAGGCATCTCATCTTCACGAACACACCTCCTAATGATCAAATCTGGACCTGTCTTGTACAACTCATTAGCAACCCATGAATATTTTGCACTGTCATAAATGATTTTTCTTTTATCCCTTGCATTCATTATTGAAGGAAATTTTCCTGAAACTAAATAATTAGCAATATCGGCAAACCATGGAGTTTGAGTAGAAATTGCAAAAAGATATTCATCAGGAAATTGATCTTCAACTGGAGTGTCATCTTTGATATTTTGGAGTCTAGATAGGAAATCAGCTACTGTGTTTTGTTTTCCAAGCCTATCTAGAATGGTAATGTTGAATTCTTGTAAGAGCAATAACCATCTTATGACTCTGCCATTAGTAATTGATTTGTTCATTAAGTATCTAATTACAGAATGATCAGTGTGAACAAAAGTTTCATAGCCTGTTATATAGTGTCTAAATTTTTTTATGGCATGAAAAACAACTAAAAACTCTTTTTCAGTTACAGTATAGTTTAACTCTGCAGGAGTCAAATTTTTACTGGTATAATAGATGGCATAAGGAATCAAATCTTTTTGTCCCAATACTGCTCCTAGAGCTGTATCGGAAGCATCTGTTGAGATATGAAAAGGTAACTTCCAGTTAGGTCCCCTTAATATAGGTGCTTTAGAAATTTTGGTTTTCAAGGTCTCAAAGGCTAACCGGCAATCATAATTCCACTTGAATTCACAGTCTTTGGTAAGCAATTTGAAGAGTGGAGATGCTATCTTGGTGAAGTTTTCTATAAACCTCCGATAATATCCTGTAAATCCTAGAAAAATCCTAACATATTTTTGACAACTTGGAATAGATAAGTTAGAGATGACTTCAACTTTTGACTCATCAACTCTAATCCCATCCCCTGAAATGTGATGCCCCAAAGCAATACCTTCAGTAAACATCATGAAACATTTCTCATGACTAAGTGAAAGATTTGCTTCCTGACATCTCTTTAAAACTTTTTCCAAGTTTGCTAAAGCTTCTTCAAAAGTGTTTCCATAAACTGTGAAATCATCCATGTATACCTCTACACAATCATGTATTAGATCTGAAAAAATTCCTAATACTTCCCTTTGGAATGTTGCAGGTGCATTTCATAATCCAAATGGAAATAATTGGTAAGCATAGGTACCCCAAGGACAGGTAAATGTGGTTTTGTCTTGATCTTCAAGTGCTACTTGGATTTGATTGTAACCACTAAACCCATCTAGGAATGAGAAGTACTTTTTGCCAGCTAATGTATCTAATACTTGATCTATGAAAGGTAAGGAAAAATGGTCTTTAAGAGTAGCTTTATTTAGTTCTCGGTAGTCAACACACACCCTCCATTTTCCATTTTTCTTTGGCACAATTACCAAAGGAGAAACCCACTGACTATCTGAAATAGGATAGATGAAATTGACATTTAACAATTTTTTCAATTCTTCTTTAACAATTTCCCTAAGATTTGGATTCATCCGTCTTTGAGGTTGTCTGATTGGTTTGCAATTTTCCTCTATATAGATGTGATGAGTGCAAGTCTTGGGGCTTATCCCTTTCATGTCAGTGTATTCCCATGCATATGCAGAAGAGTGTCTCTGTAATACTTTGACTAACTTTTCTTGTTGAGATTTCTCTAAGTTCTTATTTATGTTCAAAATTTTGCTTGGAAAGATCTCACTTGTAGAGCTGCCAAATTTATCCATAGAATGAAGAGACATCTGCCTTGATGACAAAAACTCAATATTGGATCCCTCTTGAAATGATTCATGTTTGTGTTCTGGAGAGGATTCAAAGTTTTCTGGAGTATTCAGAATTTGATTATCTTCACTAATTTCTGAAATTGTGAAGAGAGGTTGTAAATCTTCTTCATCCTCTATCCATTGAGTGTCATCTAGATCTGTAATTGTCCTAGCTAGAGGATATAAAGTGAATTTCTTAGTTGAACTACCATCAGAGATGTACATATCACCAGATCTACAACTAATAAAAGCATCAGTTGTAGCCAACCAAGGTCTTCCTAATATAACAGGATGTCCTCCTAGATTATTCTTAGGCATTAGGATCATGAAATCCACAGGGTACTCCCAAGAATCTGGGGACACTGGAATGTCTTCTATTACCCCATCTGGTTTGATCACAGATTTTTTTTCTAATTGTAATAATGTGGGTGTAAAGAGAAGATTAGGAAGTTTCAGTTTATCCATGATTTGTCTACTCATGATATTGATTGCTGCTCCTAAATCAATGAGTGTGTTTTGGATTTCAATTCCATTGATGTGAATTTTAACAACTGGATTTTGCTGGGTCAAGATACTTTGGAATAGCAATCTTGCTCATCATAATATCTGCTATTTTTCCTGCCAGTTGAATTTTCTTTGTTTCTCTTATTCTTTTTCTTGTTTTCTTCATACTCAACTCCTTTATTGTTTTGGCTAAAATTGGAATTTCCTTGATGGCTTGCAATAATGGAATTTTAATGCAAACATTTCTCAGCTCATCTAGGAAATCATAATTAGGCACCATAATTTGTTTTTCTACACCTCTATCAATTTGTAATCTTTCTGGAAAGGGAGGTATAGAAGTAGATGTGGATGGTTGCTCTAATATAGGAGTTGACATTATTGGATCCTTTTGCTTTGATTTTTCAGTGTTTGGGTCTTGAAAGGATGTTTCTTCCTCAAGACTTTTATTCACCCGTAGAGAGTCTTCCTCAGAGTTATCTTGTTCTTGTATGATCACAGAAGGTTTCCTCTTTTCAAGTATTCTTCCAGACCTAAGTTGAAAATCACTAAGGTCTAAAGGAGTAATTAAATAAGTTGGAAAATGTTGGCCTTCTATCATGTATGTGTTCTGAGGATTTTTATTATTAGGGTTTGGTATGGGTTGAGCAGGCAATTGATTTGATTTTTGAGGGAATGGTAATGAAAGTGGTTGATTTTGATGTGGTAGGTTCTGATGATGTTGTTGAGGATTTTGTTGAAAATTTTGTTGAAGATTTTGAGGAAAATTTTGTTGAGGATTTTGAGGATAAAAATGTGTGTATGGTGGATAGGATGGTGGATACTGATAGTATGGGGAGTATCTTCCATAGGGACTTTGTGATCCTTGTGCCCAAGCTGGAGATTGATTTTGAAATTGAGGCCAAGGTTGCTGCCAAGAATTCCAAGGTGGAGGTTGATTATACAATTGATCATGGAATCCTTGTGTTTGAGGTCCCTGCCAAGGTCTTCTAGATACAAAATTGAGAGACTCTGTGGGATCTGTAGGAGTTTCCTCCTGAAAGACAGCTTTGAGACCAGGAAGAGAAGGACAATTCTTGGTCTCATGTTTTTCAGAACAAATGACACAAGTCTCTACAACTTTTACATCCAAAGGACACTCTCTCAAGGCATGTTTCTTTCTACATTTGGGACAAAAGATTGCCAAGGCATCAGATTCAGCTTTTTGCTTGTTTTGTATCTTAAGGGTGTCTATTTTTTCACTAAGACTCCCTAAGATGTCAGATTTGAAATCATCAAGCATGTGTCCTATTTCTGATCTACTTACTGTCCCAGAAGCAGACTTACTTGCCCTTGCAAGAGCAGGATCTCTTGGACCTTTTACAGTTTTAGATTTCCCTCTTGAAAGGTTGATACATAAATCAGATATTTCAGGTAATGTGAGCTGTGATATATCCCCTTTTCCCATCATGTTAAGGATATCCAACCATTCATCCCTAATTGTTTTCAACAAAAGAGCTTTTAAGGTGTCTTGATCTAAGTTTTCCATTTTTTCTCTTTTGATGTTGTAATGAAATCTCTCCAACAAATCTTCCAAGTTTTCATCTTCTTTTGTAACATCTTAAACACTTCTTCCTTATGATTAACCGGCATACAATAATCCAAATACCTCTCTAGAAATGCTTGTTTCATGTCTTCCCATGTCCTAATAGAACTGTTGATCAAACTCATAAACCACTTCAATGCTGCTCCTTTCAAGGTTGAAGGGAATAATTTCAGTTTTTGAGCATCTTGTAAGTAGTCATAAGTTCTACACAGAACTTCAAATTCAAATAGGAAGGTTTCAGGATCTTCAGTTTTAAGTCCATAGAAGTTTGGAAGGATAGAGGGTGAAATCTTTTTCATGGTTGTATTGGTTTCTTCATCATCAGTGGATGAAGTGGAAGATTTCTCTAATGGAATAGCTGACCTTAGATCTTCTAGAAGTCCAGGATCAGTAAAGGATGGAATGTGGGTCCGAGTTGAAGGTGTACTAGCTCTTGGTCTAGGTGAAACAAGTGGTGTTCTAGGAATCAAATTTCTGCTTCTGCTGCTTATAAATCTACCCCTTGAATCTCTCTCTCTACACATATAATTGTTTTTGGGGGTTAAGAAACAAAGGTTACCTAGTTTTCACTTCCCCGGAAACGGCGCCAAAATGTTTGTGCTCAACCTAGTCTCCTAAATTGAGTTCATTTAATTGTCAACCAGGGTTGGTAAACTGCTGAAGTGAAGTGCACTGTATGTGCCTAGGTGTTTGTCTCTTAATGCGTTGTGTTTAGTGTTTTATGATGTTTTTGGTCTTTTATGATGATTTATGATGTTTTTGGTCTTTTGATGGTTTTTATGTTCACAAGGAAAATGACTAGAAAGCTAGTGGAAAGAAGCTACTGATTAAAAATAGAGTGAAGCCTAATTGGTTGATGACAAATGACAAATGCAAATGCAAATACTGAAACAGAATCAAACCTAAACTATGACTAAGCAGAATACAAAGCTTGATAATGACTTTAAGGAAATGAATCAAAACATAAACTTAACTTGTCCACTTCTTTCATCAAAGGTATTTTGGGAGAGCTTGAGAAATGGTCAGCTAAGTATACAGATTCTCCTAACTAAACAATTAAACAACCAGCTTATAATGATGCAACATTTTATCCATGATTAAAGATTTGTTGAAACATATTTGGAGGAAAACATTGGTACCATCATAATATTTCTACTCTAAGACTAGTTCCTAACTCTATTCTGCAACTTAGTTTAACATCACTAAACCTTACTCAAGAGTTATAGATTTCTTTTTAAAGTAGTCTTTTGAGGAAAGGCTTTGTTTATGAAATGGTAAAGAAGTTGCAAAAGTACTTCAGGCCTTGAAATGGTACTGTCTTCTGTTCATATGGTTATGAATCAATTATAGATTTGGAACAAGAAGAGGTTTTGTAAATAATGAAGGCCATTTTGTTAAGTTTAACAACTGATGTAATCTAATATGCAGTGGATGACAACTAATTGTGGAATGTAAATACAATGAGCTAAGATAAAACTGAACTAAAATGTCACTAGTCTACAACAGTGCTGAACTAACAAGCCATTATCAAACTTAAAAAAAAATAACAGAGCATGAATTGAATGCAATTTGACTCCGGAGTACCCTAACTAAGTTATCATGCATTAATCTATGGGATTCTACAGCCTGTTTTGTCCATCATGAATGGTGTTTTGGAAGAGCTTCTTAGAACAATCCTGGCTGTACAATTAAGTGCAAATGCAAACATAAAGACTGAAAGCAATTTAAAAACTAAGACATCACAGCTATCTCCTACCCATCATTATGATATTTTGGAAGAGCGTTTTAAGAGCAAGATCAGCTATGTTACTTAGTGTAAACAAACAACTGAAACATTCAGTATCACAGTCATGCCTTAGACATCATAAGGATTTTTTGGAAGAGTTTTCTTAGTATAAGTTCAACTGTGATAGTGAACAAAAGAAATTACAATTAAATCCTACAACACTATAGCCATTTCCCATTCATTATCATGATCTTTTGGAAGAGTTTCTTCTTTTGGAAGAGTTCTTAGAACAAGTATAACTATAGTGGCTAATGAAATTAACTATGAACTCAAACTTCAAAAAAAATGTAAAAACAACTAAGATACTTATCTAAATTACGAAAGTAAAGCCGTGCAGGAGGCAGGGGCACTCTACCACCAGACAGAATCTAACTCCAAATCAACTCAACGCGTTCAAAGCAATGCTTTCTTCTTCATTAAAGGAAAAATAACTTGCAACAGAGTAGTCTCGGTCTTCAGAAATATAGCATGAAATCTAAGCAAAATCTAGCCTATCTCTCGGTTTCCCAAGTGTTTTTATAACAAATTTACATAACAGAACTTGCAACAATACAGGGATCCTTGTCTTTCCTTATCAAAATCACATTAGGACTCTGAGGATGGCAACGTAAAGAGAAAAAGGACATCTGGACTAAGATAGTCCTATTAGAAGTCTGCCTTCTTAAATGAGTTCCCACGTACCAAAACCACGTCCAGAATTCGGTTCTTCCTTCATGGTGAGCAACGAACGATGTGGACATGACGTGGAATATACCCATGTGTGGTTTTTCTTGAGAGGACACCTGGAACATGCTTGAACGTGAAGACAGCTGCAGAATTGTCGGTTAGCTACGGAATGTCTGCATTCTGTATCCAGTTTGCATTATAATGACAAAATCACAAAACTTAGCAAGTTAGCCATGTTTAATCATTCTAAAAGTAATTTTAACTAATTTCATTGATCAATTGGGCCTGGGATATCAATGGACAAAGGAAAATGAGGTGAAGTAAGATGAAAGAAAGCACAATCTTGGGGCTCAACAATTATTTTGCCTTGCTTGTGTTTGCTTCTTGCTTTTTTGAAGCCTTGGTCATCCTTCTTTCCTGCTTGATCTTCTTTGACTGGGATTTTGTTTTGTGGGAAATATCGAAGAGATGGTCGTTCTCATGACATTTTCTGCAGCGGAAGGGGATGTGCTCATAATATATGTTTTGCGTCCATATATTGTCCCTGAAATTTAGTATGATGGCTTCTGGTAAGTCTCCGGAGACATCGATGTAGGCGCAAATGCAGGCATAGGAGATATAATGTCCATTTCTTGTGCATTCTAACATCTTTATGTATTCTCCAAGTTCATCCCCAATGGCCTTTAGGACTGAGGGTGCACAGTAGTCGGTGGGAAGAGATTACAACCTGATTCAAACTGGAACCCTAGTGAAGTCTTCTTTGTCTAGTGTGAAATTTTCCTTCCAATATCTCATGTATAAGCCTGTTGAGTTGAAAAAGTAAGGGCCACCTTCGAATATCCTATCTCTGTCTTCCAGGAGAGAGAAGACCACCGTGAAGAAGCCTTTGGAGCCTAACTAGAGTTCGATCTCTCCTTTTGGACTCCATTTGGCATGGATCCATCATTTTATAGCTCTCTCTATGGGCCAAATTCCCATGAATTTACAGATAATCGCATGTTCTTGCATGTATTCTCTGTAGACAGCTACATGTAGATCTTGAATGATTATTTCTGGAATTTTCGTTACCTTGGGTTTGCATGCATTATGTTTTTGGTGCCTTCCTTAGCATTTGTTGTCATCTCTGACCCTGCACCTTCGAAGGGGAGAGGGTTTTGATTCACGGAGTCAATGACCTTGGAGGTAGTGGTGGTCGTTGCAGTGTTTTCCAGTGGATCAGGTGCAGCCTAATCGAGATCTTATAGAGGGGGGTTGGGCCGCATCTCAAGGTCCGTGCGAAGGGAAGTTGTAAGGCATGTGAAAAAAGAGATGAAGGGCTTGTGAGAGGATGCTGCAGCTAGATCTCTGAAGGATGGAGCCAACGGGCCTCCATCCCGCTCCATTGAGGGAGCCCGCGAAGAGATCCTGCAGGTCTGTAATGGCAAGGTTTGCCGCAACCAGAGGCTGGAGACTCAGAGCAAAAGGGTGCTTAGAGCTTCAGCTAGGCTTTTCGTCATCTGCACATGGTTTGGAATATTTAATATTGTTTCCCATATAATTTAATAATATTTGTAACATCTTCCATTTGTCATGTAATTTTATTTTTTTAATTGTCATCAACGAAAATGTGTCTATATCTTATTTATGTTTTCAAGCCCCAAGACATGGTTGGTTGAAGGAAGTGGGCAAGTTAAAATGGATTCTTATATTATAAGTCATAAAAAATATTATAATATTTGCAATTAAAAAATTGAAGTTTATTAAGATTTGTGAGTATTTTTTTCTAAATATAAACACATTTTGTAATTGAGTTTTTATGAAAGTTTATTGTGATTGTATATTATTTTAATATTTAATAATAAAATTAGGTTTTGTAGGTATTACATATATATATGAAAGAAAGTTGTATATGTTTTTAAGATGGCGGAGTATAATTTTTTTATTATTTATATAATTATATCTTAAAATAATAATAATATAATTTAAACAACAAAAATTAAGATTTGACCAAAAACAAATTGTCTAATTTTGATTAAAAGTTCAAAAACATATAATAGTTAGACAATGTCATTTTCAACTATAACAACTTACATATTTACTTATTTGATCTATCTCGGTGCTTGATATATTAGGAGTTAAGATACATTTAGACTAGTATGGTATTGTTTTGTGTAGTAATTTTTATATCTTTATTATTGTAATTTATGTACAATGTTGCATTTTGACTTTGGTATTAAACATATTTTTTATTTTTTTATTAAATTGAATATTATATTAGGTGTTTTTTATTATTATTTTTAATGAATATTTTTTAGCTTGTTTTGAAATGTCTGTCATTCTTGCATAATAAACAAAATCCATGTGGTACCAATGTGCAGAAATGCATACGCAAGTGACATTGCCACCACGTGGCTCTTGTTTTTTAAAACTTCTCGATTTACTATATTGTCAAATCCTATATTTGGTAGACATACAGTGCTTCTTGTATAGCTAACTTTGAATCAAAGGTCACCTCTGTTTTGGAAAAGTACTCATAATTTTGTTTTCTTCTTTATAAAATACTATATTCAATTAAATTAATGCAAATGGCCTTGCACCTTGCATTACTGACTCGTTGTACTAGGAAATTTTATTCCAAATTTAAACCAAATAATAAAATCTAGGCAAATTAGAATGGAATGTATTCAAGCCAATGTTGGCTTGAGGGGTCCTGGGCCAGGTTCGGAGTTATCATAGAACCAACAAAACCCTCCAACTATTGTCCCTTTCAACAGTGATCTGCTTCCGCAGATCAAAGTCCCACCCAAGTAGTATGGGGGGGTGTTGGAACCAGGTTTCTGCACGCTGAGGAAGCTTTTAATGTGGTGGCCCTAATCAGACTTAGTGCATATAATATAGCAGCTTTGTGCATGCACAGCCAACAGTTCTAACCCTTCCGCATATTATCCCAGAATACTTCAATATATTTTGTGCACGGTAATTAAGTATACTTCATTTAGATCTACTCATCTAACATCAACTAATATTCGCGTAGAGGTGCAATTAATCAATCACAGAAGTAAATACACAAATTTAGATCTTAAACCAAATAATTGATAATAAAGATAGTCAACCATATAAGAATCCAGGTTTGCCAAAATGTCTTCTTAATTAAGAGATATGAAATTCAGTACATCCAATATTTCTCTACACACAACAGCAAAGTCTGCACACCGCTCAAGACGAAGGTCTCCGTGCACACAGCCAGCAGGAGCCTTTCTACCCAGAAAACCCAAACTTTGATCAAAACATTATTCAAACATCAAAAGATATTTGATTGTATCATTACTCGACTCAATCCTTACATATTTATACTATCATATACGTGCACATACCATGGTCCCAAACCATGGTTTGAGACTCATGGTTTTTCCCTTTAAACCCATTACAATGATTAAGGGAATTCGTCTAAGTCTCTAGCTGGAGCTTCATCTGCAGCTCGATGATTTTTTTTCTCGAACTCTGGCCAGATGGTCTAGATGTCTATGCGCGATGCCTTTAGCGCAGAGACCAGGCTTTGTAACTTCGTTGTTGGCTCAGCTGATGTAGGGATAGTGACCTCTGGCAAGTCACCACATACTTGATTGATCATTGCTTCTAATGCGGTGCGACGATCCTCAACCGCGCAGCATGCCTCCTCTGCAGTTTGATGCTTTTGTTGTAGTGCTGCTGCTTGCTGCTGAGACTCCTTGGCAGCGTGGAAGGAATGGGCCTCCTGGTACTGGAACTCATCCACGATCATGTTGCGGATACCATGGAGCTTTCCGACTGGTAGCACCGCCAGTTTGATGCTAATCTCTCTGCATGCTCGCAGGGTAGTGCGCAAGGTAGGCGGCTCAACTATAATGGCTAGCGTGGGTATCTGAAGCAGGTGACTATCCAAGGGGGATGGATATACCATGTTGATTGGATGCACATTTTTCTGTCCGAGACTGGAGGTTGTCACACTCGCTTGTTGCAGGCTCGCTTGCTTCACACTCTCTTGTATGGCGCTCACTTGTATTTTGAGCTCCTATATGCCCGACTGTACTCCCTCAAGAATGGATTTGTATTGCACTTCCATGTTGGTCCAAATATCCTCCGTGGCCAATTTCACTGTGTTCTCGTTCTCTGTGAAGTCATCCTCAATGAGATTGAGGTCCTCCATTCCTGCCAACTTCGAACCCTTCATTTTCTTGCGTAGACCCATTGTGACCTAAGAACCACGCTTAGTACCTTTGGTTGTCTTCATCTCAGGGCCCTCGATGTCGTCACCATATTTCTCTTATTCTTCCTTCTCAAAATCTATTGTTTCTCCCATCATAGTAGGCTCAAGTTCTGTGTCAACGTCCTTTCCTTTCTATCGTGTATCCTTGGTGGTTCATGGCTTGGTTGGAGTCTTCAACACTGATAAAGAGGCATCCCAAGTGGTGTGCAGCTCTAACCAGACAGACAGCCATTCTACTGTGACGTGCACCAGGTCATCGTCCGTGACCAAGTACGGTATTTCATACCAAAGTCCTTCTACAGCACCCTTCACGTGGATGTGCATGTTGTGAAATGTGGCTTTGAAGTCTGCAATAAGCTTATATTGCTCATAAATGTTCAGCGATAACTGTGGCTTTGACTGAATGGCCTGGAAGAGCATAGAGTCGAACAACACCCACAAAATCTTGTTCTTTGTGACTCTAGCTAGGATCTTCAAGTTCCATAAGGTTGCGTAGAGTGCGGCTTCACACATGTCTGGCTCAATACCAGGGAACTGTGTATCTTCAGGTGTCTTCCATTTGATGAGTGCAATAAGGAGCAATAACCATGCATAGTAGAAGTGCTTCCCTTCTTCTAGGACTTCGCGCACATTAGCCAAGAACTCGATACAGAGGTATTGGTACCAACTGAACTGTATACCCTCCAAACGGTAGGAACGTTTTCTTGTCCAGAATTACTATTCCAATGACTATATTATGGCACCTCTACGACCTAGTCAAACTTTTCATGCAGCGACAACACACGTCACACCTTTCTCCGCATCTGCCATCCTTGCTACGAAGATCCATATTTTCGAACATATAGTCATTCGGTGCGTGTAGGGAGAGGGATATCCCTATATGGTTTCAATCGACTCCCATTGATATACCAAATGATGTTTTCTCCACTTCATGTAGCTAGGCATATCGCACCTCTATGTGTGATTTCCTTGACAATATATGGTCTGAGCTAGTGCATTTTAAACTTCCCTAGGTGACGTTCAAACTTTTTGTCATACAAAAAAACCAGATCCTCTTCCTTAAAGACCTTCTTTCTAATGTGTCTGTCATGCCAAGCCTTTTCATGCGCCTTTTGCACCTGCTGATGGAAACCTACAATGAATCGGTCCTCTTACAGCATGACCAACTCTGAAAATCGTTCCTCCATAGTATCACGCTCTACCATATTAGTGAACACTTCAATGCGAAAACTTGGGACAATATAATCCATCGGCATAACAGCTTCGTGCCCATACACCATTCTGAATGGTGTCTTTCTTGTCAGCTTCTTACATGTGGTTATGTATGCCCAAAGAACCAAAGGTATGCACACATCCCAATCATTTCGATTAGCATTTCAGATCTTAGTGAGCGCAGTCAGCAATATCTTACCAAAAGCTTCCACCGCACCATTCGCCTGTTTATGATACAGAGTGCTCTTCTGATGATGAATATGGAATTCTTCTGTCAGAGCTTCAATAGTTTCATTCACAAAGTGTGTACATTGATCTGTCATCAAAATCATAGGGCATCGAAACCGAGTCTAGATGTGCTTGAAAATGAAGTGCGCAATTGTGTCTGCACTACAATCTTTCACAGGCTTAGCCTTAGCCCATCTGGCCACATAATTCATTGCAGTGATTATGCAGCGCGCACCTGTCTTCTTGTCTAGAGTGTTGATGGGTCTAACAAAATGAATGGGCCATTTGTCAAAATATTGCAAAGCCATTTGTGGATGTAAGGGAATCTCATCTATGCATGATGGTTTTCTCGTCCTTTGGCATACATCACAAGTACGGCAATATGCATGTGTGTCACTGTGCACCGTGGGCCAACGTAAACCAGCTCATAGGATATTCTACGCAATTGCTTTCCCTACATAATGACCTCATGCAACCCTTCCATGAGCCTCATCTAAGATATCACATCTTTAAAATTCCAAAACATGCCTCTGAAGGACTTCATCTACACCCATTTTGTACAGCTAACCGGAAATTAGAGTAAAATCAGTTGCGTGTGCGACTAGCTCTTTCATCTCTTGTAGAGTATATTTTGTGGGCACACTTCCAGTGGTAAAGAAATGAATAATATCTCCAAAGTGATCATATACTACCTTTATAGAAAATAGTTATGCACAGGGTAAGTCATCTTCCAAGCTAGTTGGATCTTCTCCATTTTCAATGTGCGACAGGTGGTTTTTCCCATCATTCAATCTTCCAGGTTTCAAAATTACTTCAAATTCATACTCTTGGAATAACAACAACCATCTATAGCTCTTCCCCCCACAACATAGGATTGTTGACCAGCTACTTCAGAGCATAGTGGTCAGTAAACATCTTAAAGTGGCCTCCCAACAAATAGTGGTGGAATTTCTACAGCACGTATACCATAGCTAATCCTTCCCTTTCTGTGGTCGATTAGTTATGCTCTGCACTCAAAAATTTCCTAATTGCAAATGCAATAGGGTGGTCAATATCCCCGGCTCCTGGCTACGCTAAAATAGCTCCTAGCGCGATGTAGGAGGCATCGACGTGTACATAGAATACCTTCGTCCAATCTAGAAAGACCAATATGGGCACAACGACCATCTTATCCTTAAGTAATTCAGATCTCTTTTGGCAATCTGCATCCCAACAAAATGAAGCATCCTTATTTAGAAATTTTTCCATGGGCACAGTGATCAACGCGTAACCTTGGATGAACTTCCGATAATACCCTGTATGCCCCAAAATTGAGCACAGTTGTTTGAAATTTTCAAAAACTTCCATGTTAACAATAACAGTTATATTTTTTGGATCCACCATCAATCCTTGTTGACAAACAATATGACCTAGCAAGATCCCGAATGGAACACTTTTCTTCAAATTGAGTGAGATCTGATACTTTTGACAAGTATCCAGCATCAAGTGCAGACTTGACACATGCTTCTTCAGTAATCCAAAGGTAGTCCAGTCATAAAAGTATACTTCTAAGAACTTATGGATGTATTCTTTTAATGTAGCTACTATGACACATGAGAATATAGTTGGTGCATTATTTAGACTGAATGGCATGACTGTATACTGAAAGGATCCCCATTCTGTCGCAAAGTTTGTCTTGCTTATGTCTTCTGGTGCAATTCTGATTTGGTGGTATCATGAGAAACCATATGTAAATGAGTAAGCTTTATGTCCTCCTACATTTTCTAGGATTTCATGAGAAAATGGGGTCGAGAACAGGTCATGTACGCAAGCATCATTCAGTTTGCATAGTCTATGAAAGTCCTTATTTCTCCTTTGGTTTTATTTTCCTGCACCACCATAGGGCTCACCCAATCAGATTCTTCCACTTGTTCTATGATTCCTGCAGCAACCATTTTCTCCTATTCATCTTTGACTTTCTGCTTATATTTTGGGTTCAGATTATACGGGTGTTGCTTCACAGGTCACGCATCCAGTTTAAAGTGATCTTCATTACCCCGAGATCTATGATTATCCCCTTCAGCTCAGAAAATTTTGTAGGAAATAAGTCTTTATATTCAGTCAATTTCTCGGTGACCTTTCCCACCATATCATCATCCTAGTAATTCCATATCTTCACTAATTTTAGTTGTTCCTCTGAGCCAATATTAATTTTCTGAATCTTCGGAGGCTTAGTTACATCTGGTGACTTAATCGTAGGTCTAGAAACTGCACGTTGCCCCTCAGATTCAGGGATAATGATGTTCCTTGGATCTTCCTCATTATATTCAACTAAAAAATTTCGGAAATTAACGATTTCCTTCATCTACGCATCGCATGTTGGCAAGGTGCACTCAACCTTTGGTTTGCTGGTGTCAAATATGACCTCATAAATATCCTATAGTACTTCATCCAGGAATTCAAACCCACTTTCAAAACTAAATGTCAAGAGAAAACTTTTTTCCAACGTAGTCCATTCATTGGTTCCTCGTCGTAGCTCTGTTTTGAGGCACAAGTCTGTAGGAACCTTCCCCAAGGTGTGGATGAATATATGAACCCATTATGGCTTTGGTTCTTCGCTCCAAGCTTCACTCCATCTGGCCAAATGTTTTCACTGATCACCTTGTCCAGAATAGGTCTCTTCCATTCTAGTATTTGGATGCTCAAATTACAGATGCATCATGTGGGTGCATTCTTCCCAATTAGCCAAGTTTCCCTTGTGTGTCTCCCACGAGCAGGTTGGGGTTGAGCGTAGCACCCTATATCAAGTGCATGGAATCTTTGTGCTTCTGGAACAAATTTTGCAAGTTCTTTTAAAAATAGGTTAATATTAGTCAGACTATCATAATAAGGAAATTCTTGTACCTCTGAGGATATGCATCGAAGATATTTTGTCACCCGATTGAAGTGCAGCGCAGTTACTTCATGTAGTCAGTTCTGTCAGTTCTTCAGTTCCTCATTTGAATCTGAAAAGCGAGAGATATCCTTCTCCCAATTGATTCTTCCATAGGTTATTTGGATGATCCAATATTCTTCTCGTGCATTCAACTTATAGATATGATTAGCATCATCCTCTGAACGCACCGGTTTTGTATATCTTTCAACTTCTACAGGATCTTGGGGGCCCATAACCCTAGTTCCATTCTTCTCAAATACCATACTTATGAGCTTAATATTAATTATGCCACCCATGTTAATAGCCCAATATAAACCCAACAGCGCAGGATAGGGGTCAGTATCATCTACAATTTGTATAACCTCAAAGTTTACGAGCACCTTTATTCGTTCGATATCTACTACAACTTGCAAGAGTTTTCCTAATGGGATAATATTTTTCTGATTTTTCATGTGCAGCTGGATCATGGACCATTAAAACTTAGGTTCTTCCATTCGTTGCCAAGTCTGCTTTGGTAAAAAAATCGCATCAAATCCTATATCGAGAATGACCTGATCCATCTCATATGCACCAATCTGAGGAATCAAGTGCATCTCCCATCGAGTTCTTCTTTTATTCATATAGATCTTATGAACGTCCTTCTGCTCCATCTGGGGTTGTTCTTTCTCCGCATAGTTTTCTATCAATGCTTTGAGGTTCTCGACTGCCTTCTTATTACGAAACAATTTGATACAAGCTTGTAGGAAGGGCTTTATATCTTCATCTACTTTGACCATGTCCATAGGTTTACTTGATGTTGAGGCACCTGCTTCTGTGAAACCCTTTTTCGCTTCTACAAAGGTTTGTTTTTCCCATTGTAAGTTGAATCCTTCCTTCTTTTTAGCTGCTTTTCAGATCAAGAGATCAGCATCCAGCTTTGTCCCTTTGTCTCCACCAGTGGTTGCACCACTCCTAGTGACGACATTCACACTTGGTTCTTATTTTCATAGCTAATCTCTTACCATCTGAATATTCTGAGTGAGATTCTGTGTTTTCTTTTCCTACATCTTTGAAAAGCAAAATAGGGCAATCTTCAATAACATGATCAAATTTTCAACAGTACCTGCAATACTATCGTGCGAGATTTGGACACTCGCACACATAATGACCCACGTCTCCACAATTGTAGCAGATGAGATGCTCCCTTCCTCGACCATCTCCTCATTCTCTTCCTCGTCCTCTATTTTGGAATCCACCATGACCAGATGGGGTTGTTGGTGAGGTAGGTTCAGCATGCATTCTATATAGGTCAGCTCGGTCAATCATCAGATCGAAGTTGTGACAGTGTTGCTCGTCATGTCTCACTGATGAGAAAAATTTGCAAAAGGGATGTGTTGAGCCCCAAAGATGTCCTTTTCTTTCACCAAATTTCACTTCATTTCCTTTGTCCCTTATCATTTACAGGCTTAAATGATCAATAGGATTAATTAAAGTCACTTTAGGAATTCATACAATGACTGACTTGCTATATTTTCGTGGTTTTGTTGTTGTAGTAATTTTTGACTAGACTCAGCTACAGAATGCAACCATTCTGTAGCTAGTTGCCTATTCCGCAGCTATCTTCATGTTCTCACAGGTTACAGGTGTCACTTCAAGGAAAAACACATATGGTTGAATTCCACAACACTCCCCCATCATTTCTTTCTCTCTACGAGGTCTGAGCTAGAATCTACAGGTGGTTATGCACGTGGAAGAGATCAAAACTAAGAAGCAGATTCCTACCAGGACAGGGACTCTACAGATGTCTCCAGCAAGAGTACGAGGCTTCCACAAGAGTTCTAATTTGATTTTAATTGGGAAAGACACTTATCCCTATTTCCTCTCAAGGGTAGTTATGTATTTCTTTTATAAGAATGACTCGGGAGACCGAGAGACAGCTAGCTAGATTGATGTTTTGTTGTTAGATCTCAAAAGTCCGTAATACTTTGTTTCTGAAGAATTTTCTCTTTAATGAAAGACATTCAACTTCATTGCATGATCTAAGGCAATCTTGAGGAGATTTGTATGCTAATCCGGTGGTAGAGGGCCCCTACTGCCTAAGAAGCTTTGTGCATATTTTTTAGATAAGTAACTTTAGCCTTGTTTCATTCCTAATTCAAGTAGTTTTCTAAACTTTATGTTTTTATGCTCATTCACATCAAATGTTACAGCTAGTCTTGTTCTTACGAATTGTTCCAAAATATCACTAACATTGAATGAGACATAGCTGTGGTGTTTTAGAGTCTAGTTGCATTTTTCTGAACTTCATATTTTTATGCTCACTGACATCAATTGTTATAGCCAGTCTTGCTCTTATGAATTGTTCCAAAATATCACTAACACCGAATGAGATAGAGCTGTAGTATTTCAGTGATTAGTTGCATTTTAGTTTAGTTGTAAAACTCCAGAGGTTAATGGCACTCTAGTTCAATTCTGTTCACTGTATTTCAAGTTTGATTGATTGCATTCTTGTTCAGTTCTGTTTAATGTCTTTCAAGTTTCATTAGTTAGCTGTATGCTAATTCTGTTCTATTAGACTTCAAGGCCTTCATTATTTACAAACTACTCTTGTTATTAATCTCTTCCAACACATCATCATATGGACAGGAACTAGTGATATCAATTCAATGTCTTGACTACTCTGCAATCTCTTATAATTTTACAAATAGCCTTTTTCCAAAACTATTCCAAAAGATTTCTAACTTTCGAATGAGGCTTAGTAGTGACAATTTGAGTTGCAGAATGGATTAATTTTAGTGTCATAAGTTAATTTAGAGTAGGGTTCCTTACTATGCTACAAATAATCTTTTCCAATTGTGTTCCAACAAATTTCTAACCATGGATGAGATTTTTGTGATATTGTAAGTTGTTGTTTACTTAGAAGAACCTCATTGCATTAAACTTATCCTTTTCTCAAGTTATTCCAACATATTTCTAATGAATGAATTGGACTGAGTTCATGTTATGAGTTATTGAGTTCATGTTATGAGTTATTTAGTTCTTGCTATGAGTTATTTTTCTTGTTAAAGTTTTGCATTTTCTGTTCTCAAGTGCCATACATAGTTTAGAATAGGTTTTGCTCTGTTTTAGTGTGACCAACAACTTCTCTTTACCAACACTTAGTTCTTTTCCTCTTAGAACAAAAACACAAAACCAAAAACATTGGAAAAACACTAAACACAATGTAGTGAGAAACAGATACCTAGGCACATATAGTGCACTTCAGTTCAACAATTTAATAGCCCTGGTTGACAATTTATGACATCAATTTAGGAACACTAAGTTGAGCAGACATTTTGGCGCCATTGCCGGGGAAGTGTAACTAGGTAGCCTTGTTTCTTACTTCCCAAAAACAATGACATGCGTAGAGAAAGAGACTCAAGGGGTAGATTCATAAGAATCAGAAGCTTGATTCCTAGAACACCACTTGTTTCACCAAGACCAAGAGCCAACACACCTCCAACTCAAACCCACATTCCATCCTTTACTGATCCTAGACTTCCAGAGGACTTAAGATCAAATATTCCATTAGAAAGACCTTCCACTTTATCCACTGAACCTGTCTTAGAAGAAGATTCAGGGACCCCTGCTAGGGACATAAACTTTTCAACTTCCACAGAAGAATCAACTATGGCAGAAGAAGGGGGAGGAGGAGTCTTTAATGGAGAACACACATTATTTGGAGGGGGTAGAGGTAGAGGTAGAGGAGAAGGAGGTAGAGGTGTAGAAGGTGAAGGAGGTAGAGGAAGAGGTAGAAGAGAAATGGGAAGCTCTTTTGGGTTTCCTATAGTAGATGAAGAAACCAATACAACTATGAAAAACATTTCACCCTCTGTCCTTCCAAAATTTTATGGACTTAAAACTAAAGATCCTGAAACCTTCCTATTTGAATTTGAAGTCCTATGTAGAACCTATGACTACTTACAAGATGCTCAAAAACTGAAATTATTTCCTTCAACATTGAAAGGAGCAACATTGAAGTGGTTTATGAGTTTGATCAGCAGTTCTATTAGGACATGGGAAGACATGAAACAAGCATTTCTATAGAGGTATCTGGACTACTGTATGCCAGCCAACCATAAAGAGGAAGTGTTTAAAATTCTACAAAAAGAAGATGAAAATCTGGAAGATTTGTTGGAGAGATTTAACTACAACATCAAAAGAGCAAAAATGGAAAATCTAGACCAAGACACTTTGAAAGCTCTCTTGTTGAAGACAATTAGGGATGAATGGTTAGATATCCTTAACATGATGGGAAAAGGGGATATATCTCAGCTCACATTACCTGAAATAGCTGAATTATGTATCAACCTTTCAAGAGGGAAATCTAAAACTATGAAAGGACCAAGAGACCCTGCTCTTGCAAGGGCAAGTAAGTCTGCTTCTGGGACAGTAAGCAGGGCAGAAATAGGACATATGCTTGATGAATTCAAATATGATATTTTAGGGAGTCTTAGTGAAAAAATAGACACCCTTAAGTTACAAAACAAGCAGAAAATTGAATCTGATGCCTTAGCAATCTTTTGTCCCAAATGTAGAAAGAAGCATGCCTTGAGAGAATGTCCTTTTGATGCAAAAGTAGTAGAAACCTATGTAATTTGTTCAGAAAAACATGATACCAAGAGTTGTCCTTCACTTCTTGGTCTTAAAGCTATCTTTCAAGAAGAAATCTCTACAAATTCCACAGAATCTCTCAATTTTGTCTCTAGAAAGCCTTGGCAAGGACCTCAAACACAAGGATTCCATGATCAACTGTATAATCAACCCCCACCAAATTGGAATTCTTAGCAGCAACCTTGGCCCCAATTCTAGAATCAATCTCAAACTTGGGCACAAGGAGCACAAAATCCCTATGGAATATACTCTCAATACTATCAATATCCACCATCCTATCCACCATATCCACATTTCCCTCCTCAACAAAATTTTCAACAAAATTCTCAACAGAATCCTCAAAATCCACAACATCAAAATTCACCACTTCCATTACCATTTCCTTAGAAAACAAATCAGTTACCTGCCCAACCCATACCAAACCCCAACAATAAAAATCCTTAGAACACATACATGATAGAAGGCCAACAGTTTCCAATTTATTTGATTACTCCTTTAGACCTTAGTAATGTTCAACTTAGGTCTGGAAGAATACTTGAAAAGAAGAAACCTTCTGTAATAATACTAGAGCAAAACAACTCTGAGGAAGATTCTCTACTGGTGAATAAAAGTCTTGAAGAGAACACACCTTTCCAAGACCCAAACATTGAAAAATCAAAACAAAAAGAACCAATAATTTCAACTCCTATATTAGAGCATCCATCAACATCCACTTCTACACCTCCCTTCCCAGAAAGATTACAAATTGATAGGGGTGTATAAAAACAAATTATGGTGCCTAATTATGATTTCCTAGATGAGCTGAGAAATGTTTGTATTAAGATCCCATTATTGCAAGCTATCAAGGAAATTCCAATCTTAGCAAAGACAATAAAGGAGTTGAGCATGAAGAAAACAGGAAAAAGAATAAGAGAGACAAAGAAAATTCAACTGGCAAGAAAAATAATAGATATCATGATGGGTAAGATTTCTATTCCAAAGTATCTAGACCCAGGAAATCTAGTTGTTAAAATACACATCAACGGAACTGAGATCCAAAACACACTTATTGATTTAGGACCGGCAATCAATATCATGAGTAGACAAATCATGGATAAACTGAAACTTCCTAATCTTCTTTTTACACCCAAATTATTACAATTAGCAGATAGATCTGTGATCAAACCTGATGGGGTAATAGAAGACATTCCAGTGTCCCTAGATTCTTGGGAGTATCCTGTGGATTTTATGATCCTAACTCCTAAGAATAATCTAGGAGGGCATCCCATTATATTAGGAAGACCTTGGTTAGCTACAGCTGATGCTTTCATTAGTTGTAGATCCGGTGATATGTACATGTCTTATGGTAGTTCAACCAAGAAATTTACCTTGTATCCTCCAGCAAAAAAAATTACAGAATTAGATGATACTCAATGGATAGAGGATGAAGAAGACTTACCTCTCTTCACAATTTCAGAAATTAGTGAAGATAGCCAGATTCTAAATACCTTAGAAAACTTTGAATCCTCTTTGGAATACAAACATGAACAATTTCAAGAAGAATCCAACATTGATTTTTTATCATCAAGACAGATGTCTCTTTATTCCATGGATAAATTTGGCAGCTCTACAATTGAGATATTTCCAGGCAAAACTTTAAACATAAATAAGAACCTAGAGAAATCTCAACAAGAAGAGCTAGTCAAGATATTACAGAGACATTCTTCTGCATATGCATGGGAGTACACTGATATGAAAGGGATAAGCCCCAAGACTTGCACTCATCACATTTACATAGAGGAAAATTGTAAACCAATCAGACAACCTCAGAGAAGGATGAATCCAAATCTTAGGGAGATTGTTAAGGAAGAATTGCAGAAATTATTAAATGTTAACTTCATCTATCCCATTTCAGACAGTCAGTGGGTTTCTCCTTTGGTAATTGTGCCAAAGAAAAATGGTAAATGGAGGGTATGTATTGACTACCAGGAATTAAACAAAGCTACTCTTAAAGATCATTTTCCCCTACCTTTCATAGATCAGGTGTTAGATACATTAGCTGGCAAAAAGTAATTCTCATTTTTAGATGGGTTTAGTGGTTATAACCAAATTCAAGTAGCACTTGAAGATCAAGACAAAACCACATTTACCTGTCCTTGGGGTAACTATGCTTACCGAGTATTTCCATTTGGATTATGCAATGCACCTGCAACATTTCAAAGGGCGGTACTAGGAATTTTTTCAGATCTAATACATGATTGTGTAGAGGTATACATGGATGATTTCACAGTTTATGGAAACACATTTGAAGAAGGCTTAGCAAACTTGGAAATTTTTTTAAAGAGATGTAAAGAAGCAAATCTTTCACTAAGTCATGAGAAGTGTTTTATGATGTTTTCTGAAGGAATTGTTTTAGGACATCACATTTCAGGGGATGTGATTAGATTTGATGAGTCAAAAGTTGAAGTCATCTCTAACTTATCTATTCCAAGTTGTCAAAAATATGTTATGATTTTTCTCGGATTTACAGGATATTATCGAAGGTTTATAGAAAACTTCACCAAGATAGCATCTCCACTTTTCAAATTACTTACCAAGGACTGTGACTTCAAGTGGAATCCTGATTTCTAGTTAGGCTTTGAGACCTTGAAAACAAAAATCTCTAAAGCACCTATTTTAAGGGGACCTAACTGGAAGTTGCCTATTCATATTTCAACAGATGCCTCAGATACAGCTTTAGGAGCAGTATTAGGACAAAAAGACCTGATTCCTTATGCCATCTACTATACAAGTAAAAATTTGACTCCTTCAGAGTTAAATTATACTGTAATTGAAAAAAAAAAATTAAATGTTGTTCATGCCATAAACAAATTCAGACACTATATAACAGGCTATGAAACTTTTGTTCACACAGATCACTCTGCAATTAGATATCTAATGAACAAATCAATTACTAATGGAAAAGTTATAAGATGGTTATTGCTTTTACAGGAATTCAACATTACCATTCTAGATAGGCCTGGAAAACAAAACACAGTAGCTGATTTCCTATCTAGACTCCAAAACATCAAAGACAACACCCCAGTTGAAGATCAATTCCCTGATGAATATCTTTTTGCAATTTCTACTCAAACTCCTTGGTTTGCTGACATTGTTAATTATTTAGTTTCAGGGAAATTTCCTTCAATAATGAATGCAAGAGACAAAAGAAAGATCATTTATGACAGTGCAAAATATCCATGGGTTGCTAATGAGTTATACAAAACAAGTCTAGATTTTATCATTAGGAGATGTGTTTGGGAAGATGAGATGCATGAGATCCTCAAGGCATGTCATGATGAACCTTGTGGCCGACACTTTGCTGATAAAAGGACAGCTTATAAGGTCCTTCATTTAGGATACTATTGGCCATCCCTTTTTAAAGATGCTAAAGAGTATGTCAAAAGGTGTGACAGTTGCCAAAGGGTAGGGAAACCTTCTCCTTCAGGTGAGATGCCATTGCAGCCTCAGGTACATATTGAACCTTTGGAGAAATGGGCTTTAGATTTTGTAGGACCTATTAGTCCTCCATCAAGACAAAAGAAATATATATTAGTTTGCACTGATTATGTTACCAAATGGGTAGAAGCCAAGCCATTACTTTCTGCTACTGAAGCATCTGTAGTTAATTTTCTTTTTGAGGATATTTTTACTCGTTTTGGTGTCCCAAGGAAAATTGTTACAGATCAAGGAGCTCAATTCACATCAAGGCTAGTGGAACAAATGATGGAGAGGTACAAAATCAGACACAGAAAATCTACTTCCTATCATCCACAAGCAAATGGTCAAGTGGAATCTACTAATAAGGTCATTGAAGGAATCCTAACAAAGACTGTTCATTTACATAGAAGAGATTGGGCAGACAGGCTTCCTGAAGCCTTGTGGGCCTATAGAACTACATGGAGAAGCACAACATGCCATACTCCTTATGAACTTGTTTATGGAAAACAAGTTTTGTTTCCCATAGAGTTTCAGATTCAAACTTTTAAAATGGCAGTTCAGCTAGGACTTGATCTAACAGAGGCACAAAAGCATAGATTGGAGCAGATTAATGAATTGGATGAGATCAGACAAGATGCAGTTCAGAAAACAAATATAGTCCAACAGAAAAGGACTAGATGGCATGATAAGTACATCAAGGAAAAGAAGTTCAAAGAAGGTGACTGGGCTCTCTTGTTTGATTCAAAGTTCAAATATTTTCAAGGTAAATTTCAAACACATTGGCTTGGGCCATATGAAATTATGAAAATTTTTGACAATGGAGCAATAAAAATCAGGACAATTGATGAAGAGAAGGTAACTTTTCTTGTAAATGGTCATAGATTGAAGCTGTATCATAAGCCACTTTCAAGAGAAGAATTTGTCAAGAGATTCCAGGAAAACAGTGATGTGAAGTTAATGAAGAAGAATTCTTCTTCATCATCAACTTAATTGAATTTTCTGAATTCAAATGCATAAATATATATATATATATATATAAACATGAAAACTAATCATTGATTAGCATGTTTATACAGAAAAGATAAAGTGAAAATCAAAATCCTTCTGACACTTTAGCTTTTCAAATTTTATTTTCTTTTTCTTTTTCTTTTTCTCTGCAAGCAGCTATCACAAAATCATAAGTGCAGAACCATTCTATATATGATCCATCTCACTCCATCATGTCTCACTTAATTCATATTTCATTCACTCCATCTATCCATACTTCATTCACTCCACTCCATGGTCCACCTCATTTCCATCTCAGATTTTTAAATTTGATCTTTTTCTGCAATTGAATAATATAAATCATAAGTTGCAGGCCACTTTTCATACTCCACTCCACTTTACATTTATGATCCATTACATTCCACTTCACTCATACTCCATTACACCATATTTCATGATCCATTCTAATTCACTTAATACAACATTCCATTCCATGTTTTAAAAGCTTCTACAAACATTCTACAGCCAGAAATTCTGTAGCCAGCTATACATTCTGCAGCCAGATATCCTGAAGGAAACTATCCAGTAATCACTTGTTCAGCAGAAAATTGATCCTGCACACTTACAACAACAAGCAAAATCAAAGGGATTATGAAGACTGGAGAATCAATGATTTTCAAAGGAGGACAAAGCATATCAAAACCACAAAAATTGAAGGAAAGGCAAAGGTAAAGCTGTGAAATTACTATGATAACAGAATATGAAAGTTATAGTATAGTTAAGTCATGTATGATCCAAAAATTTGTTTTGATTGTTCGTGTTGATCATGCCTATTAAACCTATCATAAAAAATTTGGACAAAATCCCTTCCATTCCGCCATTTCAAATCATCATTTAAAACTTAACGATTAAGTACTGAAGTGACCTATTCGGTCACGTCACTAGCCCGAAGTATTCAGTGATGATTTTGAATTTCTCATGAGATGTTTCCGCGGTATTTTCTTCCATGATGTCTCTCAAACTCATTAATTCGTGTGAATCACCCTCACCATATTTCACTCATTCTATAACCTCTTCATGTCATCCTTCCGTAGCTAATTCCTACTGCATAAACAGAGAAGGCACCTTTGGGGTAAAAACAACTCTCTAACAGCCATTTTCACCTTGGATAGAAGAGCAGTAAATTGAAGGTTGAGAAAAGAAGCCATGGGTCTCATAGTAAGGTCTGAACCAGTCGGAACCAAATACTTAGAGGGTTACCCACAGATTAGAGAAATGCTACAGCAGGCTGGGTGGTTACAATTTTTGGAAAAATTCAATGGTTTTCATAAAGAGGTAACTAAGACATTTGCACGGTCCTTCAATGGAGCCGAAGTTGAAATAGGAGATGTTAAATTCACTATTACAGAATCTTTCATTGCAGAAGCAGCGGAATTACCCAGGCAAGGTGAACGATGGTTCAAAAATAAGGAATTTCATAATGAGGCATGGAGGCAAATGCTTAAAACACCAGGTATGGATGTTTCAATTTTTAAGAAGGGCATTCCTAGCTCAGCACTGAAGAATAAATGGCAAAATATGTTGCTCATTTTGCAAAAGTTTATAACTTTTGAGGGAAGGTTTGGTACCTTATATATTTATCATATTCGGCTAATGATGCATTTCTTAGATGAAGAAATCAATTTACCCTTTTTCCTACTTCATAGTCTGAAGAGAATGGCCTCTAATGTTCAAAAGAGGGTTCAATTCGTGGAAACCACTTTGTACCACCATGGTCTAGTTAAAATCCTAATTGAACATCATTTAAGAAAGGTGGGAGACAAATGGGATGAGTTTCTAGTGAGGAATCATTTTGAAGAACCCAAGGAATCTCCATCTGAAGGCAAACTTATAAGAAGAAGCAGGAGAAGGAAAATTTCCAAATCTGTTGAAACTAAAACTGGTAAGTCCATACAAAAGGACAGTGAGGAGATCATTTCTGAGAAATTGGCTGAAATTAAGAAACATCTTAAAAAGGAGAAGATGATAAGAAGGTATGCCAAGGAGAGAGGTGAAGGACCATCTCAACCAAGACGAAGCCACAGGCTTAGAGGTATATTGAAGAAAACAGAGGTTAGACAAAAGGGAATCATAAACATTGAGGATGAAGAGACACCAACTGCTAGATCACCTGAGTACCAGTACGAAGAGGATCTTGATGAAGGAACTCCAGAAATAGATCCAGCACAACAAAAAATCTATAATTATGTTGAATCATTAGAAAAGAGAGCCTCAGAAAGCATAGGAAGAACTCCTAGCCCACCAGGATCTGCAATTGATGTACTAAGAAGAGACAAATATGAATTAGAAGTACTCAACAGGCATATAAAGAATGAAAATGAAATTTTAAGGGAGCAGGTTAAGCTGAAAAGTGATATGAATACAACTCTCTCTCTGCAAATGGAGAAATTGTACAAGGCCAGTGAGAAGTTGAAGAAGAAAAACAAAAAGTTGAGCAGGGCACTTATAAATTTGAGATTCAAGTTGGTCATAAGGAAGCCTAGGAGGCCATTGAACATCAGGCAAAGCGGAAGAAGGAGCCTATATGTCCTAGCAGAAGTCTCAGAATACATGAATTGATTACATGAGGACATGCAAAAGCTTTGCAGTGGGGGTATGTTGAGCCCCAAAGATGTCCTTTTCTTTCACCAAATTTCACTTCATTTCCTTTGTCCCTTATCATTTACAGGCTTAAATGAAAAATAGGATTAATTAAAGTCACTTTAGAAATTCATACAATGACTGACTTGCTATATTTTCGTGGTTTTTTTGTTGTAGTAGTTTTTTACTAGACTTAGCTACAGAATGCAGCCATTCTGTAGCTAGTCGCCTATTCCGCAGCTATCTTCGTGTTCTCACCGTTTACAGGTGTCACTTCAAGGAAAAATGCATATGGTTGAATTCCACAAAACTCCCCCATAATTTCTTGCTCTCTACGAAGTCTGAGCTAGAATCTATAGGTGGTTATGCACGTGGAGGAGATCAAAACTAAGAAGCAGATTCCTACCAGGACAGGGACTCTACAGATGTCTCCAGCAAGAGTACGAGGCTTCCACAAGAGTTATAATTTGATTTTAATTGGGAAATACACTTATCCCTATTTCCTCTCAAGGGTAGTTATGTATTTATTTTATAAGAATGACTCAGGAGACCGATAGACAGTTAGCTAGATTGACGTTTTGTGGTTAGATCTCAAAAGACCGTAATACTCTATTTTTGAAGTATTTTTCATTTAATGAAAGAAGAGCAACTTTAATACCAGATCTGAAGCAATATTGAGTATATTTTTGTGCTAATCCGGTGGTAGAGGGCCGCTACTTCTCGAGAAGCTCTGTGCATACTGTTTAGATAAGTAACTTTAGCCTTGTTTCATTCCTAATTCAAGTAGTTTTCTAAACTTTATGTTTTTATGCTCATTCACATCAAATGTTACAGCCAGTCTTGTTCTTATGAATTATTCCAAAATATCACTAACGCTGAATGAGACATAGTTGTAGTATTCTAGAGCTTAGTTGCGTTTTCCTGAACTTTATGTTTTTATGCTCATTCACATCAAATGTTACAGCTAGTCTTGTTCTTACGAATTGTTCCAAAATATCACTAACACTGAATGAGATATAGATGTAGTATTTTAGAGATTAGTTGCATTTTAGTTTAGTTGTAAAACTCCGGAGGTTAATGGCACTCTAGTTCAATTCTGTTCACTGTATTTCAAGTTTGATTGATTGCATTCTTGTTCAGTTCTGTTTAATGTATTTCAAGTTTCATTAGTTAGTTGTATGCTAGTTCTGTTCCATTAGACTTCAAGGCCTTAATTATTTACAAACTACTCTTGTTATTAATCTCTTCCAACACATCATCATATGGACAGGAATTAGTGATATCAGTTCAAGGACTTGACTATTCTGCAATCTCTTATAATTTTACAAATAGCCTTTTTCCAAAACTATTCCAAAAGATTTCTAACTTTCGAATGAGGCTTAGTAGTGACAATTTGAGTTGCAGAATGGATTAATTTCAGTGTCATAAGTTAATTTAGAGTAGGATTCCTTACTATGCTACAAATAATCTTTTCCAATTGTGTTCCAATAAATTTCTAACCATGGATGAGATTTTTGTGATATTGTAAGTTGTTGTCTACTTAGAAGAACCTCATTGCATTAAACTTATCATTTTCTCAAGTTATTCCAACATATTTCTAATGAATGAATTGGACTGAGTTCATGTTATGAGTTATTTTTCTTGTTAAAGTTTTTCATTTTCTGTTCTCAAGTGCCATACATAGTTTAGAATAGGCTTTGCTCTATTTTAGTGTGACCAACAACTTCTCTTTACCAACACTTAGTTCTTTTCCTCTTAGAATAAAAACACAAAACCAAAAACATTGGAAAAACACTAAACAAAACGTAGTGAGAAACAGATACCTAGGCACATATAGTGCACTTCACTTCAATAGTTTACTAGCCCTGGTTGACAATTTATGACATCAATTTAGGAACACTAAGTTGAACAGACAGGATGATTTAGCTCAAGGATATATTTACCAATCCTTGGGTAGAATTATGTCGTGTGCATACCCATAGCTTGAAAAATCACACACCATAATGTGGGAGTCCCACTTGGTCCAGTCATGCTCTTCAGCGGGCTTGGTCCTCCAACTTGGAGATAATCATTGAATATAGCGAATTGATCCTTGTGATGCCCGGTAAATTTGAATCGTATACATCATACATATGTGCATGCCTCCTTTCCCTTATCCTTGCACAGACTCTATATTTCTAAGTGCATTACCTCCAACTGGCTTTGGATCTGTTGGGTCCTAATCTGCACAGCTGGTACCGGTGAAGCTTCGAGCTTCATTGCAATCTCTACGGCTTCAGCCTGCGTGGAAATATTATGTTGACTTAGGGGTTGGCACAAATGTAGTAGCAGCATGGCAATAAACCACTCTTTGTGTTGGGTGTCATTAATAGTAAATCCCCCATATCTGATAGTGCACCTCAACCTTTGATTTGTGTCCCATACATATTCGTTCAATTCTTGGTGAATTTCCTTCAACTCAGTTACACATTGCGCAAACGATTTCAGCCTCTTGAATTTTTCTTTTAATGCGGCCTTCAGATTATCAATAGTTGCATTAGGGTTTTTCGCCATACATTATGTACCAATCTAACGTGAACTCTTGAAAAGAAGTGGCCATTCGTGCTTTCTTAACATTGTCATTATTAACTTGTTGCGTTATCCATACAATGTCAGTGAAAAACCAGAATTAGTTCGTATATTCATTACCTATACCATGGAAAGTAGGTAACTTCATGGAGGCAGACATCTCGGTGCCTAGTGGTGGAGGTGGAGTGGATGGCTTGTTAGAGTAATATGAGTTCAGAAGTGCAAAGGATGGCTTGTTAGAGTAAGATGAGTTTATAAGTGCAGTGGATGGCTTCTTAGAGTAATATGAGTTCAAAAGTGCAGTGAATGGGATCTGAACTATGGCCAACGACCCAAGAATATCCTAACCTTGCAATACTTATTCTTCAGTGTATGCAGGTTCACTAGAGCCACTAGTTTCAGATTCCTTGTCACTATAAGATTTACCTTTGAGAGGACTGTAAATAAAACCTTCTTCAAGATCTACTCTATAAGTTCTTTCACTGTGCATATTCAGGCCTCTATGGGACATTCACTCAATATGACTGCATAGAGTAACCAGTTCACACAATAGCATTTTAATCAACAGCTTCAGATAGCATAGGAACTTACCTCTAGGACCCTTGAAAAACCTTCATTTAGCTTCATAATACGATATAAATTGATCAATAGAAAATTCAATCACAAAGTTTTCCAGTACACTATCGATCCATTGATCTACTACGCGGGTGATCTTGTTGCTAGTCTTCTCTAATTGTTGTAAACCAACTCCGGGATCCACTGAGTGATCGCGTTGTCCTTTGTGCAGGTATGGAATTCAGTAATTCAAGACAACCACTCGTGCAACTCAATCGCAAAGGAGGCAAAGAAAATTTCGTGGATGTCTGTGTAGATATAAATTTTGTGCCCAATCTTTGGTAGACAATTTAGAGCTTATGTTTTCTTGGGTCGAAATTTCAAGTATCTTCTTATAGAGCCAATCTTGTAGTTTTTTCTACGTCGGATGCCACAACATAAAATCTCCCTCAAAATGATCCCGGTCCCGGCAACAGAACCATTTGTTGGCTTGAGGGGTCTTGACCCAGGTTCGGAGTTATCGCGCAACCAAAAAAACCCTCCAACAACTGGCCCTTTTGGCAGTTTTCTACTTGCGTAGATCAAAGTCTCACACAAAGCAGTATGGGGGGTGTTGGAACCATGTTTCCACACCCTGAGGAAGCTTTTGATGTGGTGGCCCTAATCAGACTTAGTGCAGATAATATAACAACTTTGTGCATGCACAGTCAATAGATCTAACCCTTTCGCAGATTATCCCGGAATACTTCAATATATTTTTCACACAGTAATTAAGTATACTTCATTTAGATCTTCTCATATAACACCAATATTCACGCAGAGGTGCAATTAATAAATCATATAATTAAATACGCAACACAAAAAAGATTTAGATCTTAAAGAAAATAACATATAATCAAGACAGTCAACCATATAAGAAACCAGGTTCGCCAAAATGTCTTCTTTATTAAGAGATATGCAATTCAATACATCCAATTTTTCTGCACACACAAGCTTAGGACTTAGGTCTCTGCGTACACAGCCAACATGAGCCTTTCTACCCAGACAACCCAGACTTAGATCAAAACATTATTCAAACATCCATCCTTACATATTTATACTATCATAGACTTGTGCATACCATGGTCTCAAGCCATGGTTTGAGACTCTTGGTTTTTCCCTTTAAACCCATTACAATGATTAAGGGACTTTGACCCACCCCAAAACCCCCTTGACTATTTGCGTGCAACGCGTACCACAAAAACTAGACAAAATTAACCCAAAATACACCCTAGGGGTCCTCACTCCAACAGCCAATTACCTTCATTTTTATTCGTCCAAGTTCTTGACAGATTCATTAATTTTGTTTGTAATGAAATTGTTAAATTGGGGGTTCTCAGAGCAGTTTTTTCCAAAATATGAATTGGTTTTCATTTAAGATTGATTATGTAGTCTAAAATTTTAGAATAGGTGGAATGACATTCCAACACAAGGAGCTTATAATTTGCTTCTAAGTTGCCTTGTTTGGGTTGGGTACAATAAAAATATTGGCAATAAATATTTTACTTTAATACTCACCATTTCAATTCTTGTTTTTTTTGTTCCATCAACTTGTTTGAAATGGATTTTTCAACACCTCATAGCTAAAATAATTATATCAATTTCTAATTGAATTTCAGTTATCGTATAAGTGTTTTTATGACAATTTAAATTATTCTCAAATTTTTATTTTTTCTTATAAAATAATATCAAATGAATCTATGTCATCGCTCCTGAAAAGGAATACATCACAATAAATTTTATTTAAAATGATGACAATAATTGGATAGTGTTGGAGAAATACTCTACTTTGATTAATCAAAGTCAAAGCCACAATGAGATTATTTGAAAAAAAAAACAGAAAGGAAGGAGAATTTTCAAGGTTTGGTTCCTAATGTTAGCAGTGACATTAGGATAAATTTACAAAATTTCTAAGGATGATGATGAATAGTATCTCTTGTAACCATGACAAACTAAAATGGTGAGATGAATGGAAAATACAACTGCAAAGATACTTAAGGTGGGGTGAGTGGAGTTTCACAAACAAATATAAGATGTTGATGAAAATTAGTAAACTATCTTGCAACATGATAGAATCTTTTTTATTGTCACAAGGAAGTAAAGTCACATTCTTGAGGTGGCACATGGGTAGGTAACCATTCGAAAAAGTGTTGTTAAAACATAGAAAAGTTTTTTTTCTAGGAGATATGAAGAGAATCACTATAAGGTCTAATGGAAGATGACACATATTGAGAAGAAGATATTTTCAATCAACCAATGAAGTTAAAGGATCAAATAATGAAGACGGTCAATTTTAATGAAGTTTTAGGAATTATGGTAACATTAGGTTTTCATTGGCAACAAAAATGTGAATGTATATATGATGGAATAAAGAAGATAAAAAAATATAATTGTGAAAGGAACAATATGTGACTAGAGATTAGAGCTCAAGATGATAAGGCTCATTTAAAGTTTAACTATGTACTTAAATAACTACATGATTATATATATACATGTGTCTTATCTAGGAATCGGAATTTAGCAATAATAGTGGATACGGAATCATGGTGATTGTCTAGAATATGAGTAGTTTAAGGAATAATGAAAGGTTGTTTTTTTACTTTGCTCTACGGACATCACTCCTCAAAAACCGGAAGCAATATACATATGAAAAAATGAAACTACCCCGAGAAGGATAGTAAGGTTGTTATTAGAATGAGATGACAAAAAAAAGTAAACATAAAGAGACAACAAGTTTAAAAATGGAAGCGGTTTGGAAAGGGATCCGCATACACACAATCCATGAGTCAATGTGCCAACTTTTATATATTTGTCTTAATTTTTACTTAACTCAACCTTTTTCTTAATTTAACTCTTGCTTTTTTCTTTTTCTTTTTTTCTTTTTTTTTTTATTCGGTAAGCTGGGTAGAACCTTTTCTATTCATTCATTCAAATAAAATAATGTTAGGTCCCTATATTAATAGTGTAGTCCCTTATTATGTTAGTGTAGCCCCCCTTATTGTTATTTTTGTACCCCTGTAACCCCAATATTGTTATTATTATGCCCTTAAATTATTACTGTTAGGTCGGCTAGGATTACATTGTGGTCCCACTAGGATTGCATTGTGGCCCCATGGACTCTCATATATAGAAGGAGGTTTTGGTCATTTAAATCATCCAAGAATTGTTCATTTATGTAATGTATTAGAGGATTCCCCCTTAAAGTGGCTTATTTCTAAGGCGTTGATCTCTCTTTTCTTCTATTTTTGGAGCTGGTTTCACAACATTTGGTATCAGAGCTTTGGATTCTAGGGTTTCGCTGCTCTAAACAGGTCATCATGGCATTTTCACTATAACTTTTTTTATACGAAGGTTCAGAATCTTAAATTTTTAGGGCGCGAAGCCGAAATCCTGAGGAAACTATTCACAAAATTTTAGAGCTTGGTTCACAACATTTTCAGAGATATGATCTGTGGAAGGTAGTGCTTTTTCAGGCTTCTGAATTTCATCTCAAAGAGGTGATCGTGAGAAACGATTCATAACTCTCTCTCTGAGCATCGGATTTGAGTGCCATAAAAAATGGTCACAAGTACATGGACTGTAGTTTCTTTGCTATCAATTTTAGAGCTGAAGGATGAAACAGTGACACGTGGAAAGTCGTACAATTTCACTCTACTGAACCAGTCCATAATTAGGTCATTGTGGGAGATTGGACATAACTTTGTCTTGGAGAATCCAAATCAGGTCAGACCTATGGCATTCGAAAGAGAATTCAGAGGGCTACCTTCATGCCAAATTTCAGATATTGAAGAGCCGCAATCACAGAGATAATCCAATTTCAATATCGAGCTCCTCAAAAGCAAGAAAAAGGTGTGTATTTTTTTTCCGAATTGCATAAGTATTGTTTGAAGAATCAATTTGAATTGATTACAAGGGTGTATTGTAGAACAAATATCAATATTGGGTTCTAAAAAATGCCCCGTAAAAATAATTCAACACCCATTAAGCCTTAAGAAGGCTCTACTATGACTCATAAAGATGAAGAATTGCAACATGATGTATCAAAATTACAAGAGCAAGTGCACCAAATTTTGCTCTCGCATAGAGCAGCAAAAAATGAAATGGAAGTTTTGAAGAAAGGCGTGGAAGTGAAGATGGATGGTTTGAAGAATAATATGGATAAATCTCAATTAGCCAATTGATAAATCTCAAAGAAAAGGGTTTAGTGGGGGAGCACATTAAGGACTTCCAAAAATTGAATATAAGGGTAATTGATATTCCAGAGGAACACAGGATTGATCTCTTCATAGGTACTTTAAAGGATAACATCCAACATGAAGTTCACGTTTTCGAACCTGATTCATTGGAGAAGGCATTCAGGTTGGCAAGAAAAATTGAATGTAAAATTATGGCAACAAGGAAGCCTACCACTCACTTCTATAAAGAAGGAAGTGTTTCTACACCTAGATTTCCACAACCTACAAGGTTGACACCACAACAATTAGAAGAAAACAGAGAAAAAGGGCTTTGCTACAGTTGTGATAGCAAATACACTAAAGGTCATAGGTGTGCTGAGAAGAAATTATTTTACATAGATTGTGAAGAGGAAGAATAAAATGAACAAGAAGAGGATATACATCAAGAACCAACCCTAGAAGAATAAGAAATGAGTCCAACCATATCATGTAATGCATTGGCAGGAATTACCACTCCTCAAACTCTCAAGATAGAAGGACATATCAAGAAGAAAAAGGTAATAGTGTTGATTGATTCGGGTAGTACCCATAATTTTAATCATTATAAGGTAGCCAAGGAATTGAATTGTTTCCTATACCCAGCACCAGAATGTCAAGTGATGGTTTCGAATGGAGGAACTATAAATTGCTCTGGAAAATGCCATAATATCAAGCTAGCCATGGGGGAATATGTATTGAATAGTCCAATGCTTTCCATCCCAATGGGAGGTGTTGATGTTTTACTAGGAGTACAATGGTTACAATCTTTAGGTACGGTAGCTTTAATTTTCAAGAATTTTTCTTGAAAAATTTTTTGGAAGGAAAGGAAATCGAATTACGAGGTATCACAAGGAAGCCAGGAAAGATAATAAGCTCTAATGTCATGAAAAATCTTCTAAATAAATAACAATGGGGCGTAATTGCACAATTATGCTCACTGGAAGTTCCAACATCAAAATCATCTATTTCTCCAGATCTCCAGAAAGTCTTGGATAATCATTCCAAGGTGTTTGATACTCCCAAAGGACTCCCACCTATTTGTGATTATGATCATGCTATTCATTTGATTCCAGGAAGTGTTCCTCCAAACATAAGGCCTTACAAATATCCTTATGTCCAAAAGAGTGAAATTGAACATATCATTTGCAGAAATGTTAGAGGCTAGTATAATTGAACCTAGTCAAAGTTCTTTCTCTACTCCAGTAGTATTGGTGCACAAAAAAGATGGATCATGGCGCATGTGTCCGGATTATAGGGAGCTCAATAAGCTCACTATTAAAGATAAATTTCCTATTCCTGTGATTGATGAATTATTAGATGAATTACATGGAGCAATTTATTTTACCAATTTGGCTCTTCATTCAGGATATCATCAAATTAGAATGAAGACTGAAGATATTCTGAAAACATCATTTCGAACTCATGAGGGTCATTATGAATTTTAGTCATGCCTTTTGGCCTTACCAATGCACCTTCTACATTTCAAGGGTTGATGAATTCCATTTTCAAACCCTTCCTTAGAAAATTTGTGCTAGTATTTTTTGATGATATACTAATATACAACAGGTCTTGGAAGGATCATGTTGAACATGTTGACAGGGTGCTCAAACTATTGCAGGAGAAACAATTATATGAAAAAACATCCAAATGTTTCTTTGGAGTACAAGAGGTGGAATATCTGGGTCATATTATATCTCACGAGGGTGTTAAAGTAGACCCTAACAAAATTAAAGCCATTAAGGAATGGAAAGTCCCCACGACCATAAAGAAGTTGCGAGGATTTCTCGGGTTAACAGGGTATTATCGCAAGTTTGTTAAGAATTATGGGAGAATAGCAGCACCTCTAACAACACTATTGAAGAAAGATGCATTTTCATGGACTCCTGAAGCAACTAAGGCCTTTGAACATCTTAAAGAGGCAATGTGCCTAGCACCAGTATTAGCTATGCCAGACTTCACAAAAACCTTTATTGTGGAATGTGATGCCTAAGGAAATGGAATTGGTGCTTTTTTAATGCAAGAAGGAAGACCCATTGCTTTTTAAAGTCATTCAATCAAAGGAAAGTATTTACAAAAGGCTATTTATGAGAAGGAAATGTTGGCAATACTACATGCACTAAATAAATGGAGACCTTACCTAATGGGAAGACACTTCAAGGTAAAAATTGATCATGATAATCTTAAACACTTTTTGGAACAAAGACTATCTTCAGAAGAGCAACAAAAATGGGTCACAAAGATGTTGGGTTATGACTTTGAAATTGTCTACAAAAAAGGGAAGCTAAATGTTGTTGCAGATGCACTCTCAAGAAAGGATGAAGAGGTGGAAGCATTGCTTTGTGCCATTTCAATTATCCAACCAGATTGGATAAATGAGGCAAGGGATGAATGGAAGAAGGACGAAGAAGTGTGGACTCTCATTCAAAATTTGCAACAGGATCCTAGTACATCTGATACATTTAGTTGGAAAAATGATTCCTTATGGTACAAAGATCGCTTATATATTTGCAAGAATTCCAAACTAAAACAAAATATTCTTTTGGAATTGCACACTTCTCCTTTAGGAGGACACTCGAGATTTTTAAAAACTTACCACAGGGTGAAGAAAGAATTTTTTTTGTATGGCCTTAAATATGATATTCAAAAGTTTGTGGAGATTTCAATGGATTTTATCACAAGTTTACCTAAGTCTGAAGGAAGGAGGGTCATCATGGTGGTAGTTGATAGACTTACCAAGTATGCACACTTTTGTGCATTATCTCATCCATTTAAAGTGAGTACAGTTGCTACCACATTTATGGAAACAATTCAAAAGCTACATGGAAACCCGAAGATTATTGTAAGTGACAGAGATCCCATTTTTACAGGAAATTTTTGGACGGAATTATTTTCTTGTTTGGGTACTCAACTAACTCATAGCTCATCTTATCATCCTCAATCCAATGTTCAAACAGAGATAGTGAATAAATGTTTGGAAGGATATCTTTGTTGTTTTGTACCTGATAAGAAATCACAATGGGTCAAGTGGTTACTTCTCGCTGAATGGTGGTATAACACTTCCTTCCATACTACAGAAAAAATGACCCCATTTATGGCACTTTATGGATATCATCCACCATCCATCACATCTTATTTAAGGGAAAATTCTAGGGTTCAAGCAGTGGAGAATCACATCGAGCATTAACAAGAAGTTCTCCAAATCTTAAAGGATAACCTAAATTTGGCACAAAATCGAATGAAACAATAGGCAGATCAACATCGTAGTGAGAGAAGTTTTGATGTGGGAGACTGGGTATTTTTATGGCTAAAACCATACAAACAAATGTCCCTCAAGCAAGCTAAGAAGGATAATAAATTATCGCCAAAGTACTATGGTCCTTACAAGCTTTTGCAAAATATTGGTACTAAGGCATACAAATTGGAGCTTCCTGCTTCTTCGCGAGTGCATCTAGTTTTCCATGTTTCATACCTAAAAAAGGTTATAGGGGACAAAATTCCAGTTCAAACAATATTGTTAGAACTTGATGAGGAAGGAAAACAATATAACCTAAGCAGTAAAGAAACAGGCTAAACAACTTTAAGGAAATCGATCAATTTTAGAGTATCTCATCAAATGGAAGAACTTATGGGAGGATGAAATTTTATACAAAAGCACCCAGAGCTACTGAAGCGTTGAGGACAACACTTGTTTGAAGGAGAGGGGCATGTTAGGTCCCTATATTAATAGTGTAGTCCCTTATTATGTTAGTGTAGCCCCCCTTCTTGTTATTTTTGTACCCCTATAACCCCAATATTGTTATTATTATGCCCTTAAATTATTATTGTTAAGTCGGCTAGGATTACATTGTGGCCCCACTAGGATTACATTGTGGCCCCATGGACTTCTATAAATGGAAGGAGGTTTTGGTCATTTGAATCTTCCAAGAATTTTTCATTTATGTAATGTATTGGAGGTTTCCCCCTCGAAGTGGCTTATATTTAAGGCATTGATATCTCTTTTCTTCTATTTTTGGAGCTGGTTTCACAACAAATAAGATTATAGTCATATAAAGGACATTCGATGACCTCAACCTGCCCTGTGGGAAACGAGGTATGTTGGCCACTGAAACGCATTATGGCCCATCCAAAAATAAAAGGTTTTAATTTTGTCTTTCAAGGCTCTGAAATCTTGTAAATCAACCCACCAGTTTCTTCCTATGATTCTAATATATATTATTTTACTGGCCCTAAACACATTAACAAAACTTAACAAAATTACAAAAATTGTAAACCTAAAGACAACATTTAATTAGAGGACTCCACAGGAGCCAAATCATGAGCACTTGACCCTGGTAGCTCTAACTTGGGTAGATACTAGACAAGCCCCTCTATACATCCAAGGCATTTGTTTTGATGTTGTATCTCAATCTGGATCAGTTGCAGCTCTTTTTGAATTTCCCGTAGACCCGGATCTGGTTCTCTAGCCTATCCCATAGGATAAAAAATCGCTCGAGCCACCAAGATTTTCATCATCCAGTACAAATGCATTGTGTACTTTTATTACGTCAAACAACAAGACTCGGGACAATATCTTGCCATTCTTCCACATTAACCTCACTGGCTACCCGATGGTTCAGGTCAGTATCCCATTTTTTTATCAAATGCTTCACCTTTGTCAGTGTGTCAACCTGGTAGGCCTGCATCACTTCTTTCAACCATTGCGCATCAGTGCACCTACCTCCTATTTTCGGTTTGCTACCAATGGCCCTGGAATTGACCTTATTTTTTTTGTTCCTGCTTTCGTTGCTTGCCCCCGTAATCTTGGTACCCCGCACCATATCTACCAATTTGATATGATTTACTGTGATGTTGAGCCATCCCAGTTCCCTGGTCACCTTCCCAAGCCAATCAGAATTCCCGCTAGCCGCAACTACACAAATTTTGCCCCCGCCTTTTGTATTTACAAGATAGTTCTCATGCCACTTAACAATGTAGCCCATCTTTGCGCGCCATGAGGTTTTGAAGATTGCTCGAAAGACTGCCCCAGCTCCTTCACCATAGTCTCCCTTTCGAGTTTCTCTTTGTCCACATATCCATTCTAATGGTCATCGAAACAAGAATTACAAAAATCAAACTCCCTTGTTCCTCTTTCATCCCTCTCACTCTCCACCTTACCACCTGCCTTCCGCGTGTAGGATTAACTATCGCCCCTCGTGTGTCTTTTCCATTTTTATTGTTGTGCCTTCGCATGCTCCTCATGGCAGGAGGCCACCACCCTTCATTAATGTCGATCATCCCAACCATTGTACAGCACCCCATGTCTTCGACTCTGCCCACTATCACCCCGATCGGGGGTTCCCTTTTACTTTTTGTTAACTTCACTTATTCTTATATATATATATATATATATATATTTATTTATTTATTTATTTAGAATTTCAGTTTATTATTGATTATTTTATTTATTTTTTATTATTATCTTATCTTCTTTATTTTTTATTTATTTTTTATTATTATATTTTCTTTATTATTTATTACTTTATTTATTTATATATTAATATTAAATCATTTATTATTACGGGGCATTACATCAACATTTTAACTTGTCATGTACTCACATTTATTCTCTTTTTTTATTATTTGGCTTTATTAGGCCATAAAGTGGATGAGGTATCACTTTCTTGTTTCTGCAAGATAGTTGGGATGACTTCAAATGTTGAAGCTTTATAGGTTGCTTTTAAAATGGATGTCTCCTTGCTATCACTATTTAGTTTTTATCTGTTAAATCAAATTCATGTAAAATTGTACCAGGAAAAGGCTTCATCTAACTTATGCCTTAATAAAATGGAGAAATTCGAATTTCCGCATCAACGGGATGACTTGAGTTGCAGTGAGTATGAGTGGCATGGCCAATTCACTTAGTTAAGTCATTCAATTTGATTTTGTGGAAATAATTAGAGTTGTGCATGAGTTGGTTGCTAAGATCTAGCAATCTAGTGGAGTTATAGTTAGTGAAACTTTGTTATCTGAGCTCTAGTCATGAATAGATTTAGTGGGATTTTAATTGAGTAGTTGTAATTGTTGTTAACTCACTGATCTCTTAGTTAACCAGTCAATTTACTAAAAATATCCTCTAGTAATGCATGCAATTAGAATTGCCTAGTTGAGTGGAGGGAAAATGCATAACTGTATTTATTATTGTATACTATTGATTGTACAGATTTTGCATGTAACAGGTGAGTTCATTCTCTTGGGTGTTGCGCAAGGAAATAGGAGCTCTTCCTATTCTTTAGGAGCAGAAATTGTGCAAGGAAATAGGAGGAAATAGGAGGCCTATTTTGGCTAAGTACTGGCCAGAGCAGACTCATGAGGAGATCAATATTGTAGTGCAGATTTAGCTTCAAGGATTGAAGAATTCATTGTAATTTATCATTGTCTCGTCTGATATAATACAAATAAAGGAGGGGTTTTTCCCTGTTGGGTTCCCAAGTAAAATACTATGTTCATTGTGATTGAATGATTGCATGTGTTTCTATTGCATTTTTTCCCTTCCACATATTGATTAGAATAAATTTGTGTCTATTATTTTAAGTCTGAATTCATTATCAGCTACAAATTTCGATTTATTTCTACATGGTATCAGAGCTATTGAAAACTACATAGAAACCATATTCTTGATCATCTCTCAAAGAAATTTCAAATAACAGATTTTTGGTGTGGGAATTTTCTTCAGTGCATGAACAATGTCTTTCAATGGATTGAGGCTTGAGAATGCATTGGAGGGAAATTTGAATTTTTGTGCTTGGAAAGACAGGATGGAAGATGTGTTGGATGTTCACGATGGAGTACTAGATTACATACAAATTGATATTTCAAAACCAGCATCATTAAATGCACAGTAGATGGCTCAATGGAAGAAAGACACAACAAAATCCAAGAGGATTATTCTGGAGGGAGTCATAGATAGTGTGGTTTTGAATTTTCATGAAAAGGAGACTGATCCATTTTCAATGTGTAAAACCCTCACAGATCTATTCCAAAGTAGTAGTGATGCCAAGAAATTGGCATTGAAATATAAGCTTATGAAAATCTAAATGCATAAAAATGGAACCATTGTTCAGTATACTATCTACGTTCACTCAGGTCAGAGATGAACTTGGAGGAGTAGTAGAGATTGTGCCACCATTTGAACTTGTAAGCTTAGCACTCATTGGTATTCTAAAGTCTTGGCACAACTATCAGTATTCAGTTAATGGAAGAGACAAACTTCCAAATAGGGAGAGACTTTGTTCTGACTTTCTATATAAGGAGATTAGAAGAAACACTAGAGATAGAGTATCATCCAGATTTGATAAGGAAGAATATTTTGCTCTAGTTGGAAAAGGAAAGAAGGCCCAAGGTGAGGCAGAATCTAGCTAGATCCATGGCAAGAATAAAGACCTGGTAAACTTAAATGTTTTCATTGCCATGAGTATGAACACTATGCAACTAAGTGTCCACATAAGAAATCTAGTAAGGATCCTGCTACAACAGGAGGAGGAGATGCTCTCACAACACAATTTGAGTTGGATTTCACCCTCATTGCTTGCATGGAAAGCACAGTAAGAGGGAGTGAGTGGTACCTAGACTCTAGTGCTTCATATCATATGACAGGAAATAAGGATTTCCTCAGCAACTTAGAGGAGAGGGACCTACAATTACCCATAGAGCTTGGATATGTTGGTAGATATAGTACCAAATATATTGGCATTGTCACCTTTAAGAGGGTGCCAAGCTCTCATCTTCATCTGAAGAATGAAATGTATGTGCCTAGACTGAAGAAAAATTTAAGTTTTGTAGTTGTGCTTGAAGATCGTGGTTATGATGTGGTGTTCAGTAAGGAAAATATTATCTGAAGCATGTTGCTACTAGAAAAGTAAAACAAATTGGTGTTAGAGTTAAAAATATCTACAAGCTAGAGGTATATTTTTCCATGCATGCAGTTATACCTCCAGGAGTGAGGTGGGGCAATGTAGAGCCTTAGTTCGAGAGTTGCAAAGATTTGGGCAGGGTCCATAGGAGAGAAGCAACAATTGTAGTATACTCTTCTCATGGATCATTATCCTTGCTACAAGGGCCCACAGTATTCAGTAGCAGAAGGATCAGTGTCAGTTGATGCAATCAGATCTTGAGTGACATTTGCAGAGGCTAGTAGTAGTCAAAGACTCAAGAGACAGTTGCATATCAGAGACACAATTGATTCAGTATTTTGGATTCTTCTCAGTTGTATTTGTTGCAGTAGCAACAGTAAGAGTGAGAGGAAATTTAGTTATGTTATAGTACATTCCTCCACAAGAGAAGGATTGGGGTTGTGCAGAACCCTTTTCTTGCTAAGAGGAGTGTTAAATTGTAGCAATCAAAGGCTTCATTTCACTTGTGCCTTAGCCAAATGGAGAAATATGAATTTCCACATTAGCATGACAACTTGATTTTTGGTTAGTAGGAGTGACATAGCCAATTCAATTTATTAAGTTAGTCAATTTGAGTTTGTGGGAAATAATTAGATTTGTGCATGAGTTGATTTCGAAGATCTAGCAATATAGTGGAGTTATAGTTAGTGAAACTCAGTTATTTGAGATCTAGTCAAGAATAGATTCAGTAGGAGTTGAGTTGAGTAGTTGTAATTGTTTTTAACTCGTTGATCTCTCAGTTAATTAATCAATGTACTAAAAATATCCCTAGTCATGCATGCAATTCAAATTTCCTAGTTGAGTGGAGGGAAAAGGCACAATAGTATTTGTTTTTGTATATTATCGAGTGTATAGAGTTTTCATATAGAAGGTGATCTTGTTCTCTTGGGATTTTGGCAAGGAAATAGGATCTCTTCCTATTATTTATGAGTAGGTATTGCACAAAGAGATAGGAGGATGCAGGAGGCCTATTTTGGCTAAGTATTGGCCAGAGGAGACTCAGGAGGAGATCGATATTACAATGCAGATTGAGCTTCAAGGATTGAAGCAGTCATTGTAATTGATCATTGTCTCATTTGATATAATACAAACAGAGGAGGGGTTTTTCCTAGTTGGGTTCCCCAGTAAAATATTGTGCTCTTTATGATTGAATGATTTCATATGTTTCTATTATATGTTTTCCCTTCCGCATATTGGGTAGAAGAAATTTGTGTCTATTGTTTTCAATAGGAATTCATTAGAAAATGAAAATTTCGAGTTATTTCTACAATTTAGGCCCAAGTTAGGATTGTACAAAAATTTCAAGGCCTTTCAACCAATTTAGTAATTCGGTTAGCATACAGTAAGCATTCTCATTGTTCAAAAAGTGTTCTATGTGTGGTTTTCACCATATTATCCGTAGGAGTAATTTTAGATTATGAATATCATGAACTATTCCTAGATGTGATTCATATATTCATGGTATAACCATTTTCATGCCTAAAAGGTGCAACCTAGTGAAGAGAACATTCATCGGAGAAAATTGCAGAGAATATAGTGTTAGGGTAGAGATTATTTAGGTACAAAATGATTTTTATGGTAATTAAAAAAGATGAAATGAAAACTAAAAGGAGTAATAAAGAAGATTAAAAATGAAATCAATTTCATTTACATATAGATGATGCAATCTAAGGTTGTTATGCAAAGTATTGTTTCAAAATTTGGGTTTTTATTTGAAGAAGATTGGCTTCTCCCTCTATATTTTGAAGTTGATATTTTCCTAGGCAAAGCTTTTAAATGACTAAGTAGGGATCAAGTTACAAGGGTTGAAATTTTGTGTGTTTACACATATCCTCATGTGCTTTATCATATTTGAGCACAAGGTCACCTACTTGAAAATATTTCTCACCAACAAATTTATTGTCAAACCATTTCTTCATAACATATTTGTCGGTGGAAAATTTATGTCGAGCTTTGGTTCTCTCCTCTTCGAGCTTTCTCAAGGTGCCTCAATACAATGCCTTTATCTAATGCATCATTCAACTCTAAATATGAGAAATATGAAGTATTATAAAATACTAGGGACATTGGAATGTTAAACCAGGTAATGATGTGTTGCTCGAGGAATTATATCACCACTTGATTGCTAGTTCTGGTAAGTGGAATAGCCTTTGGCCAATAGATGAAGTAGTATATAGCTATTAGTATGTGTGTATCAATGATGCATAGAAGAATGTATATAAATTTCACTGATTACATCCAATACCCATCGTTGAAATGATTCGCTTACATCAGTTGTTGTAAAATGATAATAAACCTTTTCTCAAAGCCAACACACTTTTGATAGATTGGACATCTTTTGGCATAGGCTTCTCAGTCCCTGAAAAATGTCAACTAGTAATATTATGCCATGAGGATATTGTGTACAATGATTTCACTTGCGAAGTGTGCAACAATTGGCCCATCGTGCATTTCTAAGAGAACCTTCTCAACATTTGTCTTTTCCAAATAGTGGAGAAAAAATCAATTGTGGTACTTCCTAAATAGTACCCTATTAATTAGTTATTATTGTGAAGCTTTGATTCTTATGGATCTTCATTGCTTAGTGGTAAGATTACAAGGCATGGTACCCTAGTGTATATATCACATTAACTCATGGTATCATGAGTTTTAAATTTTGAAATCATAAATAGTGTCAAGTGCATATGTGGATAGGTCATTCTCCCATCCTTTGTATTCCTCATTTTAAGGTTCCAAAGAGTCTACATAACACATGACCTTTAATATTGTTAGAAGGTATTAATTCTTGGGGATATTCTTATAGAAATTTCAAACTATTACCTCTTTGTTCCCCTAGGTCTTTCTATACAAATAGTGACCTTACTATAGGGTGGGGGATTATTACCTTTACATGTCTCTTCGGGAAGTATGGTTAGAATTACTTAACAAGTTTAAACACCGCATACACTTGCTTGTCTATGTCAAGATAATTCAATTTAGTAATTTTAAACCATGTACTCATGAAAGAGATTGGCATTTAATCTCCCTGGTCATATTTCTAGGTGAGTATTAATACCAGGGAGAAATCAGATGTGAAAGTGTATAGGGATAATTCCTTGCTGAAGTTTGGACTATACAAGGCAAGGGCTTGTGTTATAGCATCCTTGATTTTGTTAAAATATTCCTTTTTATGGTAATCCATATAAATTAAATGTGTCTTTCTTAATAATCTACTATAGGGACTTTATAATATGGGGAAAAAAATCAAATAGTAATATTTAATGGGTCAAGAATTAGCTCTCTTTTGTCACTTTGCTATCATAGTTTTGACCATTTTTACCTTTTAGATACCTTCATAATCATCATGTTCACACACACACATAGATATATATATACACATTATCAATGCTACAAAAGTTACCAGAAATATCTTCAAAGGTAATGTGTCCAGTATTTAATCATTTTATATGTTTCTTTAAAAAACAAGCTAAAATGTGGTGATTGAAGAAAGTGATAAAATTTGTAGCTTCTCGATAGACATGTAGCTAATTTGAAGGATGGCGCACCTCTAGGGACAACCCATCCAAACCATGCAAAGGAACATGTGGCAAAAATCAACAAGATGGTTACTTACCTATGAGGTGAAACAATGAAGTAAATGTGTCACCGTTGTAGCAAAATCAAAGTTCTAGGCAAAGCAGTGAATAGTTATGTGGTATATCGCAAAGGTAGATCATTGAAGAATTGTGACATGGAACCTTGACAAAGCGTTGGAATGTCATGATAAAAAATAATACATCCTTGCAATAAGTGCTAGAGAATAATATTTTGATGCCTATGTGTGATCTACCAGACTCACATCATCACGTGATGGGATGAGTTATATGCTCTGACTCTAGATTAGAGCAATAGAATTCTTAGTCATCATATCTGGTTTTGATTTATAGCAAGGAAAATTATAATATTTTTAATTTACAAACTTTATATATTGCAGTATAGCTCAAGAAAGCATATAGACATATATATTTTGAATTTAATTATTGTATGAACCTTTCATCTTTAATATAGTTTGCAAACCAGCCGATTATTGTTAATCATATTCATTTGTGATTCTATTCATAGTTAGGTTCTAATTAGGTTCTAAGGTTTCTTCAAGCTCGCGCAACCACCAAGAGGGCCCCCTATGCTAGGACGTGCGATGATTTTCATATGTTTTTCATAGTATATTTTTCTTTATTTTTCACAACCCGATTTACATGCTTTGCTTCTTACAACATTAGAAATACTATGTTTTTCTATTATTTAACTAAGTAATATGTTTCATTACAATATGCCAATCAAGCACTTGGAAATAAACTAAAAAAATAATTTGAATTTAGAGTTAGTCCAGTGATTACTTAGGTTTATTTACAGTATGAATTTCAATTTCAAGTAGTGTGGATTTAATTTCTTTTTATGTGTCAATATGATGTAGGCTTATCATGTAGAACTTATAATTATATAGAAGTCAAATATTTATAAACTTCAAACCATTATATTCAAGATAATTTTAAGAGAGTTTGTTGTTGAAAATCAGTTGAAATTCTACATGGAAAAGAAGGTTTAGAAATGTTTCAGAACCATGATCATATTGAGCTACATTATGATTTAATCGCTTTCATAGAATAGAATTTCCTTTAAATACCAATTTACATTTAATAGAATTGGAAGTTAATTCCTTGCATAAATTTTTCCTTACATTTCATAAGTTTAGAAACTCGAATTGATCAGATAAAATGTTCTGAAATTCTAGTACAATTGAATTGACCAACATTTCTGGCATCGTTGATGACGAAATGTAGATAGGATTTAGCTTTTAATTTAGATTATGTTTTTAAATTGCACAAATTTGGGAAAGGATATAGTAATACAAAAGTTAAGAACCTGCACATCATATTGTGAGTTTTCTCTTAACCTTATTTGTTGAACTACATTCAATTTTAGTTGCATAATTTAGATTGCATGTATCAAGAAAGAGATTCAAAAGATAGATTCATGAGAGGTAGAATTTCAATACGACAATCCCCTACCACCCCCACTAGATCATGTGGTGAAATAGGAACTACATCACCATCCACATCACGTATTCTCGCTTTTTGTTGAAAAAATGCAACAAGAAAATCTAGATTTTATTTTGCCTTGATTAAATTGAGAAAATTCGAATTTCCACATCAGCAAACAACTTGAATGATGTTAACTTGAGTGGAATGGATTGTGTCACCTATTTTACTTGGTAAATTCGAGTTGGAGGAGTTAGAGTTCAATTTAGCATGTGTGATTACCAATTTTTAGCAATCAAAGTGAGCTATCTAATTTTGTTTTTAGTTAAACTAGTTCCAACTATTGGAATAACAAGTGGAGGTTCAAGTTGTGCAGTGATACTTTAGTAAAAATCAAAGATCATCCAGTTAACTAATTAATCAACCCAAAATAGCTAGTGCGTGCAGATAATTTGAGTTACCCAATTGAGATGGAGATTCCAAGGTAGTGTAACATCAGTTGTAGACTAGTTCTGAGTGTACAAGTGTTGCATGTAGTCATATGATCAGCCTAAAGGAATTGTGCAATCGTTTGGAATATTCCTAAAAGATAGGGGATAATTCCTCAAGGAACAATGCAAGGAAATAGGAGTTGAACCCAAGGTAGAAATTGACTAAGTCTAGGTAATAGGCCTTTAGTGAGCAATGAGATAGTTTGAGCACTTGCAGGGTGAGATCAGTTGAGAAAATCAATTGTAATCCATCTCTATTTCATATGATTAATGTATGAGGCATTAGGGTTTTTATCAGATTTCTTTCCCCATATAAAAATATGTGTTGCATGTGTGTGAATTCTTATTGCATGTCTAAATTTTTTGTTCTAAATTGTGAAATAAATTTCTGCAGAATAGTAGAGTAGGTTTATGTCTTATGATTTTGGTTAAAACTTCATGAATGGTTTCAAATATATAGCATAATTTCTACATGGTATCATTTTTGGATTCACAATAGAGCATAAATTCGAAGTGGTTTCTCAGAGGTTCGAATTTGGAGATCAATGTTGCAGGTTTTCTTCAGAAATGAGAAGATGGCCTTCAATGGAAATAAGGCGGAATACCAAATATGGGACTTCATCCAAGGGCGAGGATGAAGAAAAATTTTCATTGGCTGGAAAAGAAAACAATGTAAAATGAAAGAAATACCAATCCATACTAGAATCCAATCAAGGGGGCAAGAAAAAATTTTTGTCGAAAATCAAATGCTTCCATTGTCATGAATTCAGGCACTATGCCACAAAGTGTTCACACAAGAATGAAAGCAAGAAGACCTCAAGAGGAGCAGTAGGTGAAGCTTTGGCTTCATAGTTTGAGCTTGGATTTACCCTCATTGCATACATGGCCAGCACAATGATGGGAAGCATGTGGTACTTGGACTTGGGTGCATCATTCCACATGACAGGGAATAGAGACTTTTTCAGTGACCTGGAGGAGAAATACTTGCAAATGCACATCGATATGGGGGATGATGGAAGGTACAATGTGACTAGGGTCAGTACAATAACCTTTCAGAGGGATTCGATCTCCCCCCTCAGGCTCAAGGATGTCATGTTCGTTTCGGGACTAATGAAAAATCTCATCTTTGTTTTATTTTTGGAAGACTATGGATATGATGTGATCTTCAGTAAAGGAAAGGCATTCCTAAGACACATATCCATGGGATGGGTGAAGGGGTTTGGGTGAAGAACTTGTATAAGCTAGATGTGGGGGATTGTGATGCATTGAGCACAAAATCAGATAAGGTGAAAAGTCATGATGTCGATGGACTTTGACATAGAAAAATTGGTCATTTTCATGATGGAACTTTGAATATCATGCAATAGTTCACCACAGGCTTTCCCAAAAGAGCACTTGAGCAACAATATGTATGCAAAGGATATACTTTGGGGAATTTTGTCGTTGCGACAACATCCTCCAAAAAATTTCCTCTACTGAATTTTGGAGCCTACTGTGGATCTTATGATCGATAGTTCCATAGTCACTTCTTGGTAATTTGATACTTTTGAGCTCCCTTCTTGGATTCGAACTCTCGAATTCACTTTCTCACAAAAGCTCAATTTTCAACGAGTCCATGAGCGCATTACTTCATGCAAGCTTGAATAAGAATAGCACGATTCATCAAGATTGTGCATGTGCGATGTCCAATTCATGTCGACAGACGGTGTGCACTGATAATGATATTTTCTCACATTCTAGCATCATTTGTATTTCAATTTCAGTGAGGTTTTGCAAACAATCACTCCTGCACACCTTTGTTTCTACGAGTGTTTCTTTCATGTTTTCGTCTGTCGCTTTCACTTGCTTTCACCGAATTAGTGTCACTTTCATGTTATCTTTGCCCTGGCATGTGTTACTTTCACAGACATTCGCATTTCACAAGTGTCGTTCACACTTTTATCTTTATATAGCAAGTACCATCTTCTAGCATGGGAATTGTTGCTTATCATGCAAAGTGCAGTTTTTATTTGTTTCAAGAGGCAGGACTTGTGGTGATGAGTTTTTCTTGTCATGCAAGCATGTTTCACACTAATGGAAGTATGTATTCATGTATTCTGGATGATTTATATTATGTCGTCAAGTGTCTAAGTGTGTTATCATAGTCAACTTCTATCGTTGTTCTCATTGGTCTTAATAATCCTTCACTTAGCCAAATTTCGGAAAATTCCCTTAGTACTCATCCCTGGTCCCCTTGCCTCCACAAACTATGCAAATTTTTCCCTAATTCTAGACTGTGCAATTTTTTCCCTCAATCTGGCCTGAGCTGCGCACTACGTAGTCTTAGAGCTCAAGCTCCACCCCCGAATACCTAATTTGCACAATGGCACAGTCACTAAGCCTCTTCCTTGGCCTACCACTAGTTCTGGCTCAGTCAGTGTATCATCATGTGGCATCTTAGACCAGGGGTTTATCAGACTTATTTCATCTTATCATGAGTTGATTGTAGATGCGAAAATTCTATCACACTATGAAAAGATTATGAAGGAATAGATAGAGAAGGAGGACATGTTATGATACACCTAAGGAGATGAGGCGATAAGATGATCATTAGACAAGAAGACGAAGGAACATTGGATTATAACATAATATCAAAGTTTGTATCGCAATAATACTCCATCAGATTTACAACCCGTTGGAGGGTAGATGTTGTACCTCAAGAAACAATCCCTTGGCTGTGGTAAGGAATCAGTGCTCGAGACATTTCTCAATGTATGTCACAATATTAAGATATCAGATAGTCTTCGTTAAGCACCTTTGGAAATTAATTATTTATAACCCTCAATGATCCAATATAATGAAACATTTCACAATGCCATTATCTACTAATATTACTTGAAATGGAAGGAAGAAAGTGGAATGGAAACTTAAAATGATATGTTGTATAACAAAATCTATCACTTTAATCTCAGAAAGAACTTTATAGAGAGAAAATAGTGGGAGTGAAGGAGCGCACATTAAGGACATTGAACTCTTACTTACAAACTGTAAATAGAGACCTGCAGCTACATTACTTCACTTCATTCATAGAATAATAAACACATAATGAAACTGGAAAACTCATCAACATCAAAAGGTGCAAGAAACTTGATCTTCTTTCATTAATTTTCAGAAAATTCAGTACAAAATTGCAGTCCTCTAAAGGTACAAAATCCCAGAACCCCCTCATTGTCTTCCTTTCTCTCTTTTATTCTCCTCCTAACCTAACTTTTCCCGTGTAACTTGCAAAACTAATTCTTTTAACATTTATAAAACCGTTAAATCTCTTTAACCTTTCTGAAATATCTAAGTTACACATTGTTATTTTGAAAGTTACAAAACCCAAATAAGCTCCCCTTTTAAATATTTCACACTATAGATATATGGATGTCGGGATTTAAAATTAAATAAATAATAAATATGTAGGCAAGGATGAATTTTTCAACAGATATAAACACTCATGTGGGTCCTTGTGGTTTTTAATATGCATATGTCAACTATCAAAACTGTAAACTGCTTACAGAGGCACCTTCGGTGGTTCCAAGAAATGAGGAATGGTGATGCCACATTGAAATATATCCGTCGATCTGCAAACAGTGGTTTAGATCAAACCATTTTATGGGGGCACTCTCTCTCATAAGTTCCGAGCAGTTTATGATGCTACAAAACCATTGGATCTGGGCCGAATGATCCAAGTCGTTTATTAATGTTGAACGATAAATTATTTTCTTGAGGCATATTACTTTCATATTATATGTGTTTGATTACAGGTAGTGATGCCTCTGTTTTCATTGTAGATTTAGTGAAAAATGACTCCATATTCTTTTCTGTTGTGTACTGCCTTGTTGATCTTGTTGACCTTAAAATTATGAACTGGATTTGCATCCGCTGGCTTGTTGTCTTCCAACATCAATCCACTGCGCAAGTATTGACTAGACATTTGCTTATATCTGGAGACTTTTTCTGGAATTGGATTGCAAGATCAACTACTAACATCCGGTCATAAAATTCCATGGGAACATCAACGTGGAGGTTGATTGCAATGTGATCACATAGATGCTCTTGCACAGAGCCTTTCATATTTCCAAATTCTTCTGACATAGTATAACTCAGAGTATAATTGCCTATATCAAAAAACCAATAAAAACAATAATTTGCATCATTCAAATCTTCTTTTGAGACGGAAATTGAGATCATGCAAGTCAAATTCTCATAGAATGAATCAAACGCAGTTTTGCAGTACGTTTCTGGAAAAACTAGTCTTTGAAGAACTGACGAAATCTCTTAAACCGCTTTGAATTTTTGAACAATTTCCTCGCTGAAGTCAATTGGGCATATTCTGCAAAAAACCTATGTTGCGGATTTTTGAAATTTTTCTCGATTTTCCCAGAATAAGAAATCACAATTCACTTTCCTGAGAGTATGTGTGTTTTCTGAATTTCAACTTTTTATTTGCATCAATATGCTTGCTCAACTTTTAAACGCATGTGAAAATATGATCTCCCACAAATAATATGCGATTAAGCATAGATTTTAAGGCTTTATCTATAAAATTTACACTTTGTAAGTGCAAATAATTTGAATCAGTGCAACCCTTAGCTATTACCAGCAATCCAACATCATTAACAAACTCAGAATCCAGGATTAATTTTCGAAGAAGGTGACAGCGAACTCCAACATCTTCCATAGTTTTATTAGTTATCCTTACACATGCTGCAATGACAAGCCCTTTCAGTGTCTTTGCACAACCAATTTCTATTGTTGTCATACCTCTATCTATCAAACCCTCACAAAACCGAAGATTCCAATTCTTAAGTTGTTTGCATTGTTCTCCTACAGTTGTAAGACCTTGATCACTTATATAGCAACCCTGTAAATCTAAGGCATTCAAAAACCTACAATGTTGAACCACTGATGCTAGGCCCAAACTTGTGACTGCAGGGCATCATATTTAACTCAGCTTTTCCAGTCTTTGACAACCCCCTCTGAGAAAATTAAGACCAAGGTTTGACAGATTACTAGATTCCAGTTTAGCTTCTTCTATTCCATGTTTCTCTGTAGAGTGATTTCTTTTGAGTGTTGGCCTTGAAGATGAATTTCTAGCAATAGTAGTTTATGCATAATCTTAGTCCAATTCCAAGGTGGAAACATAAAGGTTTCTTTAGGTACACTTAGCATCCTTTCATCCATGTGCATACAACGTGAATCATTAAAGTGCAGGACTAGCAGGCCTATGCATCCATCGGGACTGTCTGAGGCCCCTATTTAAATAGTGTGTCTGCTTGCACTTTCCAGCTGATACCATCTCTTTAGACAAGAGCACAAGAATCCCTATCTGAATTTTGTCCATCTACATGTCTCAAAAACCTTGAATTTCTCTGACCCTCTCTTGAATTTTAGCTAATTCGAATTAGGCTACAACATCTGGCTCCAATTGGGGACAGCACTTTGGTAGAAAAGTGTTGAGAACTTGTAGATCAGTAGCCTTTATTGGGCATGGAATCAAATTTAACTTGTAGATCAGTAGCCTTTATTGGGCATGGAGTCAAGTCAAACTGAATTTTCTCCCAATCCAAAATCTTTGAAAACTTAAAACTTCTCTGAAACCTCTCTCTTCTAGGATCTTTTTTCTTGAACTGAAAATGATAAACTAGAAATACTGCAACTGGGAATTCTCAACTCCTGAACTTATTTATGTACAACTCCTATATATGTATATGCATGGTTGAACTTAATCAAGTGAATTCAACCTTCTAATGGCACCAATCTGACATCTGCTTGTTATATTTAATACCTTCATACTGCTGAAATTTAAAAATCAAAACAGGAATGTACCATGAAAATTTTTCATATGCAAAACTTTGTACATACCCTTGCATAAAATCTTGTTGCTGGCCAAAGAAATTTTTCATATACTCAGCAACTGGATCATAGAAATCATGAGACAAAATTTCGGCTGCCTCCTTCTCTTGAAAATTTTGCTCATGTATATTTCTTTGAGCAAGTCAGCTTCCATCATTGTTTGACTCCTCAATTGGGAATTGTGTGCGAGGAACTTGATTGCCATTTTCTGTAGGCAAGCATTTAGGCTGAAAAAAAAAATCCAAGGTTTGTTCCCCATAATTCTGATGTTCTTCATATAATGCCAATTCTTGACAAAAATCTTCCTCCTCCTACAAACATATCTGAGAAGCTCCACTAGTTTCCCCTCTATTCACAAAATCATTAAAATTATGAAAATTGTAATGATCTTCCAAGATTTTATCATGTAGTTCAGTTGTTGCAACAAAGATTTGACCAGAATCTTTAGACTGCTTAGATTCTTGTGCTTCAGCAATACAGGAATCCTCTGACACTTTTTGAAATTCCTTTTTCATCTCTGGATTTGCATTCCCTTGTAAATAAATTCCAATTTTTTCTTGGCAGGGCCTCTTCCCTTCAGCAAAACTTGTTCTTTCAACATGACATGAAAAATTTCTACAAGCCCACACATTATCTTCAATCTCCTGTGCATAAAGAAACATCAACTTCAGAGTGCAAGGATTTATCTCCTTGAGATAAAAATCCAAGACAATAGAAAAAGCCCTCAAATAGTAAACCATAGCTGCTGCCTCAGGAGGTTGAATTTCTTTTGGCATGCTGAAACAAATTTTTTGAAACCTCCTATTAAACTCATCGATCGATTCGTTTCTCTGCTTGTGGATAGAATATAATTCTGAAAGGTTTTTTTCATATGACTTACGCTCGCCCCAATATCTAATAAAGATATCTTGAAAACCTTGCCATGAGCTAATTGAACTTGCTTCCAAACACTGGAACCATTGTTGAGCATCCTGCTTTAATGAATGAAAAAACATCCTTAAAGCCACGTCTTCATAAATAATTTGAAATTTGTCCAGAAAGTACTCAAATTCCAAGATATGTAGTTCAGTTGAAATATCCTCCTCCTTTCCGGAGAAACTTGGCAATGATTTAAATCCTTTTGAAGGATATTGATGGAGAATTGTGGGCAACTTTAGGGGTTTAAAGCTTTATTTGTTTTTGAGTTGAAAATCAATCAATTGCTTGTGAGGAAAAATATTATCATCCAAAGATGATGAATCATCACCTTTATGCCCAGACTGTGACTGATTATCTTTCGGAATTGTAATACAACAAACATCTCTCCTCTCATATTTAGGATATAAAGTTGTGTCAAGATCTATAATACAAGAAGAAGAAAAATCATCCTTTTACAATAAAGAATGTACTTTTCGGAATTTACAATCTTCTAAGAATATAAAGTAAAAAACAATATTCTTGATATATAAGGGAAAATAGACCACTAAACTAATAGTAAAAAATAGAACCTCCTTTAAAAAACTGAAACTATGATACATGTTTTTTCAACGATGCTTTCTCATTTTCTTGCCAAAAAAATTCTTCATGTAATGAAACCTTCATCAGTGGAGTCACCAAGTGAATAATAAACAACCAAAATTCAAATCTAAATCTTGTTCACCATCAAGAATAAGGGATTATGAGACCTTCTGCTGCAAGGTATTTGACCTCGTGTGTGGATTTTTGAAAATGAGAATTCTGTAAAAAGTAAACACAGCCGAATATTTCCTCCTCACTGAACAACCAGAGGAAATTGAAGGAAAAACCCAAGGAAATTAACTTCACTTCTTCGATCCCCGAAAACGGCGCCAAAAAATGTTGTACCTCAAGAAACAATCCCTTGGCTGTGGTAGGGAATCAGTGCTCGAGATATTTATCAATGTATGTCACAATATTAAGATATCAGATAGTCTTCGTTAAGCACCTTTGGAAATTATTATTTATAACCCTCAATGATCCGATATAATTAAATATTTCATAATGCCATTATCTGTTGATATTACTTGAAATGGAAGGAAGAAAGTGGAATGGAAACTTAAAATGATATGTTGTATAACAGAATCTATCACTTTAAATCTCAGAAATAACTTTATAGAGAAAATAGTTGGAGTGAAGGAGCGCACATTAAGGACATTTAACTCTTACTTAAAAACTGTAAATAGAGACCTGTAGCTACATTACTTCACTTCATTCTTAGAAGAATAAACACATAATGAAACTGGAAAACTCATCAACATCAACAGGTGCAAGAAACTTGATCTTCTTTCATTAATTTTCAGAAAATTCAGTACACAATTGCAGTCCTCCAAAGGTCCAAAAACCCAGAACCCCCTCAATGTCTTCCTTTCTCTCTTTTATTCTCCTCCTAACCTAAATTTTCCCGTGTAACTTGCAAAACTAATTCTTTTAACAGCTATAAAACCGTTAAATCTCTTTAACCTTTCTAAAATATCTAAGTTACACATTGTTATTTTGAAAGTTACAAAACCCAAATAAGCTCCCCTTTTACACATTTCACACTATAGATATATGGATTTCAGGATTTAAAATTAAATAAATAATAAAAATGTAGGCAAGGATGAATGTTTCAACAGATATAAACACTCATGTGGTTCCTTGTGGTTTTTAATATGCATATGTCAACTATCAAAATCGTAAACTGCTTATGGAGGCACCTTCAGTCGTTTCAAGAAATGAGGAACAGTGATGCCGCATTGAAATATATACGTTGATCTGCAAACAATGGTTTAGATCAAACCATTTTGCGGGGGCACTCTCTCTCATAAGTTCCGAGCAGTTTATGATGCCGCAAAAAAATTGGATCTGGGCCGAATGATCCAAGTCGTTTGTTTATGTTGAATGATAAATTATTCTCTTGAGGCATATTACATATTATATGCATTTGATTACAGGTAGTGATGCCTCTGTTTTCATTGTAGATTTAGTGAACAATGACTCCAGATTCTTTTTTGCTACGTACTACCTTGTTGATCTTGTTGACCTTAAAATTATGAACTGGATTTGCATCCGCTGGCTTGTTGTCTTCCAGCATCAATCTGCTGCGCAAGTATTGACTAGATAGTTGCTTATTTCTGGAGACTTTTTCTAGAATTGGATTGCAAGATCAACTGCTAACATCCAGTCATCAAATTCCATGGGAACATCAGCGTGGAGGTTGATTGCAATGCGATCACATAGATTCTCTCGCACAGAGCCTTTCATATTTCCAAATTCTTCTGACATAGTATAACTCAGAGTATAACTGCCTATATCAAAAAACTAATAAAAACAATAATTTGCATCATTCAAATCTTCTTCTGAGATGGAAATTGAGATCATGAAAATCGAATTCTCGTAGAATGAATCAAACGCAGTTTTGCAGTACATTTCTGGAAAAACTAGTCTTTGAAGAACTGACGAAATCTCTTAAACCGCTTTGAATTTTTGAACAATTTCCTCGCTGAAGTCAATTGGGCATATTCTGAAAAAAACCTATGTTGCGGATTTTTGAAATTTTTCTCCATTTGCCCAGAATAAGAAATTGAAATTCACTGTCCTGAGAGTACGTGCGTTTTCTGAATTTCGACTTTTTATTTGCATCAATATGCTTGCTCAACTTTTAAACGCATGTGAAAATATGATCTACCATAGATAATATGTGATTAAGCATAGATTTTAAGGCTTTATCAATAAAATTTACATGTTGTAAGTGCAAATAGTTTGAATCAGTGCAACCCTTAGCTATTACCAGCAATCCAACATCATTAACAAACTTAGAATCTAGGATTAATTTTCCAAGAGAGTCACAGTGAACTCCAACATCTTCCGTAGTTTTATTAGTTATACTTACACATGCTGCAATGACAAGCCCTTTCAGTGTCTTTGCACAACCAATTTCTATTATTTTCATACCTCTGTCTATCAAACCCTCACAAAACCGAAGATTCCAATTCTCAAGTTGTTTGCATTGTTCTCCTACAGTTGTAAGACCTTTATCACTTATATAGCAACCCTGTAAATCTAAGGCCTTCAAAAACCTACAATGTTGAACCACTGATTCTAGGCCCAAACTTGTGACTGTAGGGCATCATATTAAACTCAGCTTTTCCAGTCTTTGACAACCCCCTCTGAGAACATTAAGACCAAGGTTTGACAAATTACGAGATTCCAGTTCAGCTTCTTCTATTCCATGTTTCTCTGTAGAGTGATTTATTTTGAGTGTTGGCCTTGAAGATGAATTTCCAGCAATACTATTTTATGCATAATCTTAGTCCAATTCCAAGGTGGAAACATAAAGTTTGCTTTAGGTACACTTGGCATCCTTTAATCCATGTGCATACAACGTGAATCATTAAAGTGCAGGACTAGCAGGCCTATGCATCCATCGGGGTTGTCTGAGGCCCTTATTTAAATAGTGTGTCTGCTTTCACTTTCCAGCTGATACCATCTCTTTAGACAAGAGCACAAGAATCCCTATCTAACTTCTGTCCATCTAAATTTCTAACAACCTTGAATTTCTCAGACCCTCTCTTAACTTTTAGCTGAATTGAATTAGGCTAGAACAGTAGATATGAAGAAAAAATAATATCTCACACAAATGAAGAAATAGTGAGAAGGAAAAATTATCATTTCCGCATTATCATGCCATCAGTTTCATGTGTCGTCACAAACGTTGAAAACCATTCAATGTGTTTTATTGAGGTATTTTCTCCCTTTGGAAAATTGTTGTATTTTCGTGTGTTGGTTATCATACTACGTGTATAGGCATGTTTTGGTGGTTTTAATACGTCATCTCTTTTTAAATGAGTTTTTCTAATCATGTAAGTATTCGTCGCACTCATTCTCAAAGTTTTAAGTGGTGCCGCACAAGTGTCGTCACAATCGTCACAAAGTGTATTGTTAGTGTCACAATTGTCATAACTTGTCCATAGATGTCACATGGAGGGAAATAATTCATCTGTGTGTCATGGATGATATATGTTTTTGAGTCATCAAAGTATTCTAAGTGTGTGATCACAATCAAAGTTTTATCACCATTCACACTAATCTCACTGATACCACACTTAGCCATTTTCGGAATATATTCCTGACCAAGAAACATATCTTCATCTGGCCTCTCTAAGTTGCACATTGCGCAGTTTCAGTCCTCTATTTATGACCTTCTTTCTTTGCACTAGGCAGTGCGAAGTTCTTGCCTCCCAAGACTGCTACACTGCGCAATTTCTAAGACCAATCCTTGACCCTAACCTCTGGAATTGGGTAGCCATGACCTCCAACTAGGCTTGAAATGTGCACTTCGAAACCTCACGCCTAAATCTCAATCCATGATCCCTTAAAATGCATAGTATCCTAGCCTTCCTTATCCCCGAGAACTATGCAAGTGAGCTCTCGCAGTTCCCATCCCTTTAGCATGTCCCACTAGCTCTAGAAACTGCGTATTATTGTTCCTCGTTCATGCCTGAACTGCACACTGCGTAGTCTCAAGGCTCAAGGATTCCCCTTTCCTGCCTGAACTGTGTAACTACGCAATCATTGAGCCTCCCCTCCTAGCTTGTCACTTGTTTTAGGATCATTTTATGGATCAAAATGCATTATCGTAGGGTAGGGGATTTCAGATTGATGTCATCTCATCCTGAGTGAATTGCAGGAATAGGTACTCTATAATTTCATGGCAAGATGATGAAGAAGGAGATGGAAGAGGGAAAAATGTCGAGATATTCTTTTCTAGTTGAGCTTGCAAGCCGATCGATCGAGAGAAAGCAAAGGGACACCAATTTATGATCACCGCCCATGACATGAGATCACTAAAAATACCCTATCACCAAGCCATGTGGAGGTGAAAAGAAGACACTCAAGTCACAGCAGTAGAAGTGGCTTGACATTGCCACATCATCAAGCAGTCCATGTCAAGATTCCATGTCAGCAGTGCCATGTCATGATTTGTAATATGCAACATCATTATTGTGGACCATATAAATTATATTCAAAATGTATTGTAAAGTGGAAGTCCAAAGGACACACATGGAATATGAAGAGTCATGTAAGTCAAAAAGTTGTGGGAATTCAAACATTATGAGGGTAGTCAAAGAGTCAGAAGGAGGGTGAATAATCACCCCTTGGTTATATATACTCTTTCATTGTATGATAAAAAGACTTTTTCACCTTGGCTCCATCATCAAAGCATTAAAAAAATAAGCTAGTTATTTTGTGGAGAAAGGAGTGGCTCTAACGCTCGACTATTGAAGCTAGTGATGTTCATTGTACATATGTGTCTAGTAAATTTTACTTAATAACATAAGCCTTTCAAGGCCAACACATTCTTCATGCATGAATTATGAATGTTTGTAAGACTATTCTACAGATGTTTGTATTTCATGTTTTCTTTCATATGTGCTAAGATACTAGAACTATTTCGGTTATTTTGGTACTTATCATATTGATAATGTGTTGTTATGGTTGTTTTTGGTGTCCAATCCTTGCAGACTATTCCACGAGATATTAGGCATATATTTCTGAATTGTTGGTTGTAATTACTATTGCATCCCTTGTGGACTATTCCGCTGGATGTTAGACGAATCCTTCGGTTCATCTGTGTCTCTTCCTGGGTGGTATTATTACCTCTATCTTAGAGGCTCACTTCTCTCTCTCTCCCTCACAGTAGAATAACCTTGACACACTTGTGATTGGACACTCACCAGTGACACCCCCCTTGTTGTTTGAAGGCGCATGTGCACTCCTCTCTCTTACTGACAGTTAGAGCCAAGGAATATCCATAAGAATACATGACAACCATGCTAATATTTTGAATGGGGCTCCTACTCCAAATGGTGTGAGGTCTAATCAGGACTTCACATCGGAGAGACCCCTTGGTTGACAGATATCTAGCATCATCAATAATGGCGCTATAAGGAGGGCCAGATGAAGTTGAGCCTGTTGAGTCTATTTTGAATCTCCTGTCATAAATGGATCTTTCCCAAATCAGAATCTCACGGTGTTTTTCTAACCTTCCACCAGGAAAACTTTCAATCCCCACATAACTTGTTCATGCCTTGTCTCAGTTGAATTTTAATGGCAAGGGTGGTATATTTTTATCAAGATGCATAAATGATTTTCATGGGTTCTTTCACCCTCACTCTCGAAGGTCATGTTAAGAATTGGTGTCACGCCTTACCATCTGCTTCCATTCGATATTTCTATGCAAAGAAGTTTCAAGATCTAGTCTGGATTTCTTTGAATCAGTTTGAATCTAGACCACCTATTGTTTCTTTGTCACCAACTCTTGTAAACTAGGAGACACCCATAATTTCAGAGGAGGAACCTATTATTCTTTTTGTTCCTTGTCGTCCTCCTTTTCCAATCCCGATGTGGGCGCCTCCTTATCGTGATTATAGAGTTTGGAAATCTGCAAATCAAATTCCTAATCCATATTCTCATACTTCTTCCATTTACCACGATTCATATTCAATGGGGGAAATTCCATATCATCTCATGAAGCCCATGGTGAAGACTAACTCCTCCATTCTGCAAGATGATGTTTTTATTCGTAACTCTAGTCTTGAATCTGATTCAGATTCCTATCATGATTCTTTGTACCAAGATCCGTGTGAGAAATCAGTTCCACTAGCTACTTTTATGCACTCTCTTTATTTTCATGTTGCTGGTTCAAATTTCAATCACACACAAAACTGTCACTTTACATGGGTATAGGAGAAAGAAGGTGAAGATGCTTTCAATCCTTCTTATATATGATGTGCTCCCATTTTAGATTATTTTTAATATGATAATCTTGGTAATGTATAAAATGTAATAAATTACTCCGACCAACCCGTAGCCTCAGGAAATAATCATTCCAATGATGATGACTCTATTCATGTATACAGTCACAAATTCCAAGGTTCATCATTTGATATTTCGATTTCCCATGAAAATTTCAAAGATTTAGATCTAGAATATGTTTCGGTCAAAGAAAATTCCCTTGTTGAAACTTCTTATTCATCCAACTTGCATGCGGCGAAGATATTCCATGCTTTCCAACTTCTTCATTGCATGAGTTCACTTCTCAATTGACACAAGGTAGTAATTTTGTCCATGATGAAAGAGAAAATAATGAAATCATTGAGTACTCCTTCCATCCCTCATCATATCTTCTCTTGCATGAAGGCAACTCTCCAAACGAGATTTCTCATGAAATTTCTCCAATTCATTCATATTTGAATTTCCAATCAGAAGAGTATTTTGACTTGAGTAATCTGGTTGTTGAAGTTGGAAAATTTAGCAAAGCAGTGACAAAGGTTGTTTCCATCCAGCAAGTAGTATTGAAAACGTTGTTGGAAGCTATCCTCAAACCATGCATAGTCTGGTGCAATCTTCAATATGTGATTTTATAATCCTGGTAAGTTCCGAGACCTACCAGGGAGTCGAGGAACTTCAACTTCCATTGATCGTTTTTTTAGGATCTCGTGATTATGGTAAGCCCCCCGAACTAAGCCAGATTTGGTTTCTCCCACACAATCCTTCTCTTTGTATGGTTTCACTCGATGAAATTTTATTTCTTAAAAATGTTTGGCATCTCGAGTGTGATGCTTCAAATTATTAAGATTTTAATTTTCACCAGATTTAAGAACCTTTTCCAGCTCATTCATCTTCATGCAAATATCTCAGATTAAACTCGGGTTTGGAATGTGTATCTCTCATGGAATCATGGAATTGTGAAGTTGATCATTCCATGGAATATATTTGGTCAAAGGAATCATGCTTATCGAATTCATATCTTAAAATTCAGCTCCTCGTTCTTCATGTAAATGTTATATTGAAACTATGTCCTTTCATCGCACCAAAAATCCTCTTAAGTGATAATGAATGCACAAGTTATCGCATGAATCAAGTTCTTCCCCATTCACCATGTCCCGATTGGTCCCTTGTATTTGTTGTGTTGGAATACCTTTTAAATTCTTTTCATGATTATGATGCTCACGAAATTTCCCACCTGTCACAGGAAAATGGTTGTCACATTTTACTTGCTAGGAAGTTGGTTCAATTATTCAGAGCATTCGCAGAACTATTCAACACGATTTATCTTCGTTTATTACAAAATGGGAATCTGATGCTTTAATCATCCCATATGATCATTATTCGGTCACCAATGACAGTCATTCAACCTACCATTTTTTCATCATCTTATCCGATGACAATTGTTTTACATCCCTCGATATTTGTCATTCAACATCTCACTATGCATATTTTCGTCAAGCGGTTGAGGCGCTTCAGCCTTCACCAATGGTTATGTCAGTTCCCCACAGGCTCGACATGATTACTAAATATGATCAGACCTATTTTTCCTCACAATATTCCCATCATAATCCCATGCATCTATTTTAAAATTCATCTTTTCAAATATTTTATGGTTTTCAAGACGGTCATCATGAATTTTACGATCCAACCATTGAATGGTTGGAATAGTCTTACCTGGAAAGCTCCATCGCAAATAACAAGTTTTTATTTTTCCTCACACTCGCTAAGGAGTCTGGTTCACATGGAGACACATCCATCAAAAGCTTCAGATTTTTTTTGAATAATGGTATTCATCGAAGAGTTAAGAACATAAACTAGTTAGAAGCTGTGGTTATAGCCTATCTTTCTGCTGACAGACAAGGCCTTCAAATGTTTGTGCAAGCTATTCAAATTCTTGTATTATTTTTCACACATTACTTTATATTTGTTTTAATTGTTTGTATCTTTGTGAATGCAGGTCGGGAACAACTACAGTGGTTTCACTGGAAATTTCATTATACGTGACGCCATCCTCATTCTACACTTACTCTTCTAGTATTTTTTGCCTTTTCTTACTTTTGTATTGCATCATGTTTGGTTTAGCTTCTTTTGTTTGTACTTTGGTTTCACATTCTTGTTGTGTCATGTTTTATCCTTTCATGTGTTGAATAAAACTCCACTTCAAGATACTCTGTTGGCCCAGAAAGAAATATGGAAAAACTTGAAAAGGGAAATCATGACAATGAACAATGCTTGGCTTATACGTTGCCTCTTCTCTATTTTGGGTTTACATGTCTTAAAGTAAATGATGTATGAATGAAAAATATGATTCGCTCCAGGTATAAATCCTGTGGTCAAACTATGAAGCATGTATCTTTATTAGGACCTTCATCCCACACCCAGCCTTGCATTGTATGGTGTTTCGATCTGACGACTCAACCGATTAGGGAAGGGGATAAAAACTCTAAAATGAGCATAAATTCGGTTATCTTTCAAACCCTTTAAACAAGGAAAAACCTCCTCTTCTCTCAAAATGTCAGGATCCCTCTTCCACCCGTTAAAATGAATAAGTTTCAATGCACAATCCTATAAAAATAAATAAATAAAGGTTGAATGAAGAGAAAGGCTTCCTGCATAGAGAGGTCAAGCAAGCAACTTCGTCAGGGTATTGTCCAGACCTGTTAGCAGCAAATAAATTATTGTTTTGTCTTAAGATGACTCCATCGAGGTACTATTCAGGCTTGCTGGTAGCAGAGAAACACTAGGGAATGTGCCAAAAATCTTTTTATACTAACTATCCTTCTCCCCTATCGAAGTAGTTGGGCCATGACTAGTCTTCTATTGATATGTTTTAAGCTCAGTAAAGGAAAGAGGGGGCTATATCTTTAACCGGGTAACTGGAAAAGTTGGGGTAATCTATATGGTGAACCAATACTTCCTAAAGGACTGAGGCCTTTCACTTAAGGATGAAACTCGTACAAAGAAGTTGGATTTCTACCAATGTCTCGCCAAGTGTTTTCGTTGCAACAACTCCCTCCAAATTTTTTCCTAATTTTGGAGCATATTGTGGATATTGTGATCTGTCATTTCATAGTCACTTCTTGGTCAGTTGATACTTTTGATCTCCCTTATTGGATTGGAATTTTCGAAGTCACTTGCTCACGCATTCTCAATTTTCAAAAAGTCTGTGAGTGTGTTCCTTCATGCAAGCTAGAATAAGCATAGCACGGTTCATTAATATTGTGCCTATGCGATGTCCAATTCATGTCGACAGTCAGTGTGCATTGAAAACAACAATTTCTCACATTCTAGCAGCGTTTGTATTCCATTTTGGTGTATTTTTGCAAATTTTCACTCCCACGGACCTTTGTTATCACAAGTATCACTTTCATGTTTCTAGTTGTCGCTTTCGCTTGCTTTCACCTAATTAGTGTCGCTTTCATATTATCATTACTCTAGCATGTGTTACTTTCACCATCATTGCATATCACAAGTGTTTTCACACTTTTATCTTTATATAGCAAGTATCGTCTTCTAGCATGGGAATTTTTTCTTATCATACAAAGTGAAGTTTTGATTTGTTTCAAAGGGTAGGCTTTGTGGTGATGAGTCGTTTTTGTCATGCAGGCATGTCTCGCACTAAGATAAGTATATATTCATGTATTATGGATGATTTAAGTTGTGTCATCAAGTGTATAAGTGTGTGATCATAATTGATTCCTACCACTATTCTCATCGGTCTCACGGATCCCCCACTAAGTAAAATTTCCTAAAATTTCCTCAATACTCATCCCAAGCCCCCTTGCCTCTAGAAACTGTGAAAATTTTTCCCTCGGTCTAGACTACACAAATTTTTCCATCAATCTGGCCTGAATTACGCACCGCGCAATCTTAGAGCTAAAGCTTCACCCCTAACTTCCTAAGTTGCGCAACTACGTAGGCACTAAGCCTATCCCTTGGCCTAATGCTCAATTCCGGCTCAACCAGTGGATCATCTTGCAACATCTTAGACTGGGGGTTTATCATACTGATGTCGTCTTCTCACAAATGGATTTCATATGCAGAAATTCTATCTCGCTATGGAAAAATTATGAAGGAAGAGATAGAGAATTATGACATGCTAGAAGACACCTAAGGAGCTAAGGAGATAAGATGATCATCATAAAAGAAGATGAATGAACACTAAATTACAAAATAAGATCATAGATCGAGACCACATAAATACTCCATCATATTTACAACCCATTAGAGGGTAGATATGAAGAAAAAAACATATCTCACACAAAGGAAGAAATAGCGAGAAGGACAGCTTATCATTGCCTCATCATCATGCCATCAATGTCATGTGTCATTGCAAACATTGAAAACCATTCCATGTGTTTTCTTCAGGTATTTTTCTCCCTTTGGAAAAATGTTGTCTTTTCACATGTTGGTTGTTGTATTGCGTGTATAGTCATGTTCTAGTGGTTTTAAGAGGTCATCTCTTTGTAAATGATTTTTTCTAGTCATGTAAGTATCTGTCACACTCATTCTCAAAGTTTTAAGCATTGTCACACAAGTGTCATCATGGTCATCGCAAAGCATATACTTAGTGTCACACTTATCGAAACTTATCAAAAAGTTATCACATGGAAGGAAATACTTCATTCATGTGTTACGGATGATCTATGTTTTTTAGTCGTCAAAGTATTCTAAGTGTATGATCACAGTCAAATTTTTATCACCATTCACACTAATCTCATTGATCCCACACTTACGTATTTTCAGAAAAACTTCTCGACCAAGAAACCTAGCTTCATCCAGCCTCCCTAAGTTGCACACTGCACAGTTTTGGTCCTCTAGTTGTGACCTTGCTTCTTAGCACTGCGTAGTGCGAAGTTATAGCCTCCCAAGATTATTGCACTATGCAAATTTTGTGACCAAGCCTTGACCCTGACCTCTGGAATTGCGCAGTCATGACCTCCATCTCGGCTTAAACTATGCATTACGAAGTTCCTGCCTTCCAGGACTGCTGCACTGCACAAATTGTGTGACCAAGCCTTGACCCTAACCTTCGGAATTATGTAGTCATGACCTCCAGTTCGGCTTGAAATTCGCACTTCAAAAAATCAAACCTAAAACTCAATCCATGAGCCCTTGAACTGCACATTTGCACAGTAAATTCACCTTCCTTGTCACCTGGAACTGCACAAGTGAGCTCTCCCAGTGCCCATCCCTTCAACATGTCCCACTCGCTCCAGAAACTACGTAGTATTGTTCCTCAACCCTTCCTAAACTATGCACTGCATAGTCTCAAGGCTCAAGGCTTCCCCTTGCCTGCCTCAACTGTGCATTACGTAGTCTCAAGGCTTAAGGCTTCCCGTTGCCTACCTGAACTACTCAACTACATAGTTACTGAGCCTCCCCTCCCAACCTGTCACTTATTTCAGGCTTAGTTTATGGATCAAAATGCATCATCGTAGGTTAGGGGTTTTTTGGATTGATGTTGTCTCATCATGAATGAAATTCAAGAACAAGTACCCTATCATGTCATGGCAAGACGATGATGAAGGAGATTGTTGGAACAGGGTCCTCCAAAGGCTACGAATTGGGACAGTTTTGAGTATTTTTGTATATTTTTGGAATATTTTAGTCTAGCGCAGGGGTTTTTGGGTGATTCAAATCCCCAAAAGCATTGTAATGGGTCAAAAAGTAGACCTAGAGTCTGCAAACCACGGTTTGCGGACCACGGGAAATATTAGGCTAGATCTTTATAAATAGAAGGACATTTTGAGTCAATAGATAGGCATGAATCAAGATTGGTGCGAATTATGAATTAGTAGATCTGTTTGGGTTATTGGGGGGAAGGACTCCTGCTAGCTATGTGTGCGGAGATCCTAAGTCCTGCTGTGTGCGGACCCTGCAGTTATGTGCGCAGATTGGGTTTTGGGTATTGTAAAAGGATCTGAAGGATTAATGAAAGTGGAAGATTGTTGGAATATCTGAATATTTTAATGCGAATCTACGATATCTGCTATGTTATGCATGGTTCTGTGTTAAGCTACGAAAGTAACTGTGTTATTTTCTTATGTTGCGTTGACATCTGATCTGGATCTGTTTGTTACACTTTATGCAAGAATATTTGTGATAGTTGCATTATTATTCTTGGAATTTATGATCTGTTGATTACTATGATTACGTATTGAGCACGTGGATGTGAAGGGATCTATAGATATGGGTTCTGTGATATATGATCTAGTAATTGTGAAGTTGAACACAGCTATGCTTGAATTACCTACCCTCTCCCAGGGTGCGGAACCCTGGTTCTAGCACCCTCCCATACTGCTTCAGGTGAGACTTTGGCCTGTGCAAGCAGGTCACTGCCGAAAGGGCCAATAGTATAGGGGTTTGTTTCCAAACCTTAACCTCCAAACCTGGGTCAAGACCCCTCGAGCCAACCAAGATGGAAGAGGAAAACATGTAGAGAGACACATTTGTAGTTGAGCTTTCAAGATGATCGATCAAGATAAAGAAAAGGGACACCAGTTTGTGATCACCGCCTAAGACATGAGATCATTAAAGATCCCCCATCACCAAGCCATGTGAAGGTGAAAAGAAGACACTCAAGACATAGCAACAGCAGTGACTTGACATTGCCACATCATCAAGAAGCCCATGTCAGTAATGCCATGTCATGTCATGTCATGAATTGTCATATGCCACATCATTATTGTGGACCATTTAAATTTTATTCAAAATGTATTGTAAAGTAGAATTCCAAAGGACACACATGGAATAGGAAGAGTCATGTAAGTCCAAAATCCATGGTAATTCAAACAGTTATAAGGGTAGTAAAAGAGTTGCAAGGAGGGTAAAGCATCACCCTTTGATTATATATACTCCCTCATTGTATGGGAAAAGGACTTTTTTACCTTGGCTCCACCAGTAAAGCATTAAAGAGATAAGCTAGTTCTTTTGTGGAACAAGGAGTGGCTCTAACGCTCCACTATTGGAGCTAGTGATGTTCATTGTACATATGTGTCTTGGAACTTTTACTTAATAACAGAAGCCTTTCAAGGCCAACCATTCTTCATGCATGAATTATGAATGTTTGTAAGACTATTATGTGGATGTTTCTATTTCATATTAGCTTTCACATATGCTAAGATATTTGAACTATTTCAATTATCTTAGTACTTATCATATTGATAATATGTTATATTGTTTGTTGTTGTTGTCGCATCCTTGTGGACTATTCTGCAGGATGTTAGGAAGATATTTATTAGTTGTTGGTTGTAATGACCGTCGCATCCCTTATGGACTATTCCTATGGATGTTAGAAGGATTCTTCGGTTCATGTGTGTCTTTTCATGGGTGGTACTATTAGCTCTCTCTTAGAGGGTCACTTCTCTCTCTCTCCCCCGTAGTAGAAGAACCTTGGCACATGTGCAATTGGACACTCACCAATGACACCCCCCTTGTTGTTTGAAGGCACATGTGCACTCCTCTCTCTTGTTGATAGTCAGATCCAAGGCATATCTATAAGAATACATGGAAATCAAGCTAATATTCTGGAAGGGGATCCTAATCCAAACAATGTGAGGTCTAATTGGGACTTCACATCAGGGAGACCCCTTGGTTGGTGGATTTCCAACACTGTCAAAAGGGAAGTACACAAAATACACTTTCCATGATCAGGACAGCAAGGTGCATGCAGTCCTAGAAAATATCCACTCTAATCATGTCCATCGACATTTCTCGACATCCTCCACTGTTAGGAACAAATATTTTGTCATATTTATCAATGAATACTCATGGAACTTTTGTATCTTCTTCATGTGAAAGAATGAGGAGACTTTATTGAAGTTCGTTGAGTTCAAGGAATTGGTGGAGAAAGAAACAGGAAACAAGGTTAAGGCTCTCAGGAGCGATAATGGAGGTGAGTACGTGTCAAATGAGTTTAAATTTTTTTGTGCAAAAGAAGAAATTCCACAAAAGTTCACAGCACCCCACAACCCACAGCAAAATGGGGTAGCTAAGAGGAAGAACCATAGAATTGTGAGAGTAGCAAGGGTGATGTTGCATGACCAAGGCCTACCTCTACACTTGTGGTCCAAAGCATGCAACACAACAGTCTATTTGCAAAACCGAAGTACTCATCGGATTCTAGGCATGATTACACCAGAGGAGGCTTTCTCGGGGATGAATTTGAATGTGTCACACTTTAGGATATTTGGAGCATTTTTTTACTACCATGTCTCCAAAGATGCCAAGAAGAAGTTATAGCCGACAACAGAAATGGTGGTATTTATGGGGTACACAAAAACTCCCCACTACTACCATGTGTACTTGCCATCCCTCAAAATGACAGTGGTGCGAAGGGATGCAAAATTTATGAAGATAAGGCCATGCGGTGCTCTCTTGAGAGGGAGCTTCAGATCCCATCAAAGGAGGAGATTTTAAATCCAAAGGAGAAACCTCAAGAAGTTATGGAGTAGCCAGAAATTGACGAGCAGAGAGTGGAGACCACCACTCAAGCAGAACCATCTAGAGAAGGAAGGAAAAGTACCAGGGAAGATGAGAGACTTTTGCAATATGTGAGGGAGAATGTGGGTGCTCCTTCAAATCAACGCAGGTAGAGAAGGTCACCAGATCAGTACATTGGCTACATGTCTCTGATGACATAGCTTGTATAGATTAATACATCCTCATTCAAAGAAGCAGTAGAAAAAATTGTATGGGTTGATGCAATGGTGGAGGAAGATGAATCCATTGTTAGAAACAGTCTTTGGGAAGCTGTCTCAAGACTAGCAGATAAGTCAGTTGTTGGTTTGAGATGGATCTTCAAGGTAAATAAGGCAGCAAACGAAAGCATAGAAAAATATAAGGTCAAATTTGTGGCCAAGGGGTACTCTCAGGTTGAATGGATTGACTATGAGGAGACCTTTTATCCTAGAAAGATGTACTCATCCTTCAGATAAATTATTTATTTAGTTGCGCAGATGGGGTGGAGTATCCATCAGATGGACGTGAAAACAACATTCCTCAATGTATTTATTAAGGAGGATGTGTATATCAAGCACCCAGAAGGCTTTGATACTTTTGATCAAGAGTCTCATGTGTGTAGAATTGAGAAAGTTTTGTATGGTCTCAAGAAAGCACCGCGTGATTGGTACACTAGGATCGATAATTATCTCACTGGTTTGGGCTTCACCAAAAGTGAAGTGGATGGAAAACTCTATCATATTTTAGTAGAAGGTAAATTTTTTATTATTGTCTTATATCTTGATTATTTGATTCGAACTGGTGATGAGCAGTTGATCAAATATTAAAAGGAGGAACTTGCAAGAGAGTTTGAAATGAAGGACATGGTTCTCATTCACTACGTCCTTAGATTGGAAGTGTGGCAAGGAGATGAGGAATTGTTTGTCTCTTAGGGTAAGTATGCCAATGATATACTTCAGAAGTTCCACATGGACATATGAAAGCCCATGGAGACTCCTCTAGCAACCAACTAGAGGAAGGAGGATGCCACTTTAGGTGAGGAAGTGGATGTTATTGTTTACCAACAATTGGTGGGTTCACTTATGTATCTTGTGAACACACGACCAAATATGTGCTATGCATTCAATCAGTTGAGCCAATTCATGGTTTGACTGGCCAAATTATTTTGGAGGGAAGATAAGCATGTTCTACGGTACCTCAGAGACACTACCTAGTTTGGAATATTGTACAAACGGACAGAGGGAATGAAGTTGCATGGCTTCACAGATGTAGTTTGGGTGGGTATTCTGTTATGAAACCAACTCCAAAAACATAAGAAAAGAGAGATCAACGCCTTATAAATCAGCCACTTCGAGGGGTAAACCTCCAGTACATTACATAAATGAACAATTCTTGAATGATACAAATCAAAAACTCCTCTCTATATATAGGAGTCCATGGGGCCACAATGTAATCCTAGCCGACCTAAAAATAATAATGTAAGGGCACAATAATAACAATATGGGGGTTATGTTAATTAAAATATTATACTCTGGAACTTTTGACCTAGGCCACCACTCGGCTCCTCGCTCCTGTGGCCTCCGGCTCGGACTGGTTTGCTCTCGACTGGCCTTCAGTAACTCGGTGGGCTGTGGTCGTCTTCCCGGTGGGTCCCGGGGTTGTTTGGAGTGGCGTGTTGTTTGAGCGCCTCAGAGCATTGCTCGACGGGGTGTATTGAGGCGCTGCATCACTGCGCGGCGTTGTTTCTCTGTTCCAGATCGAGGTTTCGTCGGGGCCTCCTTTCCTGTTCGTCCCCATCCTCGATGGCCTGAGGGGTGTGGTATTCGAGGGCTTCTGTGGTCATTGCGGATATGGAGCCAACTCCACCGCCCCCCCCCCCCCCTGATGCAGCTGCCTTTCTCAAGCTTCTGGAATCCCTGCCGAAGAAAAAAGTCTCAGAGACAGCAAAGTTCGTGAAACGGGTGGAGGATATCCCTGAGATATCTCTCCCTCCCGAAGGCCCGATCAAGGTCGCCCTATCTTTGGCGGAGCGGGCCTTGGTTGGCCAGTTCACTGGCCTCTGGCCCTCCCCCAAATCGACGGAAAGTTGGGTCGCTCGAAACTGGGCACCGGTGATCAAAGAGAGAGTCACCTCGTACTTCCTAGGTAAGGGTTTCTTTCTGTTTGATTTCTCTGACAAAGATGATAAGGATCTAATCTTTCGGAACGGCCCCTACTTCATGGGCCCTCAGGGGCTGTACCTGAACAAGTGGACGCCCGAATTTGACCCTGCAGTCGATGTGCCCACTGCGGTCCCCGTGTGGGTTAGGCTACCTAATTTGCCTGTCCATTGCTGGAATGGGGAGTCCCTAAATCATATTGGAAACACCTTAGGAAACTACATTGATCGAGCAAGTAACAAAGATCAATACGACTATGCGAGAATCTGTGTTGAAGTCGACTTGGAGATTGGATTGCCCGAGGCGATTAAGATCAGGGTTGGAAGCTGGACTCATTTTCAAAAGCTGGACTATGAGCAGCTTCCGTTCAAGTGTCGGAAATGCCATGTTTATGGCCACTTTGCACGAAGCTATCCAAAAAATTGTGAAGCGGAGAAAGGTAAGGAGGAAGGATGGACACAGGTTAAAAGATCTAAAAACGCTCACAGAGGCCCTCGCACTGGAAATACAAATGGCAACGGTTCTCAGGCAGCCCCTAGAAATCAGACTCCAAACTTGGAAGAGCAAGGCAATAAATTTGTGCAGTTAAGCTCTGTCATAGAAGGCCCTCAAGAACCGGAGAAGCAGAAGCATGACTCGATCCCCATAGAGTCCCCCTCGGGACCAAAGCATGTGGATAGCTATGAAGATAGATCAAAAGAGGTCCTCATAGAAGAAACAGAGGAAGGGCAAGATTCGGATGACTCAGAAGAAGAAGGCGAAATAGGGATTTCGCAAACTTCGGCCAGAAGGTCTTTAAGAGGTCGAAAAACTGCTTGGGAAAAAAGAGAGCAAGAGACTTACAAGGACAAACTTCAGGGAAGTCAACCTACCCTCGAGAAACTCTTGGAAAATACACCGAAGAAGAATAGAAATCAGTCACAGAGCTCTAGAGGAGCTCACCACCCAAAATGAAAGTGATGAAGATCGTCTCCTGGAACTATAGGGGGTTGGGGAGCAGAATTAAAGAAGAAGCCTTGCGAAGTCTGAAACGAACTGAATGCCCAGATCTACTCCCCATCCAGGAGACTAAAATGGAGGAAACTGCCTTTCTCCAGATCGGGAAAAAACTATGGAAGAATAGCGATGGTCAAGCTGTCTCAGCTCGAGGTGCCTCAGGCGGTCTGGGCACTATCTGGGATGCCAATAAATTTATAAAGATCAAAGAAGCTAAAAGTATTCACTGGTTGTTCACAAAGCTCCGTCATGTTGAATCTGAGTTGACTCTTTCACTCCTTAATGTGTATTCCCCTGTTAATGTAGGGGATAAAAAAATTTGTTGGGATACTATCAAAAGCCTGGCTGAGTCCGAAGATTTGGATAACATAATAATAGCAGGTGACCTCAATCTCACCTTATCCTCATCAGAAAAACGTGGTGGATGCATCGTAAGAGACCCAGCGCGGGAATGGGTTGAAGAGTTGATTCATGATTGGGACCTGATCGATGTTAAACCTCTGACCGGGAAGTTCACTTGGACAAACAAAAGAATTGGCCCGGGACATATCGCTGTAAGGTTAGACAGATTCCTTGTCCATAGCTCTTTTCTCCTTCATGGTTTTGAGTCTAGAATGCATATCTTGCCTTGTAGTATTTCTGATCATCGCCCTATAAAAATTGAGTTGGTAGCGCATTCGAATCAAGGTCCCATTCCCTTTAAATTCTGCTCTCACTGGATCAAGGAGCAGACATTCTTGCCTCTGATAAAAGCGACCTGGAATATCCCTGTTAAAGGCTCACCATTTTTTGTTTGGGAGGAGAAATTAAGGAGAGTAAAAGCTGCTTTAAAAGACTGGGTTAGGTCCTTACCCAATCCGGCTGTGGAAAGGAAATCGATTCAGGAACAGTTGGAGAAGCACCAACTGGTTTCGGAAAATGTCGAGATCACCAAAGATATTCTTGACGAGGAGGCTTATCTGCAGCACTTGTTCCTCAAGGCTAGCTTGGCAGAGAAAGAACACTGGAGATTGAAATCCCATAGCCTCTGGCTCAAGGCAGGAGATAGGAATACTTCATTCTTCCACAAGCAAGCTCAGGCTCGAAACTGCCGCAACTCCATCTCTGAAATTTCAGTTGAGACCACTACGTATAGAGATATTCATAATATCAAAACCGCTGCCTTCACTCATTCCAAAAATCTCTATAACGAAGAAGAGGCCTTGGAACTGGATCCGTGTCTTGTGAACGAGGTTCCCTCTCTGATTTCCGACAGCCAGAACCTTTTCCTGGAAGCTGAGATTGCCAACAATGAAATAAAAAGCGCTTTATTTGCTATGGAACCGGATAAGGCCCCGGGGCCCGATGGGTTTACCGCCAGTTTCTTGCAATCCTGCTAGCCCATTGTGGAGAAGGACTTGTGTAGAATGATTCGGAAATCCCAAGGGTGCCAGAAAATCAGGGGTAGCACTAATTCAGCCTTCTTGGCTCTCATCCCCAAGGAAAAAGGCGCCATCTCTTTCAGCAGATTTCGCCCCATCTCCCTTTGCAATATAGGCTATAAGCTGATCACGAAAGTTATTGCCAATAGACTAAAATCCATTCTTCCTGGCATCATCCCTGAGAATCAAGGAGGCTTTATCCAGGGAAGACAGATCGTGGATAACTTCATTTTGGTCCAAGAGGCAATTCACTCCAGTGTGGCTCGCAAAGAGAAAGGTATGGCTGTCAAGTTAGACCTTGAAAGCGCTTTCGACAGAGTGAGACATAGATTCCTGCTGGATGTTCTACAAAAATTTGGGTTCGGTTCCAAATTCATAAATTGGATCAAGGCCTGTATCTGCGAGCCTTGGATTTCCCCTCTGGTGAACGGCAAAGCCACTGAATTCTTCAAAGCTACTCGAGGTTTGAGACAAGGGTGTCCTTTGTCCCCCCTCCTCTTTGTCCTCCAAGCCTCTGTCCTCAGTTTCCTTTTGAAAAAAAAACTTCAGGATCAAAACTTAATGGGCCTGAGCATCGCTAGAGGAGTTCAGAATATAAATCATGCTTTATTCGCGGACGATTCTCTTTTGCTGGGTGCTGCCTTAGTGCCCTCATCTAGAAGATTTAAAGAGGTGATTGATGTTTATTGCCATGAATCTGGAAGCAGTCTCAACAAAGGTAAATGTCAAATCTACTGCTGGAACACTCCTGCTTCCACGCTTCATGCCATTTCCAGCTGCTTAGGCTTCGCTGCTTCCTCATCCTGGTCGTCATTCAAATATTTAGGCCTCCCTATTTTCCATAAAAGTGCTGCTAGCAGAGATTGGTTACCCCTGCTGGACAAGTTTGAATCTAAGATTCATGCCTGGGGCTTCAATTGGCTAAATCTGGCTGGGAATTCGGTGCTTATAAAAGCTGTCTTAAATAGCCTCCCCATTTTTCAGTTTGCTGTACTGCTGGCCCCTGCTGGAATAATAAAGAAAATGGAGGACCTTACAAGAAAATTCTTCTGGAAAGGCGGGAAGGATAATGCTAAGAAAATTCCTTTAATAAGCTGGGCCACAATTGCCATGCCCAGATTGGAAGGAGGACTGAATTTTAAGAATCTTAGCCTTCAGAATGTTGCTTTGGGAGCAAAGCTGATCTGGAGGATTATTGCCCCTAATCCGGGGTGGGCGCAGCATGCCTTGTGGAAGAAATATTTCTGTGGAAAGAGGACAAGGTGCTTGGATCAGTCCATAGCCAAATCCAGCTCGGTAATTCAAAAGCTCTGTGCAAAGTCCGCCTCCCTAATCAGCCAATATGCTCATTGGGTTCCAAGTAATGGCAAGCAAATTCGAATTTGGGAGGATCGGATAATGGGATGTGAACCCTTGGAGGATGATCGTTCTCTGCACTTGTTGAAAGACTGGATGCATAGAGCCGGTTACTTCACTCTGTGGGATATTTCTATCTGGGACAACGGAGATTGGCATAGTTGGATAAACTTCGAGGTGCCTCTAAACCTATCTAGTGAGCTGGCTACCTTCTTAGATCATTTAAACGGTAAGGCTCCCTTGCGCTGCAGGAAATTGGATGTTCGTGGCTGGGGTCCATCTCCAGGGCACTACACCGTCTCACAGGGCTACAGGCAGATCATTTCAATCCCTCACGTCCCTCCAGATCCGAAACCATGGAAAGGAATTTGGCTTCATCCATCGCTGCCTAAAATAGACCACTTTTGTTGGCTCTTATGTCATCAGAGGATTTTAACTGAGGACAAACTTCGGAAAAGAGGATTTTATGGTCCCTCCCGTTGCTCGATGTGTGAAGAAAGCGCCGAATCTGCTGCACATTTGATGCTCCACTGTAATTTTGTGACGGATTTATGGGCTGAAGCCTTAGGCCCTTGGGGTCTGGACTTCACCCTCCCAAATTGCATTACGGATCTGTTCTCTAGCTGGTTGCACTCTTATCCCGGAGGCTCTCCCCAGAATTCGCATCTCCAATATGCCTGGTGCGTCCTTCCTAAATTAATTAGCTGGCATACCTGGTTGGAAAGAAATCGGAGGATTTTCAGCGATAAGAGGTGTGATTACAAGATTATCTGGATTAAAATCAAAGCTCAGCTTAAAGAATGCGTTGGCGATCGTCTCGATGGGGCTGGCTTGAGGGAGCACGATTCTATTTGGAGCAAACATCTTGATCTTCATTTCTCTGTTACTGACAGGCCTCTCACTCCTCTTCTCGACTGGAAAATCAGACTTAACGCATCCGATTTCATGTCTCTCTGCTCAAAGAAGGCACACAGCATTCTTTCCTTTGACGGCGCAGCGAAAGGAAATCCAGGCAGATCCGGAGCCGGTGGTGTGGTCAAAAAAGCTGATGGAGGCAATGTTCTCAGATACACCTGGGGTGTTGGCTACAACACCAGCATCCAGGCTGAAGCCCTAGCGCTCCTTCAAGGCCTCAAACAACTAAAATCGCTTGGCATTCTAGTGGCTTCGGTGTTTGGAGATTCCCAGACCATCATTAAAATCATGGTAGACAATGCTTCCCCCTCTGATCTAAGACTGTCTAGATTGATCAGAAGAATAAGAACTCTGTCAAACTCATTTCAGTGCCTAAATTTCTATCATGTTAAAAGAGACAATAATAAAGATGTTGATGCTGAAGCTAATAAAGTGGTCACCCTCCCTCTCGGAGTCATCGTCAGAGATGGAGTTGAAAGTCGGGATCCCATTCCTTAATAGACTGGTCTATGTATTACTGCCTGTTATTGAAGTAGTTTGTCTGCATATTTAAAGTGGGGAAGATTGAGGCGGTGGTCCAAAAAATAAAATGTAAAAATCTCTGGGGGTGCAAAGAAAAAGAGGCAATGGCCCTGGTCATGGAGACAGTTGGTCTCGTCTCATCATTTTGTATCCAGTTTTGAGGCCTTGAGCCAAAATTAATATATCTCTCTACCCGTTTTTGTTATAAAAAAAAAAAAACAATATGGGGGTTATAGGGGTACAACAATAACAATAAGGGGGTTACACTAACAACAATAAGGGACTATACTAGTAATATAAGGACCTAACGTGCTCCTCTCCTTCAAAAAAGTGTTGTACTCAATGCTTGAGTACCTCTGGGTGCTTTTGTATAAAATTATCATCCTCCCATGTAGAATCTTCAGTGGGTAAGTTCTTCCATTTGATGAGATACTTTGAAATTGATCGATTTCATAGCTATCGAGTTCTTGTTTACGTGACTACTTCAAATTCCAATTTTTTCCTTCCTCATCAAGTTCTGGCAATATTGTTTGAATTGGAATTTTTTCCCCTATAACCTTTTTTAAGAATGAAACATGGAAAATTGGATGCACTTGCGAAGAAGTAGGAAGCTCCAATTTGTATGCCATAGTACCAATCTTTTGCAACACCTTGTAAGGACCATAGTACTTTGGCGATAATTTATTATCCTTCTTAGCTTGCTTGAGGGACATTTGTTTGTATGGTTGTAGCCGTAAAATACCCAATCTCCTACATCAAAAATTCTCTTGCTGCGATGTTGATCTGCCTGTTGTTTCATTCGATTTTGTGCCAAATTCAGGTTATCCTTTAAGAGTTGGAGAACTTCTTGCTGATGCTCGATGTGATCTTCCACTGCTTGAACCTTCGAATTTTCCCTTAAAGATGATGTGATGGATCGTGGATGATATCCATAAAGTGCCATAAATGGGGTCATTTTTGCTGCAGTATGGAAGGAAGTGTTATACCACCATTCAGCGAGAGGTAACCACTTGACCCATTGTGTTTGTTTATCAGATACAAAACAATGAAGATGTCCTTCCAAACATTTATTTACTATCTCAGTTTGACCATCAGATTGAGGATGATAAGATGAGCTATGAGCTAATTGAGTACCCAAACAAGAAAATAACTCCGTCCAAAAATTTCCAGTAAAAATGGGATCTCTGTCGCTCACAATAACCCTTGGGCTTCCATGTAGCTTTTGAATTCTGTCCATAAATGTAGTAGCAATCGTACTTGCTTTAAATGGATGAGATAATGCACAAAAGTGTGCATACTTGGTAAGTCTATCAACTACCACCATGATGACACTCTTTCCTTCGGACTTAGGTAAACCTGTGATAAAATCCATTGAAATCTCCTTCCAACGTTGACTTGGAATGGATAAAGGTTGTAGAAGTCCTGGGGTCTTAATTGTTTCCACTTTATTCTGCTGGCAAACCAAACATTCCGCCACAAACTTTCGAATATCAGATTTAAGGCCATCCCAAAAAAATTCTTTCTTCACCCTGTGGTAAGTTTTTAAAAATCCTGAGTGTCCTCCTAAAGGAAAAGTGTGCAATTCCAAAAGAATCTTTTGTTTTAGTTGGGAATTCTTACAAAGATATAAGCGATCTTTGTACCATAAGGAATCATTTTTCCAACTAAATGTATCAGATGTACTAGGATCTTGCCGCAACTTTTGAATGAGTGTCCATACATCTTTGTCCTTCTTCCATTCATCTCTTGCTTCGGTTATCCAATCTGGTTGGATAATAGAAATGGCACAAAGCAATGCTTCCACCTCTTCATTCTTTCTTGAGAGTGCATCTGCAACAACATTAAGCTTCCCTTTTTTGTAGATTATTTCAAAGTCATAACACAACATCTTTGTGACCCATTTTTGATGCTCTTATGAAGATAGTTTTTATTCCAAAAAGTGTTTAAGACTATCATGATCAGTTTTTACCTTGAAGTGTCTTCCCATTAGATAAGTTCTCCATTTCTTTAGTGCATGCAGTATTGCTAACATTTCCTTCTCATAAATAGGTTTCTGTAAATACTTTCCTTTGATTGGACGACTTTCAAAAGCAATGGGTCTTCCTTCGTGCATTAAAACAACACCAATTCCATTTCCTGAGGCATCACATTCCACAATAAAGGTTTTTGTGAAGTTTGGCGTAGCTAAGACTGGTGCTAGGCACATTGCCTCTTTAAGATGTTCAAAGGCCTTAGTTGCTTCAGGAGTCCATGAAAATGCACCTTTCTTCAATAATGTTGTTAGAGGTGCTGCTATTCTCCCATAATTCTTAACAAACTTGCGATAATACCCTGTTAACCCGAGAAATCCTCGCAACTGCTTTATGGTTGTGGGGACTTTCCATTCCTTAATGGCTTTAATTTTGTTATGGTCTACTTTAACACCCTCGTGAGATACAATATGACCCAGATATTCCACCTCTTGTACTCCAAAGAAACATTTGGATTTTTTTGCATATAATTGTTTCTCCTGCAATAGTTTGAGCACCCCGTCAACATGTTCAACATGATCCTTCCAAGACCTGTTGTAGATTAGTATATCATCAAAAAATACTAGCACAAATTTTCTAAGGAAGTGTTTGAAAATGGAATTCATCAACCCTTGAAATGTAGAAGGTGCATTGGTAAGGCCAAAAGGCATGACCAAAAATTCATAATGACCCTCATGAGTTCGAAATGTTGTTTTCGGAATATCTTCAGTCTTCATTCTAATTTGATGATATCCTGAACGAAGATTCATAAATCACGGGAATGGAAAATTTTTCTTTAATAGTGAGCTTATTGAGCTCCCTATAATCCAAACACATGCGCCATGATCCATCCTTCTTGTGCACCAATACTACTGGAGCAGAGAAAGAACTTTGACTAGGTTGAATTATACCAGCCTCTAACATTTCTGCAATCATAAGTTCAATTTCACTCTTTTGGACATAAGGATATCTGTAAGGTCAGAGGTTTGGAGGAACACTTCCTGGAATCAAATGAATAACATGATAATGATCATGAATAGGTGGGAGTCCTTTGGGAGTATCGAACACCTTGGAATGATTGTCCAAGACTCTTTGGATATCTGGAGAAATAGATGATTTTGATGTTATAACTTCTAGGGGCTAAAATTCGCCCCTAAAATTATCCCTACTTCTAGTGAGCATAATTGTGCAATTATGCCTCGTTGTTCTTTCTTCAGAAGTTTTGTCATGACATTAGAGCTTATTATCTTTCCTAGCTTCCCTGTGATACCCGTAATTAGATTTCCTTTCCTTCCGAAAAAAAAATTCAAGAAAAGTTCTTGAAAATTAAAAGCTACCGTCCCCAAATATTGTAACCATTGTACTCCTAATACAACATCAACACCTCCCATTGGGATGGAAAGCATTGGACTATTCAATACATATTTCCCCATGGATAGCTTAATATTATGAAATTTTCCAGAGAAATTTATTGTTCCTCCATTTGTAACCATCACTTGACATTCTGGTGCTGGGTATAGGAAACAATTCAATTCAATGGCTACCTTACAATGAATAAAATTATGGGTACTACCCGAATCAATCAACATTATTACCTTTTTCTTCTTGATATTTCCTTCTATCTTGAGAGTTTGAGGAGTGGTAATTTTTGCCAATGCATTACATGATATGGTCGAACTCATTTCCTCTTCTTCTAGGGTTGCTTCCTAGTGTATATCCTCTTCTTTTGAAGTTTCTTGTTCATTTTCTTCCTCCTCTTCACAATCTATGTAAAATATTTTCTTCTCAACACACTTACGACCTTTAGTGTATTTTCTATCACAACTGTAGAAAATCCCTTTTGCTCTTTTTTCTTCCAATTGATGTGGTGTCAACCTTGTAGGTTGTGCAAGTCTAGAAGTAGCAACACTTCCATCTTTATAGATGTGAGTGGTAGGCTTCCTTGTCGCCATAATTTTACATTCAATTTTTCTTGCCAACCTGAATGCCTTATCTAATGAATCTGGTTCCCAAACGCAAACTTCATGTTGGATGTTATCATTTAAAGTCCCTATGAAGACATCAATCTTGTGTTCCTCTGGAATATCAGTGACTCTTATATTCAATTTTTGGAATTCCTCAATGTGCTTCGCCACTAAACCCTTTTTTTGAGATTTATTAATTGGCTAAAGAAGGTGTTGCTCTTTGTATCCTCATAATGGGATATCATTTCCTCTGTAAAATTTGACCAAGTGACAATTTTTTTATGGGAGCAAATCCATCGATACCATACAAATTTATTTTGTTCTAAATGTAAAGCTGCAATGCGTACCTTTTGTGTGTTTTGCACATTATTGAGATCAAAATATTGCTCCATGTGTAGTATCCATGTTACGGGGTCCTTGCCATCAAACTTCCTCATATCCATCTTTGGGATATGGTGGTTCTTTAATCCAACATTAGAGTTTATGAAATCACGATTAACATTTATTTTGTTCTCATCATGAGTTTCCTCTACTATCTTTTCGCCATTAGGAAACATTTCTTGTATCAACTTTTCAAAACCTTCGATGTCTAATTTTAGATCATTCTTCATGTTTTCCATTTTTTCATCGATATTAGCTTCCATGCCAACTTCCATGCCATCCATCTTAGCTTCCATGCCTTTCTTCAAACCATCCATCTTAGTTTCCACGTCTTTCTTCAAAACTTCCATTTCATTTTTTGTTGCTCTTTGCGATAGCGAAATTTGGTGCACTTGCTCTTGGAATTTTCATATCTCATGTTGCATTTATTCATCTTAATGAGTCATTTTAGAACCCAATACTGATATCTATGCTCAATAGGCCTTTGGAATCACCTAGAACTAATTTTTCAAATAAGACTTATGGAATTTGAAAAAAAAATACACACCTTTTTCTTGATTTTGAGGAGCTTGATATTGAAACTGAATTATCTATGTGATTTAAGATCTTCAATATCTAAAATTAGGCCCCAAATTATCCCTCTGAATCTTCTTTCGAATTCCATAGGTCTGGCCTAATTTGGATTCTTGAAGACAAAGTTATTCCCAATATCCTACGATGACCTAATTATGGACTAGTTCGGTAGAGCGAACTTGTACGACTTGCCACGTGTCATTGTTTCCTCCTTCGAATCTGAAATTGATATAGAAAAAACTACAGTCCGTGTAATTGTGGCCACTTTTTATAGAATCCCAATCCGATGCTCAGAGAGATATTTATGATGTTTTTCCCACAGTCACCTCTTTGAGATGAAATTCAGGATCCTGAAACAATCCTAACTTCCATAGATCATATATCCAAAAATATTTTGAACCAAGATCTTACATTTTTACAGGAGGTTCCTTGGGCTTTCATCTCCGCTCTGTGAAAATTTTAGCTTCTGAACCCTCGTAGAAAAAAAGTTATAGTGAAAATTCCGCAATGACCTTTTTAGGTTAAATTGAGGAGCCTGCAAAAACCCCCACCTTCCATAGATAATATCTCCGAAAATGTTTCAAACCAAGCTCTAAAAAATTTTGACGATATTCCTCAGGATTTCAGCTTTGCACTCTAAAAATTTCAGCTTCTGATCCTTCGTAGAAAAAAAGTTATAGCGAAAATTCCACGATGACTTGTTTCAAGCAACGAAACCCTAGAATCCAAAGCTCTGATACCAGATTTTATGAAACCAGCTCCAAAAATAGAAGAAAAGAGAGATCAACGCCTTAGAAATCAGCCACTTCGAGGGGTAAACCTCCAATACATTACATAAATGAACAATTCTTGAATGATACAAATGACAAAACCTCCTCTCTATATATAGGAGTCCATGGGGCCACAATGTAATCCTAGCTGACCTAACAATAATAATGTAAGGGAAAAATAATAACAATATGGGGGTTATAGGGGTACAACAATAACAATAAGGTGGTTACACTAACAACAATAAGGGACTATACTAGTAATATAAGGACCTAACAGATTCCATCAAACTGGAAGAGTACGTCAGGCATAATTTTTCTGTTAGTTCCGCCTACATTTTCTTGGTACAGTAGGAAGAAAATATTTGTGGCACTCATCTCAGCAGAAGCAGAATACGCGGATGCCAGTCAAGCAGCTTGTGAGGCTATCTGGATGAGAAAGATACTTATTGGATTATTTGGTCAGATGATGGATCCCACTGTGATCTACTGTGATAATCATATTTGCATCAAGCTCTCTAAAAATCTGGTTTTTCACGATCAATCCAAGAATATAGATATCTAATATCATCATCTACGGGATTATGTGCAGAGGCGGATCATGTTGTTGTAGTACATTCCAACATATGATCAAGATGCAGACATTTTGACAAAGGTCTTGTCAAGAGGAAACTTTGAGTTCCATAGGTGTAGGTTAGGGGTGGTCTATAATCCCTTTCTTGATAAGAGGGAGTGTTCAAAAAATGTAGCAAGAAATTCTCAATTTGATTTTGCCTTGATTAAATCGAGAAAATTCAAATTTCCACATCATATCACAACTTGGATGATGTTAACTTGAGTGCCATGGCTTGTGTCACCTAGTTTACTTAGTAAATTTGATTTCAAGGAGTTAGAGTTCAATTTAGAATGTGTGATTGCTAATTTGTAGCAATTAATATCAGTTATCTAAGGTTGTTTTCAGTTAAACTAGTTCCAAATATTGGAAGAACTGGTGGACTGTCAAGTTGTGCTGTGAGACTTCATTTAAACTTAGTGATCATCCAGTTAACTGTTCAATCAGCCCAAAATAGATAGTGCATGTATAGAATTCGAGGTACCCAGTTGAGATGGAGATTCCAAGGCAGTGTAACATCACTCATAGACTAGTTCTAAGTGTGCAAGAGTTGCATGCAATCAGGTGATCAGCTTAAATGAATTGCGCAATCCATTGGAGGAAAATTCCTCAAGGAACAATGCAAGGAAATAGGAGCTCAAGCCAAGGCAAAAATTGACTAAGACTAGTTCAAAGGCCTTTATTGAGTAGTGAGATAGGTTGAGCACTTGCAGGGTGAGCTCAATTGAGCAAAGAAATGGTCATCCATCTCTATTTCATCTAATTAATGCAAGAGGAATTAGGGTTTTTAGAATATTTCTTTCCCCATATAAAAACACTTGTTCCATGTGTGTGATTTCTTTTGCATGTCTAAATTTTTTTTTCTAAATTGTGAAATAATGTCCGTAGAATAGTATAGTAGGTTTGTGTCTTATGATTTTGGTTAAAACTTCATGAGCAATTGCAAATATACAACATATTTTTTACACTTTAGCAAGGAGAAAAAGGCATCCTGAGGTGAAAAGATCTGAAATCAAAGCTAAATAAGGGCCAACTTATTCAACTGAAATAGTGGTAGACGAACCAATATCTTCAACAAATGCTATTATCTTTCTTTTTTGTTCAATATGATAACAACTTGTTGCACAAGAACTTGAGATACCTGCTGAAGAAGAAGAAGAAGAAGAAGAAGAGGTAGTCTTCTTTGGAAGGCTAATGGTACTTCTAAATTTTCATGGTATGTGAGCAAAGGACCTAGAAACTACTCTTTTTGAGTTTGAAGTACTTTGTAGAATTTATGATTATTTACAAGATTCTCAAATATCAAAGTTGTTTCCTACTACATTAAAATATGGGGCTCTAAAATAGTGTATGGGACTAGGAACAAATTTTGCAATATCATGGGATGCAATGAGACAATTAATTTTAGAAAAATATAAATATTATTTCATACAATATGATCTTAAGGAAGAAAATTTTAAAACGAGCCAAAGAGAGGATGAAAATATCAAATATTTTCTAGAAATGTTTGTTTATAACGTTAAAATGGAAAAACAACATAAGCTAGGACTTGATACATTAAAAAACCTTTTACTTTGAGCAATTAGGGATGAATGGGTTGGTCTCTCAAATATAATCACTAAAGGGGATGTATCCCAACTTTCATTTGATAACATTTGTGAATTGTGTGAGCATATATCGTGAAGAAGGACAAAATATGGTAAAGGTTCTAGAGACCCAACCATGGCTAGAGTAAGTAAGTTGGCATATGGTATGGTAAGAAGAGGTGAATTTGTTCATTTGTTAGAAAAAATTAAAACAAATATTCTTGGCAATTTAAGTGAACAAATAGATACACTACAAATTCAAAATAATTAAAAAGTTGAAAATGATGCACTATATATATTTTGTCCTAGGTGTATGAAGAAACATCCTTTGAGAGAATGTTCCATGGATAACATTGAAATATGTGTTATTTGTGGAGAAAGACATGCTACAAAGGATTGTCCATCATTACTAGGATTGAAAGATCTATCAATAGGATAATGGAGCAAATGAAGCTTAAAAACAAATCTACTTTTTGGCATCAAGAAGACCTTAGCAGCCACGAAAACTAAGTACTATGCAAGAACCTACTCAAAAATTTCAAGCTTATCCACAATACCCCAAAAGTAATTGGAATGCACCATTACCTTGGCACCCCTGGCCACCCCAAGCTCAAAATCAATCTTAGCAACAAGGTTGGCAAGGATTATATGGGGGGAATAATCCTTGATATTATCCATCATATCCTAAATATCCCAAATATCAATCCCAACAACCATACCATCCTCCTCCACCACAACCACAAACATAGTTGACTTCTAGTAAACCTCTCCAATTACTCTCTACACAACCACCTTAAAGGCCTACTCAATTTCTTGCGCAAAAACTTCCAAATCCAAATAATAAAGTAACTCAACCCACTTACAATGTTGAGGTACAAAGTTTTCAAACATATATTATTGCTCCCCTTATATAAATGAAATTCATCTTAGATCAAGAAGAGTATTGTAAAAATATTCCCTTGTTGTCATCAAAGAACAAAAAGAGGAAGAAATTCCTAATAAAATAGATGACACATAAATAATACAACCTTTCCCTACTCCTCTAGCAAAACAACCTTCTACATCTTCTCAAAATCCTCCTTTTCTAGAGAAATTAAATATGATTTGCTAAATTAGTTACAAAATATTTGTATCAAAATTCTTTTGTTGCAAGCAATAAGAGACATTTCTATGTATGCAAAAACAATAAAGGAATTATGTATTATAAAACCAAGAAGAAAAAGAAAAGAGCCTCCAAAAGTTCAACGTATTTGAAAGTTAGCAAATATCATGATGGGAAAGACTTAGATAGAAAAATATCTAGATCCAAGAAGTCCCATTGTGTATATTCATATCAATAGCACCATAATTCCAAATACATTAATTGATATAGGAGTAGCAATAAATATAATGACTAAAATTATTATGGATGAATTACAATTAAAAAATCTTCAATATACACCAAATGTGTTACGATTAGCAGATAGATCTACCATAAAACTAGAACATGTACTAGAAGATATTCTTGTGTCCTTAGATTCGTGGGAATTCCTAGTCAATTTTATGGTACTTACACAAAAAATCAATCTAGGTGGTCATCCATTAATATTATGTAGGCCATGGTTAGCCAAGGTCAATGCATTTATTAGTTGTAGATATGGTGATATGACAATCTCTAATGGGAATGCAACAAAGAAGTTTACATTGTATCCTTCAGCTAAAGCATATGTTGAAATTGATGATAATGAATGGATTGATGGTGATGAGAATAAATATGAAGATATACAACATGTTTTAATAATATCACAAGCAATGTATTTTAAGCACTATGATGAAGAAAATAAAACAATACATCTTATAAATAATTATGATTTTTCTCATTATCTTGAAGGACAAAGTTATCATGTGAATATGTTAGAAAAGGATTTTCAAGAAAAATGTAAAATAGAAGATTTTTCATCATGTCATTCCATGATATCATTAAATTCTATGGAAAAAAATTTTAGTATTCTTATAGAAATTAGTCCACGTAAAACTTTAAACATTAATATTAACTTGGAAGAATCTCAAAAATATCAATTAATAAATATGTATATATATATATATATATATATATATATATATATATATATATATATATATATATATATATATATATATATATATATATATATATATATATATATATATATCTATAGATATATATACATACATATATATATATATATATATCTATATATATATATATATACATATGTATATATATATATATATATATATATATATAGATATATAGATATATATATATATATACATATAGATGTATATCTATATATATATATATATAGATGTATATATATATATAGATATATATCTATATGTATATATATATATATATATATATATATATATATACATATGAGAATGGTATACCTATTAGACAACTTTAAAGAAGGATGGATCCTAATTTGAGGGAAATTGTAAAAGAAGAATTGCAAAAATTGTTAAATGTGAACTTCAATTACCCAATTTTTTATATCTAGTGGGTTTCACCATTGGTTATTGTACCAATGAAAAATGGTAATTTCCAAGTCTAGATATACTATAGAGAGTTAAACAAATATACTTTGAAAGATCATTTTCCACTTCCTTTTATTAATTAAGTCTTAGACACATCATCAGGGAAGAAGTACCTTTCTTTTCTCGATGGTTTTAGCGGTCTGGCATTAGAAGATCAAGATAAGACTATATTCACTTGTCCATGGGGAATGTATGCTTATAGAATACTACCTTTTGGACCATGCAATGCCCCAACTGCATTCCAAAGGGGAGTACCTGGTATTTTCTCTAACTTGATCCATGATTATGTTGAGTTCTATATGAATGATTTCATGATATATGGAAATTCTTTTGAAGAAGCTCTAGAAAAATTGGAAAAAAAATCCATATCAGATTCTAGGAAACTATTCGTTTTAAGCCATGAAAAATGTTTAATGAATGTATTTTTTGGGACATTATATTTCAGGTAGTAGAATTAAAGTGGATCTGGAAAATATTGAGGTCATTGTCATACTTTCAATACCTAAGTCTTAAAGGGATGTAAGAAGTTTCCTTAGATATGTAGGCTATTACAAGAGATTCATATAAAACTTTACAAAAATAGCTTCGCCACTTTTCGAATTGCTTACTAAGGATTGTGTGTTTTATTGTGACTATTTATGTCAATTAACTTTTGATTCTTTAAAACAAAACCCTTCTAAAGCACCTATCTTAAGAGGGATAAATTGGTCCCTCCCATTACATATCTTTACAAATGCTTCAGATACAGCTCCAGGGCCTATACTTGGACAAAAAGATCAACAAACTCCTACGGAGTTGAATTATATAGTTACTAAAAAGAGGCTTTTAGCAATAGTTCATGCCATCAATAAATTTAGACATTATATCACTGGGTACAAAACCTTTGTTCATACTAATCATTTTGCAATTAGATATTTAATGAACAAACCTGTAACTAATTGCATAATTACTAAATGGATTTTATTATAACAAGAATTTAACATCACTATATTGGATAAACCTAGAAAGGAGAACACAATTGTTGACTTTCTTTCTAAAATCCAAAATGATAATAAAATAATTCTTGTGGAGGATAATTTTCCTAATCAAAATAATTTAGCAATTTCTACTAAATCTCCTTGGTTTGAAGATATTGCTAACTATTTGGTAATAGGAAAATTACCAACGCAATTATCAGCCAAAAAAAACAAAGGGTTATCAAAATCAATGCACCTTGCTCTTGGATAGGAGGATTTTTCCGAACTGGACCTGACTTGATCATCAAAAGGTGTGTGAGAGAAGAAGGAATACAAAACATATTGAAAGCATGCCATGATGACCCATGTGGAAGACATTTTTTTGACAAAATAACTACATACTAATTTCTTCGTTATGGATATTAATGGCCTACCCTTTTCAAGGATGCCAAAAAATATGTCAAACGATATGACAGTTGTTAGAGAATGGGAAGATCGATTCAAGCAAATAAGGTGCCTTTGAAACCTCTGGTACTTATATAGCCATTTGAAAAATGGGATCTAGTTTTTGTAGGTCCAATTAATCCAAGATCTTAGCAGAAAAGGTATATTATGGTCTATATTGATTATGTAACAAAATGGGTAGAAGTTGGAGCTTTAATTTTTGCTACTCATAATGTTGTTGTAACATTTGTTTTTGAAGATATATTCACTCATTTTGGTTTTCTGAGAGAAAATGTTACCGATCAGGGTGCAAAGTTTGCATCCAAGCTTGTCCAAAAGATTGTGGAGCAATATAAAATCAAACATTGAAATTGTACTCCATATAATCCATAAGCCATTGGGCAAGTGGAGTCAACAAATAAAGGTCTTGAAGTTATTCTAACCAATACAATTCATTTGCATCAGAAATATTGGTAAGACATGCTTCTAGATGCACTCTGGACATACCAAACCACATGGAGGAATGTCATTAAACATACACCATATGGACTTGTTTATGGAAAGTGGGTATTGCTTCCCATAGAGTTATAAGTAGAGGCATTCATAACAACAACAAGATTGAGGCTAAATCTCTTCGAATCACAAAATCAAAGGTTTCCATAGTTAAATGAAGTCAATAAAATTAGACAAGATGCCATCCAAAGAAAAAATATCATCTAGTAGCAAAGAACAAGGTAGCATGACAAGTTCATCAAGATGAGGAAGTTTAAACTAGGTGATTGGGCTCTTTTATTTGATTCAAAATTTAAAGATTTTCAGGGGAAGTTTCAAAAACATTAGTTAGGTTCATGTGAAATAGAAGTAGTCTCTGAGAATGGATTAGTTAGAAACAAAATTATTGATGAAGAAGGTGGTACTTTTCTTTTTAATGGGCATTGATTAAAATTATACCATAAGCCTGTGGCAAGAGAATATATTATTCAAATTTTGTAGCAAAATTCAGAAATGGAATTGGTGAAAATGGGAGATCATTCTCCATTACTACCAAATTAAATTTAATTTATCCTCTTTAAAAAATAAAATAAATAAATAATAACTATAAAAGTATAGTTCTAATAACCAAGATACTAGCATAATTATATAGACAGTCCTAATTGAAAACCAAGTTGTTGGTAGTTATGATTCTGCTCTTTACATTTCTTGGAAATTTGAATTTTTGGAATCTACATTTCCAGCATGTAGAATTTCATATATCTTTAGATAATCAAAATAAGCAGCAACATCAGAAGGCTATCTTTCAATTATCTGCATCATCTTTCAGTTTAAATGCTATACCACAAATTTTATCAGCTTGCCAATTTTCTGTAGCCAGTGATATTTTCAGTGGCCAGACAGATTCTTAGAGTCAAGTAGCGGGATCAAAATACCAACTCCAACAGTAGCAGCTTTAAAGGACCTATTTCAAAAAACATTCAACTTGCTAAAAGATAATAGAGGTAAAAATTGTGTTTGTTTTTATGAAAGTAAAACTATATAACATAGAGTAGTGTACATATTTCTATAACCTAAACTAAAAAGAGGCCAATTCTAAAAGCCTCCTTATCAATAAATGATAGCAAATCATCTTATTCATCATATTTTATTCCCACTTGCCAATTCATTAAAACGAAATCCCGAAATATCAATTATGAAATCATCTTACCGATTTCATCGACACTTCAAGTAATACTTAAAGGATTGAAGAGTGTCACTATTATTCCACCTCTAACAATACCAATCATTTTCTATCATCTTCCCTGTCCTCATACAATATTTTCATTGACCCTAATATCTTCTCTTCATTGTTTATTACAACCATTCACCACCCTTAGCAATAATTGAGAGTATCATTTTGAAACCAAAAATCCCTAAAGCATTGCAAATGGGAATTATCGTCAGAACTGAACCAATCGATGGAAAAACCCTTGAAGCCTATCCTAAATGAAAGAGACGGCTATAGAAATTTGGGTGGCTTAAGTTCTTAAATAACTATCAAGGGCATGATATAGAGGTCATTAGAGATTTTTCAGGAGCATTTGATGGAGTTGAACCTAAAATTGTCGATATCATACTGAATCTTGCAGAGTCATTTTTAGTAGAAGCTACTGAGTTACCAAGAAATAATGAGAATCGGTTCACATGATAGAGGTACAGGGACAATCCATTGAAGATATTGCTCAAAAATCCTAGAATATACACCAAAAAGTGGGAAAAGGTATTCGTATTGTTGCATTTAAGAAGAAATGGAGGAACCTCCTTTACATTCTCTATAAATTTATCACATGTGAGGGAAGGTACGACATGGTTTTATTTTACCACATTCTTCTTCTTATGCACTTCCAAAAATATATAGAAATTAATCTAGCCTGTTATTTGATGAATAGTCTCAAAAATATGGCCTTTAATATATAAATCAATTCAAAAATTCTTGATATAAGTCTATATCATTTTGGTCTTGTTAAAATTATGGTTAAGGAGGAAGTGCGCCTTCGAAGTGACAATTGGGAAAATTCCACGTTAAGGAATCATCTTAAGGAAGCACCCGAAGAAATGAGTCATCAAGGTTATAAATAAAGATGCAGACGAGCTAGGGTTTCTACTACATAACCCCTAAACCCTTAGCTTGCAAAGAATGCAGAAGTGATGGAAATTACAGTTCATGAATTGGTGGAAATTGAACCTATGGAGTCTGAAGAGTTTGTACAAAGCTCAATACCAAAACCTGTGAATTTTCCAGAGGTTGTTGAAACCCCAAATTTTTATTATGTGAATCCAATAAAATCATCAAACCCTAATCCAACCAAGAAAAAAGCTACATGATCAAAGAAAAAAATCAAACCTCAAAAAAGGAAAAGCATAAATTCAAAGAAACAACCAGTGAAGAAAAATATAAAAATCGTTGCAACACAGACAAATCACGATGTAGTCAAGAAGAAAATTTCAGAGAAAAAGGGTTCCAAGAGAAAGAATTCTAAAGAAGTAATTAATTTGGAACCAAAGAAAAGTATCGAATAATAACCTATAGTATGACAAAAGAGGGTAATCAGTTGGTAATTAACCTTGTTTCACCAAAAATAATAGAGTTTAATAAATAAATATCAGAATTTCATCATCACCATCGGAACAAAGAAAAGGAAGCCCAAAGGTCGGCAAGGTGTAGCAAAAGGTCTATGATTATATTAACTCTTTGGAACAAGAAGCTCAGTATGAAAATGTACAATAGTATTACTCTCATTCTCATGATTATTTTCTTAAACATGATCTTCCAGCCTCTCCAGTTCATGGGTTAGCACCATATGATTTTCCTTTCTATATTTCTATGGAGGAAGATATAATAGAGGAAATAAAACAAGAAATGACGGAGCTTGAGCCCTTGGAAAGACACATTAAAAGTGAAATTTAAACCCTTAAGTAAAAAGATCAACAAATGCTTAAGATAATGTGTTATTGGTACAATAAGAACACAAAACTAAAGATGGCCAACAGGGCATTACAGTCCAAGATCAAAATTTTTAAAGCTAAGGTGCTCATGAAGAAACCAAGACGATCATTTACAACAAAGAGGAAAAACAGTTAGAATAGCCTAGATATCCTTATCCAAGTCTCTAAGACTATAGTATGACTTAGAAGATGAAAAAAAAATTGAAATTTTTTCAGTGCATAGGGGCATGCAAAATCTTGCGTGTTGGGGAATGAGAAGTCAAGAAATTAGCTCCTTCTTATCACCTTTCCATCATATTTTTTACCATTTTTACCTTTTATATACCATCATAATCATCATTTTTGCATATCTTTGTCACCATTCACACACATATATGCTATCAAAGCTACAAAGGTTACAATAAAGATCTTCAAATATATTGTGTCCAATATTCTATCGTTTTGTATGTATTCTTTATAAAAACAAGCTAAACGTGGTGATTTCATAAAGTGATAAAATATTTAACTTCTTTGTAGACTTGTAGAAGATTCATAGGATGGCGCACCAATGGGGAAAACTTAGACAAACCAAGAAATGGTACATGTGGAAAAAAATACCATAATTTTTACTTACCTATTTGGTGCACCAAAGAAGCAAACATGTCACTATTATAGCAAAGCCAAAGTTCCAGTCAATATGGTGAAAAGTTACGCAATATAGAGCAGAGGCAGATCATTGATGAATTGTGACACAACACCATTGAAAAGCATTGGAATATTGTGATAAAAAACAATACATCCTTGCAGGATTGAATGTTAGAGAATAATATTTATATGGCTACATGTGATCTCCCAGACTCATACCTCATCACGCGATGGGCTGAGTTACATGCTCTAAGTCTAGATTATAATGGTATAATGCTTAGTCATCATATTTTGTTCTGATTTGTAGCAAGGAAACTTTGAATATTGTTACCTTCCAAACTTTATATACTATAGTGTCGCTCAATAGAGCATATAAACATATATATTTTGAATTTAATTCCTTTTATCTTTAATATAGTTTGTAAACCAGTCGAGTTTCATTATTTTTATGCATGTGAATTTTTGCTTCTATTAATAGATAGGCTTTGAGGTTTCTTCAAGCTTGCGTTACCACCAAGAGGCCCCCCTAATGATTTTTCATATGTTTTTCATAGTATAGTTTTCTTTATTTTCCACAGTATGATTTACATGCTCTATTTATTACAACTTTAGAAATACTCTATTTTTCTAGCATTTAACTAAATACTATGTTTTCATTAGAGTCTACCAATCAAGCGCTTGGAAATAAACTTAAAAAAGAATTATTTTTAGAGTTAGTCCAGTGATCACTTAGGTTTATTTCCACTGTGAATTTAATTTTCAAACATTATGGATTTAATCGCTTTTTGTGTGTCAATATGGTGTAGGATGATCATACAAAACTTATGATTGAATAGAAGTCAAATATTTAAAAACATCAAACCATTATATTCAAGAGAATTTTAAGAGTTTTTATTGTTAAAAATCAATTGAATTTATACATGGAAAAGAGGTTCTATAAATGTTTTCAAACCATGATCATTTTGAGTTAGATTATGATTTAATCACTTTCATAAAATAGAAATTCCTTTAAATGTCAATTTACATTTGATAGAATTAGTAGTTAAGTCCCTTCATATAGCATTCTTTATACTTCGTAAGTTTACAAATTATGATTAATACAATAAAATGCTCCTAAATTCTAGTACAATTGAATTAACGGACAATATTCTCATAAATTTTATCTTACCTATGAAGGACTATATAGACTTCTTGTTATTGGGGGGAGGTATATCTGTTATTGATTTTATCCTTTATGGATCCACGAAGATACCTTTGTTGGAGATTATGTGACCTAGAAGGTTGCCTTTAAGTAACACAAAAAGGCTCTTTTTAGGGTTGAGTGAAATCCCATACTTTCTGCACCTTTCAAATATTTGCTTGAGGTGTGGGGGTGGTTTTACTTATGCTCGAATAATACATTGACATCATCAAGATACACTACCACGTTGTTCCCTATCATACCTCTAAAGACTATTTCCATGGCATGATGAAATGAAATATTCAAATGAGCGTGTCTTGATGATGTGGACTCGTGTTTTAATAAATTGCATACTGCTAGAAAGATTTTGATGAGCAGAAGGTGATGGTGATCTCATAATAGATTTTTGAATTGAATAAGAAAATTCAAATTTGATGCCTCACACCCTCAACAAGGTACATAGGTGTTTGGGTATGTTGCAGAGAGAGAGAGCAAATAAGTTTAGGAAGCAGGATTAGTTAGATATCAACAAGCATAAATGATAGATCCATATAGATCATTACAATTCTATACAGTTTCAGAGATCCTTATAATTGTACATAATATTTTAGTACAATCATATGGAAGTCGATGCAATTATATGGTATAGTTCGATGCAATGTATGAGTATGTTATACAACAAGGTCAAATCAACCTGATTTTTTATATTTTAGTTTCTCAAGCAGACCATACTTCCTCAATAGGCCATACAACTTAGTCCAAGGTGATTTGTTGACCATCCATCTATTATTTGAGCACATTGTGGAGGTTTCTTTGTAAGTTTTTTTTTTTTTTGCAAAGAATGAAAAGTTGATTTTGAAAACAAAATTACCTATGTATGTGTGAAACCATTTTATGCTTCAGCTATTTAATTTGATAGTTATTATGTAATTGATTCAGTGATTTGAAGTTGACTTTTGGTTAATTAAATCCAAAAAATTATGTGTTTAATTGAGATCATAAGGACATTAATCATTTATGCTTGGAATTTCTACATGTCAAATTGAAAGGTAGAGAGAAGTTGAGCCACAAAGGACCTCAATTCTATGAACATTTATATTGTTGTTATTTCTCATAATAGAACCTTGCAAATGAAGAAAAAGAGCAGTGGTCGCAAAAGGATTATTTCTCCTCTCAACATGCAGCAGGAAACAAAACCAAATTCTTGCCAGGTTGATGTTAATGTGTTAAGTATTTCATCATGTTTTATTGTACGTATATGAGTATTTAATCATGTTATGACATCAAATCAATCTTCGTTTCAAAAGAGAACATTCACACGCACGTGCGCACACACACACATGTTAATAATGGTTGTATACACCCTTATTTTCAATACAAACCTAAAAATGTCACATTTTACCCTTACCAATGAGCTAGAAAATTTATTTAATTATTTAAATATGCACACATATAAAGAAGCTCACATAGGATGGAGACTTGCGTGACACTTATAGAATCCCATAACTTAAAAGAGTTTGCACCTCGAAAAAAAAAGACCCAAGGTCGAAACCCAAGGTCACACGAAATATTTTGTATACCTCCATTACTTGATCCAACTAGACCTCATTAAACCCCAATACAAAGCTTCATACCTAATTTGAAACCATTTGGCAAGTATGGTGAACCACCAACTTAGAATAACTTAAGTTCTTTTGCAAAATAAAAAGAAAATTGTAAGTGGGTATATGTTGCATATCCTACTCTTCACATAGATATGAGGAGAAACTAGTTGATATATGTCATAAAATCCTCGTCTCATTTATTAGTGATACCACCCAAACATATACAATGTAGTGCAGGCTGCCAAATTTCTTGGGAACTAAAAAACATGTCAAGGTTGTCACATAGTACTTGTCCCTATTACTGTAGTTTTATGTGAATTGAGCTCATACAATGTGTTTAGGATTATGCATTGTGTTCCCCACATAAATCTTTACATATGGAGAAGGACACACATTACATCTAGAGAAGTGCATGTAGGCCATCGATGCAATATGTACATGTTTCAAATATGTATACACGTGTGTTCCTTCTTGTAGCAACAAATTTCTAAGTTTCAAATTATCTATCGATACTTACATATTGGCCTTGTAGGCTTGAATTGGTGCATCAAGAGTTGAAAATTGAAATAGATGAATTAACTAAGCTTAAGTATGAAATGAGGATACATTTCACCAGAGGAAGGGCACCTTATTCTTATATTATGAAAATTCAATGGCGAAAATTAATTAATTTCACCCAATATTTGGATTTATCTTTGGTCCATGTGAATGAATTCTTTCTTCCTGGAAAAACTAGGTCTGTGAAAGCTATTTGTTCTTGAGTTTCATAGCTTATACTCCTTTGACTTGCTAGTCTCTTATTATGCTAGATGGTTCACATTTAGTATATACACATTTATTTTTTCTTTTTTTAATCATAATATTAAAAAAAAAAATGTATTAGATTTTGCATAAGGCATTCAACAATACCTCATATGTACATCAAAGAGAATAATGATACATATAGGCAGAGAGTTTGGGTCTGAAATAGACCATAATTTCCAAAATTGGGAATGTTCTTCTTTATACAATTTGAAATTATCTATTGGTCTATAGTATAAACTTTCCAGCAACCTCCTAACAATTTTTTTTCTTCTACATTTCATTGGGCACGAGTCTATTTTGTAGATTCTACTACTGACAAGTACTCCTAGTCATCTTCTCCATTATCCTCCTCTATGGGCATCTTGAGGTTAAAGAGATTAGAGGAACCTCCATGTAGCTTACTCCACTTGTTTTCATATTTCGGATTTCCCTTTGTGCTTTTGAGCATGATGATATTCCAGTTCTTTAAGAAATCAAACATTTATTTTTTTTGTTATTAACCACGAAGTCCCATTTTGCTAATCAAATTCCATGATCTTCCAAGAAGGTAGCCCCTATGTCGTTGTGTCTTAGAATATGAAATTCTTCCTATTGTTCAAATTTATGAAGCAAACCTCTTATTCTTGCAACGAGAGTCTTAAACTCCAAATTATCAAGGGGGGAGCATTTTTGTAAATAAGAGGTGAAGATAGAAGAGTCCCCTATTACAGTTAACTTGGTGGATTTTAATGATAGTGCTTGGATTAGGCCTTCTTAAAGTATATAGGCCTCTGATTGATTATTTTAGGTTGAACCCAAACCCCAAGAATACAAAATTTATCTTGTTCCTCCAAGGTGATATATTAACCCTTCTGGTTCCTGCCACCCTTGGATTGAATTTAGAGGCCCCCAAATGATAGAACTAGATGAGTTTCTCCTAATAGCCATTCAAAAAATTCCTTCTTTAATAGTTTAATATTTTTTGTATTTTACTCCTTTTTTACTATCAGTTTGATTTGTTTTTGTAGATTGAAGCCTTGAATCCATGTTTCTTCCATCTTATAAACTTTTTGGGAGAAATATGAGAAGGAACTATGTGATCCATATTTACAAAGAAACGAAATGAAATACAGATATAAACATAAACACAGAGATACAATGAAAAAAAAACTTCAATTCATTAATAACAAGGTACTGGAAATTGTTTACATGTAGGATGGAAATAAACTAGCTCAAGCGATGGTAGCTTATCTCTGAGAAGCGATTTGGTGGCTACATGACTTTTGAATTGTGTTAAAATGAGGCTCGGTGGCCTTTTTGTAATTAAGAAACAATGGGAAACCCTAAACATCCAAAAACCTAACCCTGGGAGATGAAGCGTCAAAATCTTGTGGGCCCCGTTGGGGTTACTTGGAACGTCAACTTCTCGGGGTCGTAACTTTGGCATATGATCTTTGTTTGAATATCATAATACCTCGTTTTGAAGATCTCCAAGAGGAGGCCGAAAATTTTAAAAACAAAAATGCATTTAGTACTTTTCTAGTTTCTTTGTTTTCTAAAATAAAATAAAATAAAATAAAGTATTTTCGGCCCTCAAAACGGCTCCAGAAGTTTAGGACCCGAAAAAATTCCAAAAATTGTAAGTGTGCTAAAATTAAGGAAACTGAAAAGAAACAACAGTGGGGGTCTAAGTGGAATAGGGGGGTGGCCACAAATATCCACATGGATCAGTCCTCCCCCCTTAGGAAGCAATGGTCCCTATTGCATTGAGTGCTTCCATGAGATGGGAGAACTTCTATTGAACTAGATCTATGGTGAGACACTTGCCTTGGTGCAGGAGTTGGCCAGCTTTGAAAACCCAATACAGTTGGATCTTCTACTGGTGATTCTTCTTGATCTGCGTGTCCATGATCTGATCATTTGTGGCATGTTCCATGCAGTCTGGGTGGGTTTAGTTCTATTGGTGTGTATTTTTATGCAATTTCTAATGTGTCCAATAATGATGGAAATTATGGCTGAAGGTAGTCCACATTGAACACTAGGTGCAAGCCAAGGAATGGGGGAATGTGGAGCTAAAAAGGATTGTCTCCCATAGCCTTGGTGAGGGTTTAAGGCCCATTTCAAAGTTGTTTGAACTTATGATGGGCTCTAATAAGGCATTCTTTCTGTAAATGCAACCAAACTTTGTTGCCCACCCGAAAATTGTGTGGCACTTGATGTTGATCATGTCGTTGCTTGTACTTGGTATTGGACTTCTCCAAGATGTCGTGAACCTGTTAGTGGATGTGTTGGATGTGTTTAATAAACTTGGTTGCTTTATTAAAATTTGACTATACATGTGTCGATTATGTCTATGTAGCCGCATAAGGCATGGTGACATCAATCAGACACAATGGTAGAAATCCTAGATCGACTTTAAAGGGACTGCGACAAGTCGAGCTATGGAGAGCTTTGTTATACTTGTGTTGCACATAGGGAAGGCTCTCATCCCAGGTTCGTGGATACTTGGAGTTGTACATGTGGAGTATGATCACTATCATCATGTTGACGACCTCTATTTGGCCATCAGTCTAGGGATGGAATGTAGTAAACTTGGTGTGCTTGGTGTCTAATCGTGTCTAGAGGCTCGACCAAAATGTGATCAGGAACCTGCTATCCTAATATGATATAATGGTTTGTGGGATCAAAAAGTGTACCCACACTTATTCAAGTAGAGTTTGGCAGTTTCCTATGTTGTGATACTCTTATCACAGGATGCCAATATATACTAACGAATGTAGAGGAGCGACTAGCACCATCGGTATAACCGATATGGGGTGTGGATGATGGATCCATCTAAAATATGTCAGAAGATAATGAATGGGTAAGACAACGACGAGAGACAATGTTAACATTAGGACGATGGAAATCGTCACCAATGAGGAGGTAGAAAGGGGCTTGGTGTCGAGTACATCGTGAAACATCACGGTTAATATGGGGGACAAATTTATGGGTTCAAAAAGAGGTGGAATCCACAACAAATTGAGCATGGGTTTGCTCTAAAAGGAAATATACACAATGGTGCATATCATCCCAAGGATAATCAGAGGTGTTCATGACTTCCATGATGTCTTCATCTGAATGAAATATGGGTGGACGGGAGGAAGAGAGGCCACTTTATGTGGAGGAACTACCTGAAGAATCGGCATGAGAGATAAGGTTCACATGCACATCAACAATAGGAGGGGACGAATGACTAGTAGATGGAATATCTACTGATGTTGAGGCCAGGGTTTTTGACGAACAAGGTTCGACCAAATCACTATAGAGAACTCCAAAAGAGTCTCCAGACAAGGATCTCATGGATGACGACAGGTAGAGAATAGGAGAAATGTTATCTATAATCTTGACATCTGGAGGAGGGATCACAATGTGTGGTTCATGTTTTCACTCAATCATGGTGCCATAACTCACAGGTAGAGAAGTAGTGGATTCCCTATGAGCACCTATATTTCATGAAGTGCTTAACGGTTATCGTGAAAATATTAGAGACGAGGATGGTGGTGAGAATAGTGGCCAAAGTTATCACACAAAGCACATGGGTGTTTTGTGTATAACGATTTGTTTTTCATGGTTGACTCAGGTAAGGTAACATAGACCTTTGGGATGTTAGATTCAGGAAATGTATGGGTGACCACCTCTTTGATATGAGGGATTTTAGGACAATTATTGGTGGCATGCCCAACAGCATCACACAAAGCACATAGAGATGTTGGCTTTGGAGGGTTAGGAGGAGTTGGATTTGTTTGGGGTGATTTGTCTATATTTTCCTTTTTCTGGGATTTTCCCCCCTCACTAGATGTTTTCACAACAGGTGTAGGTGCCTCCTAAGGTTGTTGTGGAACTAAAGCAAAAGAAGGGGAAGGAACAACAGGTTGTACCGGGGTCAAATATGTGTAAGGTTTAAGGTGATCAGGTGGAGTGTTTATGGGTTGATCGATGTACCATACTAAGATCCCCAGAGTAATGTTGGGTAAAATCAACATAGCCATGACATGGACAGAAAAAATTCCTCGCGGGGGGAATAAGAAAGGTATCTGACCTGAAGGATAATAGCCTGGTGGAACTACTCCTAGATGGTTAAGGCCTGGAGGAACTGCTCCTCGTCGGACTAGATTAGGAGAGACACCAGCAGAAGGATGTGATCCTTGAGGAATTATACATGTACATTGGGTTGAGTTGGGGACAACATCTTATGGAGGTGCTGGCTGTTGGATGGGTGTACTGGATTTCTTGTGAGCAGCTCGTGATGCTTCCAGCATGAAAACATTGGACGAGATGGGCTCAGAAGGGGTAGGTGGTTGACCATAGTATGCACTAAGAAAACCTTAATCTTAATAGATTCTTGGTGAGACATTGGTGAGGGACGAGACAGTTGTATCATTAGTCCTGGAAGAAATGTTGGATTGAGGAGAAGTTTGTGCCTTAGGATCATAGTAAGTTAGTTGATCGACTGTAATGATCTTTCCTTTGTGGGGAAAGAACATTTTACAGAAAATCACAGATGAGACAACTAATATGGCATAATTGTAACTACAACCTAGAAGGATGTTATAATCCAATGGAGCATCAATGAATTCTATATCAATGGAGATCACCTTGCCGGCAACAGTGATAGGACAATTGCGAAGTAATCCAAGGGGTTGAGATGGATGACCGCCCCATGCACATACAATTATAGTGGATGGGGACATGCCTGGTGATTTAAATTGTTTCCAAACACTAGTAGGCATCACACAGGTGGAGGCACCCTCGTCAATGATATATCGTTGTATAGTGGGGTTTCTTATTGAGACTGATATTTGAAAGCAACGGATGAAGGAAGTGGGGAATGTTCTGATTGTTCAATGTCAAAGACAATCATGTGATCATCTAAAGGATCCACAATGCCTAGGTAACTAAGTATATATTTCTGTTGGGATGGGAATGACTGGAGAACTTCCAGCGTTGACATGGCAGTAGGAGATTGTGCCAAGTCGTCTACTATGATGTAAGTATGGGCAGCTTTGGCTAAAGTAGCATTATGATGTAATGGTACTTTTGGGTATCTTGGTAATAACCTCTGCCTTAGGCTAAGGGATATGTAAGGTACCATTTGATGACGGAATGGACCCAGTGGCAACTTTTGGTTGGGACTCAGTCATAGACTTAGCAGGTGGCTTTTCATACTAGCATGATTGAGTCTGAATATTGACTTGCTATGTGTTGACGTCCTCAGAATTCATCATGAGAATCTGATAATCATTGGGACCAGATTGTGGAGGTTTAGGCACTGCTTGACCTTGTGTGGGTTGGGAAGTTATGTATCCTTGGTGAGGAAATTGGTTGGTAAGCACTACCAGCTGAGATGAAGCAGGGGTCGGAAGAAGCTAAGCAATGGGTTGTTTTCCTCTAGAATTACCTGCTTGGGCTTCCCATACTTGACGCATCTGAGGTAAAAGGGTACAATCATTAGTATAATGGCCATATACACCACAACATGCACAAGGCTTATTCATACGAAGGGCCTTGTTCTTCTTGGGTGTCTACCCTATTGTTGGGTTGCGGGATTAGGCTGATTGCACTAGGGTGGATTAGGTGGAGGACCCTGGTTACCCTCATTACATTGGAATTTTTTATTCCTATTATCTTTCCCCTTATTCTTCTTCATTTTTTAGGGGGATTGGTCACGCTTTGTTGAGAATACACTTGACCTTGAGGAGGAGGGGGTTGTTGTGCCAGAGGTTGAGGAGGCATTGGAGGCTGAGGCACTTGTGACGGAGAGGCTAGAGCGTTAGGCGGTGCATAGGGAACATATAGAGGGGGGAAACACTTGAATAAATAGGTTGAGAAACAACTCACCCTAGCATCTGCTGATGCAATTTTGGAAATGCATATGGTGTGCTTTGACCTAGATAAGGGTTTCCTAGTAGAGGGTGGTAATTGTAAGAGGTTGACCATAACTCATCTGAGGGAGAGCATATGGTTGATGATAACGGTGTGAAAGAGATCCAACAATACTTTCGGTGGCATGAGATGCCCCTGATGCATTAGCAGTACCGAGCTGAGGCAAATCGGGGAGAATGGTACAAAGATAACCTGATTGAGAATAGATCAAATCATATTTCAGTGTTATTTGAAGAGCATCTTCCTCTGTCTGAGTGAATGAGACGCAACATCTTTACCTATGGGGGCTAAAAGAGATCTAATGAACCAATCCATATATACATCATTTTCAAAAACATGATCCCTACATGAGCTCCTCCTTTTGTGCCATTCTTGTAGATGGTCAGAAAGGCGGCTGGCAGAAGTTTAACGGAATGAAGTCAAGAATTTGGTCTTGGTTACATAACGAAGAGGTAATTGGAAATATTATTATAAATATTTGGCGAGAGTCGCAAAAGTGGAATGGGTGGCACGAGGTCAGTCGACATACCACTTAGCCGTAGTTCTAGTAAGCATGTCTTGGAATAAACAAAGACGAATGGAGTCATCAGTAATGGAATTAGAGGAACACCACATGTGAAATGAGGGAACATGATTAGTGGGGTCCTCTCCAGGATTTCCATCAAACTTGGGAATGTTTGAAGGAAGTTTAGTAGGCTTGAATTACCAACTTGGGTCATGGAGAAGGGGATCGTTTATAAGTTGATTAACATCTGGGAGATTCAAACCAGCCATGAAGGGTAGCAATGGAGTAGGAGTGACTGTACCGGTTGAGGTTCCACTAGTGGTATTACCCGGGGTAGAACCCGAGGTGCCACCTTGGTTTCCTGCACCTAAATTGATGCCTGACATGGTGGCGATACGAGGTTGAGAAGACATGGAATCAAAGGAATCAGAAGACTTGGAATCAGAAGGACTCGATGGAGGACTGAAAGGATGAACTCGCATCCGACGAGAAGGAGTAATACGTCCTAGCGGGAACTGACAATGAAGACCTCAAATTCACTGCGAAAAACACCTAAGTGGTGCAATGATGTCCAAACAAAGATAACACTAAAGAACTAAAGGTTGATAGGAAAAATAAAAGTAACAAACAACAAGCAAACACCTATTGCAGTGGTGTCAAGTATAAACAAACTATATAATGATGCTACTCTAATACAAGAAAACCGTCATATCAAATAAAATTACCTCTAGCCTAAAGGTGATCTAGTTCCTCAAACAATCCTAAATATATTGTTTTAGATGGCCTTCCAAAGAAATTCTTGAAAAATACTCATCCCTGCAAGCAGATTTGTCTAGAGAAAGGTGGGGTAGAGAACCAACTGCTTCCCTTCATCCAATGGGGGTGGTCGAGTCTTGAGCTTCTTGGTGATCAGCCAACACATGGAATTCCCTACCACGGGTTGGGTAGCCCCGAGGAGAACCTATCGCACGATGACCTAGCATAACCCCCTCTGAATCGGGTTTGTGACGCACTTCGTCATTGACCATGGCATGGTGAAGGATTTTAAGCTCCCCAAAAACTCAACTTTTATGTCTAAATGTAAATTATCGTTGGGTTTTATTGGAAGCCTGTCCCACCAATCCTACACCTAACTACACAGATTATTTGACCCTGATGCCCAAGTGGGCTTAATCTATGTGTGTTAGATTATTAAGTGTGGTGTTTAAAGTCTTGACTTGGTGGTTTTAACCAAGTTCACATTCTCTTAGGGTGTGTATGTGTGTGAAAAAATGTGTTTAGTGGATGAGTAAATTGAGAATGTTTTGTGATGCCATATGTTTTTGAAATGTTGTAAACAATGTTGAAATATGACAAAAAAATAAACATCAAATCAAGCAAAAACTCCACCCAAAGAAGGCTCTCAAACAGCTAGACAAAAAGAGGTAAACAAGCTACTCAAAACACAAGAAAAGGGCCTACAATATCTAATGTCAATGGGACTAGGGTATAAGGCTCTATGCTGCTGAAAACGGTGCAGACAAATAGCAAAAATTAGAGATGACATATGTTGCAAAGGATAGGTAAGAAGCTCAACAAACCAAGGACACTTAAGGGGATCCCAAGGGGGGAGGAAAAAACAAACTAAAAATGGAGTTATAATGGAAAAATAACCTATCCAAAAGGGTTGAAATAAAGTGGATCAACCCAGCAAACTAGAAGCTAAAAGTGTTGAAAACCCTAGACTCCTCACTCAACCAATCCCTTCCTAAAAAGGTGGAGGATTACTAGAAACCCTAGGGTCCTTTTTCTTCCTCAAAGAGACAAAATAAGAGTATCCAGGCCTAAGGATGACTGAAAAATAAGTGATACATCTCTCACCCAGTACACAGACAGCTGCTGAAAAAAACCCTGGAAAATTTTCAAAATGTAGGTATTGATGTGGAAGGGGTGAAAATGTTGTTTTTGGTCCAAAAAGTGTGTTCTAGAGCTTAGAGCGTAGTTTTGGGACTGAAAAGTTCATTTTTCACCCTGCAACTATCGTTCGTCAGATCTAGCCATATGTTGTCGTCTCCTACTCGACTCGTACCTGTGACTTGTGGAAAACACTAGTAACTAGAAATATGAGAGAATAATGGAGAGAAAGCTATAAATAGAAAAAATAAGCTAAAAATAGCTGCATAAAACCCTGAAATTCCTGAAGCAAAAGTCACCCAGGAAACTGAATTTCTACACCAGTGGAGTCGCCATTTGTTGACGACAAATGTAGCTAAAAACCTAGTGAAGTCGCCATTTGTTGACAAAAAATATAACTAAAGACGTAGTGGAATCACCATTTGTTAGTATGAAATTTCTTGGAAGGTGTACCAATAAGATCTCACTTGAGTCAAAAGTGACTAGTGACCCTATCAATAATTGTGGCTACGCATACTTTGGATCTGCAACAAATATGTGAGAAAAACCTACAGAACGATAAATGTATGCAAATCTAAAAGAACAAACAATAGAAATAAATCTGTTGTAATAACCCAACCTTGGAAAAGAATTTGAAAAAAAAAATTATTACTGGCGAAGGAGATTTACAAAGGGTCGTAAGTCCCCATCAATGGGATGGGTCCCTTGATGTCCTCGTCACTTCAGTATTTAGATCTTCCTCTATCAAATATGTCAAAACCTAAACAATGTAGAACTCAAAAATGGGAGCTCGAATGACATGTGACGATAATGGTGACGATGATAATGATCATGGTGAGAAATGAATGAAAAAAAATCTTATTTATAGAAAAGTAATGGGTTGATCTCGACAATGGAGAATAGTAAAATATTATTGACCAAAACCTAGATCTAACCACTTGGAATACTTTATTATATTTTTGGAGAGGGAAAATATATTTAAAATGGTCAAATATCTTTATTTAGAAATAATTAACATATAAAATTATTTATTAATTATTTCACGAATAATAAGAAAAGTATGAAATGAAATAATTATTAACTAATGATTTAACAGTTATTCCAAGGATGGAGTTAAGGAAAAATAAATAAATTATGATTTATTTAATTATTCCTAGGTGATTTAGTCAAATGTGACAAGTAATAATTATCAAACAATGATTTAATAATTATTCCTAGATAAAATTAAATGAATAATGGTTTGTCCATGGGGTCTTGGATAGACTGTGATCGGGTGCTCTATTAAGGTACTCCTTGATGTGAAGTCACCAAATCAATTCCCCGCCCTGATTGGAGTGATATGTATTGGACATGATGATGAAGATGTAGTCCTACCCAACTTATAAAAAAAATATGGTTTATTTAATTATTCTCATATGCTTTAATCAAAAATAACTTAATAAAAGTGGTTTATTAAATTATTTCTTATAGTGAAAGTGATTTTACTATGGTAAATTAAACTCACATGGTGCATTTCGATCCACCTAGTTAAGAATGGCTATGTGATCATTTTTTGGTGATAACACCATCTTAGAAAATATGTCCATGACCATAAATACACAATCATTATCATGCTTAGTAGAAGGGAAGCTACATAGATAGTCCATGGAGATGTATTCCCAGGTTGGATAGGAGTAGGTAGAGGAGTGTATAGGCCTTGCTTCTTGATGGTCGGCTTAGAAACGGCATAAGCAGTGCAGGATCTAATATATTTTCCAACACCTTGTTGAAGTTTTGGCCAATAAAAGTACTTATGTAGTTGACCATAGTTTTCTCCACACCAAAGTGTCATGCGACCCAACTGTAGTGCGTCTCCCAAATTATCTTAGCACACTCGCTTGAGGGAACACAAATGTGGCCCAGGTAACGTAATAATGTGTCCTAGAGGTGTAAATTGGGAACTTGCTTTCCATCCACTAGCATCTGGTATGTGCTGGAAAACTCTAGATCATTTTTGTACAGTTGTAGCCATTTAGAGGTCTCATAGCCACAAGAGTTGATAATAGTAGTCAATGTTGCAACTGAGGGTCAGTTGAGGCAATCTACAACATGGTTGGTGTTTTCCTTTTTGTATTTAATTTTAAAGTGGAATTTTTGTAGATATATAGGTCACTTCTAATGGTAATCATTCTGCAACTTCCCTTGTGTCTGTCTAAACTGAAGAGGTCAATGATCGATGTGGATGACTGTCTCCTTCCACATAATGTAATGTTTCCATTTTTGGCAAGCCTGCATGATAACATACATCTATTTATCATAGGTGGGGTACTTCCAAATTTTATTGGAAAGTGTCACTTTATGATAGGTCACTAGATGCTTGTGTTGGGTGAGGACTACACTAATACCATAGTCGAAGGCATCTGTATCAATTTAAAATGGTCATTGCAAGTCTGGCAATGTGAGTACAGGTGTAGAGCAGAGGCGGTGTTTCAACTCAACGAATGCCTTCTATTGGGACTCAGACCAGAAGAAATTTGCTTTCATTTCTCCCTTGGTAATCTGACTCAAAGACCATGTGATATGGGAGAATCCCAACACGAAGCTCTGTTAGAGTGGTTGGGTTGGCCAATACCGAATGACTTGGATCTTAGTTGGATCCACATGCACACCTTGCTCGTCTATGATGCAATCCAAATATTAGACCTAGCTCATGCTAAAGGTGAATTTCTCCAAGTTGGAACACAGTTTGTGTTGTCGCAGGGTTTGAAGGACCTGTCTAATGTGTTGCGAGTTCTCTTCCCAACTCTTGTTGAAAATGAGGATGTCATCCAAAAAAACAACCATGAATGAGTTGGTGAAGGGCCGCAAGATGTCCTCCATCAGCCTCATAAAAGTAATAGGGGTATTTTTCAACATGAAGGGCATGACCAACCATTTAAAAATTCCTTCCTTGGATTTGAAGGCGGTCTTCCATACATTTGTGGGCTCTATTGGAACCTAGTGATAGCCAGACTTCATATCAATATTGTTAAAATACTTGGCCCCCTTAAGTTGATCTAGAGTGTCATCAATCTGTGGGATTGGATACTTGTTTCTGACTTATTTTGTTTAATGCCCGATAATCAATGCAAATCCTCCAGGTCCCATCCTTCTTCTGTACAAGTACAATCGGGCTCCCAAGGGGTCAGGAACTTGATCGGATGTGCCTTTTTTGTAGCAACTCCTGGATCTGCCGCTGAATCTCTTCATTTTCTAGAATGGAGTGGCGGTATATCAACCCATTAGGTAGGGGTGCTTCGGGAGTCAGATCGAATGAATGCTTGACATGACAATGCAAGTGTACCCCTGTGGGTGAGGAAAAGATGTCCTTGTATTCTTCCACAACCTTATTCACCTGCTTCTGCTGTGTGGGGGAACCCTTCCCAAGAGCCATGGATGTGGCCATGATCTTCTCCTTACTTTGACACTGAATCATAAATAAAACAAAATTATCGGTCTCAAGAGATGATCTTACTGCATTGCTTAACAGATATCAAAGAGATGGCGTCAGGCAGAGCTACCTCTGGTATCCTGTATAACTTATTTCCCAAAGAAATAATAATAATGTCAGACCTAGACTCATACATATCATGAGGCTTCCACAAGTATGGTTGGCCTACTAATACATCACAAACTTCAAGAGGAGAAACATCACACAATACCTCATGTGTGAAGGCCTTGATGGTGTAGGGAAGGCGACACTACTGGTTGACGAGGAGATCTCATCCTTGGTGAAGCCACCTGATGGTGTATAGTTGTGGGTGTGGTGTGGTCTATAACAACCCTAGTTAAAAATTTATGTAGACTATATAAGACCACAGTCATGGGACACGTATTCCAACCTTAATGTGCGGAAAAACATCCTATTGCGGGTGTTCATATGGTTTATTATGGCTATGGAAATTGGAAAAGGCAATGGTTAAGGCTTTGGAAAGGCAAAGTGGAATTTATTGGCATTTAGTTATGAAAATAATGGAAAATAAGAGAAAATGGAGGTGAAAGGTCGCAGGTTGCATGTGAGGAGGAAAATGAAGGAAAAATATGGAAAATGAAGAAAATAGAGGCCTCATTAATAAAAAGGCTTCTGAGGATCAGTTTATGTCTTTTGCTCAGTGTAGTTTTGGATCTCTCATTATTCTCTCTCTCTCATACTCTTGGATACTTAGATTTTTCTTGGATGGATGATGTGGCATACTTGGTGATTTTGAGAAAGAAGGTAAAAGAAGAGCAGGAAATCACAAGAGGACATTGGGATCAACAACTACAACGGGTTTTGATTGCAAGTACAGAGTTGCATGTGTTTTTTCCACACTAATTTTGGCATTCATGATGTATGCATGTGGTTTCTTTCTCATGATATTTCATTGGCATAGAGGATTTCCTACATTGACAGTGGATCTGCCTAGCCCTGCCATTTCCTGGATAGTCATGGTGTTGTGTGTTCATTTTCATTGTTTGTTTTCCAGTTGGTTCTCATTATTTCTTTAGCTATGGTTTGAGTTCTTATTTCTTGGAGCCTTGTTTGGACAAACGCTCTAGAGCCCGGCTGACAATTATAGGGTTGAGTTACTAGTCCTAGAGCCTTAGTTGGACAAATGCTCTAGATCCTGTAAACAATTGGGGTTAAGTTACTAGTCCCAGAGCCTTGGTTGGCACAAATGCTCTAGAGCGTTGTAAAGCTTGGGTAGAGACCAATATGGTGATGGTTGTGATGTCCAACCATGAGGTGGAATCACTGGTTAAGGGTTGAGGTGGTTTGGCCTTTGGAAACCCTGGTTTGGTTTTAATGGATTTGGTTTATGAGATCCCACATTCATGCTTGGAATATGGCACGGGGGTGACTAACTGAAGAGAGATTTGGCTCAGCCAAGTCTATGGTCAGGTGGAATGTGGAAGTCCCAAACTTGGTTACATTCTGCTTATGGAAATAAGAGCTATTTTTCCCTTATATTGATGGGTAAATATGCTTGTTATTCTATGGTTTTTATGGTTGTTATGTGCTTGTAATTTATGTTTCTTATATGTTGGTTATGACTGAGTTTTGTGATAGTGATGAAGTATGGCTCTCATCATTTTTTGATTCATAATTGAATGAAAAATGTGTCTATGCCTAAATAGACTATAATGCAGCTAATGTGATGTAGCAACAATGGTTCTTAGCGATTCTCAGATCAGTATGAGACCCCTCTACTTGGATATATTATTTAAACCTGTAGCTTACAACCTTCTAACATCTTTAACGAAATGCATGTCATGGCTAGTAGGGGTCCATTCAAGTCCTTGTTCGAATGCTTCCTTGTGCACCATTGTTTTGTTATTTTATTTCATTTTTGAACTTGTCATTGAGTTTTGAGCAATTTCCTAGGCCTTGGGCTTGAAATAGTGCCTTAAATCTCGCGAACACAAGAACAAGTTAGGGTAAATTAGTCCCTAGGAATAGGCATACAAGCTTGTGCGTGCGTCCAGACGTTAAGTGGGTTAAAAATTCAGTGGGACCAAGGGGCTAGTTACCTGAGTGGTTGGGGTGGTTCTTGGGATTCTTTTGCTGATGTTAATCCTGATTTATGCAGGAATGCAATAAAATACAAAAATAGACAAACATAGAGATGCAATGGATATAATACTTCATTTCATTAATATCAAATAACTGAAATGTGTTTACAGACAGAATGGAAATAAACTAGCTAGGGCGATGGTAACTTATCTCTAAGAGATGCGACGGCTACATGCCTCTAAACTATGTTACAATGAGGCTCAAGGGCCTATTTATTATTGAGAAACAATGGAAAACACTAAACATCCAAAAACCTAACCCTAGGAGATGAAGCGCCAAAAATATGGGCCTTTTTTCGATAAATTGGTGTTTCAACTTCCCGAGGACGTAACTTTGGCATACGATCTTTGTTTAATGCGTACCATACCTCGTTAGAAAGATCTATCCGATGAATACAACTTTTCATGAGGTTAGCATCGAACCATGGACCCATGTTGCTATTGGTTTTCCCAAAAAATGTCATTTAGGGCCTCAAAACGGCTCCGGAAGTTAAGGACCCGAAAAATTGCTAAAAATAGTAAGTTGTGCCAAAACTGAAAAACTAAAAGACCTGATGGTGGGGGTTCAAATGGAATTGGTTGGTGGCCACCAATATCCATGTGGCTCATTACGGCCTCCAAATGGCTCTGAAACTTCAAGAACCAACAACCTGCTAAAAATAGTAAGTTATGCTGAAAGTGAAAAACTGAAAGAACTGATGGTGCGGGTCCAAATGGAATAGGTGGGTGGCCATCAATATACACATGGATCATTCCTCCCTCCTTAGGAAGAAATGGTCCACATTGCGTTAAGTTCCTCCATGAGAAGAAAATTCTGTTGAACTTGGTGTTGGATTTGTCTAGGATGTCGTGGACCTGCTGGCGAACGTGTTGGCAGACATGATGGATGCGTTCAATAAATTTGGTTTCCTTAGATATTAAACATGTGGATTTTGTCTGTGTAATCGCATGAGTTATGAAAATATCAGGCGGTAGTGTGCCAGGGATCAGATCAATGGATTGCTTGTCCGAACAGTGTAGAGGAACCTCTATGGGTGACAAGAAAATGTCTTCGTATTCCTCCACAACTTTTTCCATCTGCTGCAGTCGTGTAAGGGAGCACTATTTCGAAGTTGTGGCCACAATATTCTTCTTTCCCTATGAGCGAGTTGTAAGGAAAATAAATTTTGTGGTTTGGGAAACAATCTTACTGCGTTGTTTTTTAATAGTCAAGAAGATGGCAGGAGGCGGTACTACCTCTGGTATCCTATACAATTTATTTACCAAAGTAATAACAAAAAAACGAGGCCTAGACTCATACACATCATGTTGCCTCCACAATTATGTTGGCCCAATAATACATCAGCTACATTAAGAGGAGCAACATCACACAATACCTCATTCGTGAATGGCTTGATGATGTACGGAAGGCGGCACTGTTGGCAGACACGGATATCTCTTCCTGGGTGAAGCCAACCGATGGTATACGGCTGCGGGTTTGCTATGGTCGGTAGGTTGAGTCTCTTCATGATCTCTGCTGAAATGAGGTTCTTTTGGCTTCCACTATCAACATGAAATTGTAGTGGAGAACCCTTCACCCACATCTCTAAATGGAAGAGGCGCTCCCCCTCCTCTGGATTCTCGGGATCCTCCCTTTGGAGCTTGGTGGTGGCAACAATGGCACTAGGGTCTGCATCAATATCTTCTTCCCTTTTTCAAATCCATTGTCTGGTTTTGGCTTAGGATCATAATATGGATTTGATTCAGGTGCCTTCAGTTTAGCCATCAGCGACTGTTTGGCCCGACACTCGTTTGTGTTATTAGTGGGGCTGTTGTGAAATTCAAACCACTTCCCCATGTCCTTCTTTGGATTTGTGGTGGTGTTCTAAGTCACCCTGCTTTGGCTCTACCCCTTGTTCTATGGTTCAAGGGCACCTTTCCCTGGCTTTGGATTCGCGGATCCAAAGTCTCGCTTCTTTTGCTTAAATTTCTGCTCAATCTTGGCGGCATAGCGATATGCCTTGCCAAGAGAGGTAATGTCAAGGAACTCCATTTCCTCCTGAAGTTGTCTGTGCATATAGCTGCGGTACTTGAGAACCAAATGTCTCTCTGAATATTTAATACCCAACTTTGTGTGCAGGGTATGGAACAAATTTGTCAGTTTGTATACATATTGATCCCTTTGCTGCCACAGCATGGTCCATTGGATGTACTTGTCCTCATAGCTCCCCACGGGGTAATATTGTTCCTTGATCCCATCTCAGAACGAATTCCAAGTGGGTGCGGTCGAGAACAGAGAGGGTTCCCCCTCGTCCTTTTGCTCACAGTAGGTTTTCCACCAGTCTTTGACATGAGGGGTTGATCTGAAATTGAACTTTTAGTTCTAACTCAGATTAAAATTTAAAACATGTATACGGAAAAATGATTAACAAAATCATCTAATTGAATGCTTTAATAAAATATATTCAATAACATAAGCAAACCGGAGTTCACTCCCTCCACTGGGCTACCTCTCTAGATTCGTCTGCAACAAGACGAATCAATCTATTGTCTTTCTGAATAGAGATAAATGTACATCGAATTTTACATCAAGGTGGCCAACTGAGAACTCTCAACTATACATCCATACTCTGAAAGACTCATGAGCTATCCAAGCTCTGTTCGAAAATGACTTTTCCAAGCACTCAAAATCTCTCCTTAATCTCTTTCTCCTTACCTTTCCTGTACATAGAATGGCATTATATAGCTCTTAAGAGCCCAAAACTAAGGAGGAAATATCTCCTTATCTTTGATTTTATGGAGGAAATAATTCTCATATCCCTTAAAATTTTCTCATGAGATTTCTATGGACGAAATATCTCAATATCTTTTTCAAGGGCCTTATCCCCAAAACCTTAGGGATGAGAATAATCTATCAACTTCAATATGAAATTAGAAATTGAATTTTTGAATTGTTGAGGAAAATCCTCTCAACATTTTCAATTTCTATTTTACAAATATATGAGCACATTTAATTAAAAATAAAGACATCCTCAACCTAGGCTTAATATGAGTATATCTTCTTCATAGTGCTCCTTGGTTTGTCTAGATCCTCCTGGATCAGGGGCGGCTTTGAGAAGTGTAAAATTAATCTTTTCTTGGTCAGAGAAATCATGGACCGAGAAATACCCTTCTAGCAAACTCAATGTTATGTATATTTTATTAATTATTAGTTAGATACAGTTATCTTAGGTTTTATTAAAAGGGCATGATCAAAGATCATGCCTCTTCGCCAAGGGACACCATAAGGCTATATTTAAAGCCTTGGTGATTCCCCATTGTAATCATATCTCATCTTTCATCTTTTATCAATAATAATATATACTTATAAAGTTTACCAGAGTTTTTACACTCCATTGGTATCAGAGCAATCGCTCTTCGAGATCTGCGTGATCACCCAGAATTAAGGAATTACAAGAAAATTCCAGAATTGCAGATTTTTTTAAAAACCAAGTGCTTGTGGGCAACAACATTTGTTTTTAAAAAGAAGAAGGAAGAAATATATATATTAATAAAATCAAAAGAGAGAAGGAAAGTAAACATAAAGGGGGAAATAAATTAAAAGAAAAAAAAAAAATATATATATATATATATATATATATATATATATATATTTAAAAGAAAATAGTTCCAAAAGAAAAAGAAAAATAAAAAGTAAAAAGAGAGAGAGATATATATATATATAAAGAAGTAGATATACGTACTTGTGAAGACAAGTAAAATTAAAAAGAAAGAGTAATTGCTCGTGGTTTTGGGCCCATGGTAATTGCCCATGGTATTAAAACCCATTTCCCCTTTTCAAAACAACGTGCCTTTTCAAAACAAAGTGACTTTTAAAAACAACGTGACTTTTCAAGGTTAACAATCTTTTTCCCCATAATTATATATATATATATATATATATAATTCAAATAATAAAATAATAATAATTATTATTATTATTATTATTTAAAAATATATATATATATATAATAATAATAATAATAGAAATTATTATTATTATTTCAAAAAAAAAATTAATTTAATTAATTAATTAATTATTAATTAATTAATTAATTTTAAAAAAAAAGAGGGAAAAACTGGCAGAAAAATATTCCCCACCTCATACACATTCAATGTCTTCATCGATGTCAATGGCTGAATTCCAGAAGAAATTGGTGGATCTCGAGAAACAGATCAATAATAATTCTGAAGAATTCGGAAAAAGATTAATCGATCTTGAAGGTACAGTTGCAGGACACTCCAACGACATCAAAAAGGTTTATGATACGACAAATCGAATAGAAAGAAAAATGTGGCTAAATCATCACAAGGCCACAGAAAAGCATAACGAAGCAATGAACAAGATGACAGAACTCTTCAATAAGCTAAATGATAAGATAGATAATTTAAGTCAGACACAACCTCCAATATTCCCAAATGTCGAACATAATCAACTGAATGATTCAGCAAATTCAAATCATCATCATGAATATAACATGTTTAAAAAAGAGCAATTAAATGAGGTTGAATTGGAAATCAGCTCACATGAAGGCTATAGTGTTGAACCACCTAGAAGTAGAGACTCTGAGATCAACCATGAAAATTATAGAGCTGAGAAACCAAGAGAAGAAAATGCAACTCAGTCCACTGGTAAAGCCAGTAATGCAACAAAAGAAGTTATTGAGAATGTTTATATAAATGAAAATCCAATGGCAGAAAAAGAAACAATGTTGGTATTCAACGTGACTTCTATCACAGATGCAACAATAGACATAGTCATTGAAAATGAAAGAAACCATGAAAATGCAGATGCTTATAAACAACAAAATGTTTCATCCCCGGAATTGAAAGAAAAATGTGAAGAGACAAACACATCCAAAGCCACTGATACAGTTCCAAAAGTTGTTGAGGCCTTCGGTGATGAAGCAGATATGGTTGTTAAGAATGAAGCATTTGATGATGAGGAGAAGTTGCATCGAATGATAATTGTTGGTAACTTACCTCTAAATCTAAAAAGGAATCATGAAAAATCACCAGAAGAACAAGGAATAGTTAGGAAACACGAAAAAGTCTTCCAAGACCTGCCAATAAAAATACCTCCTAATAAGGAACATGAACATCCAAAAGAAGTCAAGAAAGGGCCCGACCCTGTCAATATCAAATCTTGTCACTATCCACATCACCAACAGATTGAGCTCGAGAAGATGCTCCACAATCTTTTTAAAATGTGGGAAGCAAGAGCTCACCGCTCAAGAAACCCAGGCATTCGTCAACATTGTCCATCATTACATATGCTTTGAGGACAAAGCATCTTTAAGAGAGGGGCAATGTTATGTATATTTTATTAATTATTAGTTAGATATAGTGATCTTAGGTTTTATTAAAAGGGCATGATCAAAGATCATGCCTCTTCGCCAAGGGACACCATAAGGAAATATTTAAAGCCTTGGTGATTCCCCATTGTAATCATATCTCATATTTCATCTTTTATCAATAATAATATATACTTATAAAGTTTACCAGATTTTTTACACTCCAAGGGCCCAAAAACACGAGCAATTACTCTTCCTTTTTAATTTTACTTGTCTTCACAAGTACGTATATCTACTTCTTTATATATATATATATATATATATATATATATATATATCTTTTTACTTTTTAAGAGAGGGGCAATGTTATGTATATTTTATTAATTATTAGTTAGATATAGTTATCTTAGGTTTTATTAAAAGGGCATGATCAAAGATCATGCCTCTTCGCCAAGGGACACCATAAGGCTATATTTAAAGCCTTGGTGATTCCCCATTGTAATCATATCTCATCTTTCATCTTTTATCAATAATAATATATACTTATAAAGTTTACCAGAGTTTTTACACTCCACTCAACCATCTATCTATAGTTTTTGCATCTATCTGGCCTTTAAATATAGGAATGTCAAAGTTTACCTGTACCTTGAAGGGAGTGGCGCCTCCAAAGTGGTTTTTGGATTCAGATGCACTGTAGGTGGGCAGTCGTTGAAGGATCTGAGCAAAGTTATGCATCATCGCGTTCCTTTGTTCCTTGAGGGCCTCCTCGAGAAATACTTTGATAGGATTTATAGCTCCCTCGTCTTTATTTTCTTCTGCCATGGGAGGTCTTCGGGGTTTGTGAGGCTGATCTTGCAAGGGTTCAACCAGATCGAGCCCTAACTCCTTATACCCTGACCTCGTTGGGGACATGCAAAGAAAAACAAAGAAAGAGAAAACCACTCTGAAACCACTAATCTGGATTTATGCAGGAACGCAATAAAATACAGAAATAGACATAAACACAGAGATGCAGTGGAAATAATACTTCATTTCATTAATATCAAATAACTGAAATATGTTTACAAGCAGAATGCAAATAAACTAGGTAGGGTGATGGTAGCTTATCTCTGAGAAGAGATGTGGCAGCTACATGCCTCTGAACTATGTTACAATGAGGCTTGAGGGCCTATTTATTATTGAGAAATAATGGAAAACACTAAACATTCAAAAACCTAACCATAGGAGATGAAGCGCAAAAACTATGGGCCCTGTTTCGGTAAATTGGTGTTTCAACTTCCTAGGGACGTAACTTTGGCATACGATCTCCGTTTGACACGTACCATACCTCGTTAGAAAGATCTATCCGAGGACTACAACTTTTGAGGTGAGCAACATCAATCAGTGGCCCCATGTTGCTCCTGTTTTTACCAAAAAATGTCGTTTAGGGCCTCAAAACAGATCTGGAAGTTCGGGACCCAAAAAACTGCAAAAAATACTAATTTGTGCCGAAACTGAAAAACTAAAGGAAACGATGGTGGGGGTTCAAATAGAATAGGTGGGTGGCTACAAAGATCCACGTGGCTCATTAGGGCCTCAAAACGGCTCTGAAATTTTAGGAACCAACAACCTGCTAGAAAATAGTAAGTTGTGCTAAAAGTGAAAAACTGAAAGAACTAATGGTGCGGGTCCAAATGGAATAGGTGGGTGGCCACCAATATCCCCTCGGGATCATATGTGGAAGGTTTGTATGATGTGTTTCCGTCGGTTACACTTCCTTAAGGTCACCTAGGAGGTTGAACTTGATCATAGTAGCCTCTCGACACATGTTTACCCCAGTTGGTCGATTACTTACGTAGATGTGTGATGATGGTGTTACATGGTCAATGGGCCCAACCTCTTCACCACATATGCTAAAATGAGGTTCTTTTGGCTCCCACTGTCGACAATTAATTTCACGAAGAACCCTTCACACACATCTACGAGTGGAAGAGACGCTCTCCCTCCTCTGGATCTTTGGGCTCAATCTTCTAGATCTTGGAGGTGTCAAAGGTGGTGCTGGGTTCAGCATCAATAATTTGCTTCCATTTTTCATTCCCCTTATCTATTTTTGACTCAGATTCAGAACACGCATCTAAATATGAAGCCTAATATGAAGACTTCAGTTCAACCACTAGTGACTGCTTGGCTCAACACTCACTTGTGTGTTGAGTGGGGCTCTTATGGAACTCACACCACTTCCATGTATCCTTCTTTTTATTTGGGGTGTTTTTCTTTGCTTGCGGCTTCGATGGGTTCTTCTGGGTCACCCTACCTTGCCTTTGTCCTTTTTTCTAAAGTTTGGGGGCACTCTTTCCCTGCTTTTGAATTGCAGATCCAAATTTGCACTTATTTTCTTTAATTTTTTGTTCAATATTAGCAGCATATCGATATGTTGCACTAAACGAGGAGATTTCCAATAAATCCATTTGTTACTGAAAATATTTTTACACACAGTCATGGTACTTGAGCACCATATATTCTCATAATATTTGATACCCAACATTGTACGTAGAGTATGAAATATTTGTGAGCTCATGCACATCTTGGTCCCTTTGTTGTCATATCATGGTCCATTGTATGTACTTGTCCTCATAACTCCCCACGATGTAATATTGTTCCTTCATAGCATCTCAGAAAGAGTTCCAAGAGGGGGCGAATATAAACATAGAGGGTCCCTCAGCCCTTTTCTCACAGTAAGATTCCCACCCATCCTTTACATGTGTGGCAACCTTAAAATGTGCAAAATTAATATTCTTCCTATCAGAGAAACTATGACTGAAAAATAACCTTCCAACATATTCAACCATTTATCTACAACATCTGCATCTATTTGACCTTTTAATATAGGGATATGAAGTTCACTTGTACCTTGAAGGGGGCGGTGCCCCTGAAGTGACTGTTGGATGAAGATGTGTCACTGGTGGGCATCTGTCGAAGGATTTGGAAAAAGTTGTCCATCATCTCTTTCCCTTTCCGCTCAAGGGATTCTTTGAGAAAAAGTTTGATAGGATCTACTAATACCTCATCTTTCTTTTCTTCCACCATGGGAGGTCGATGGGGACGGTATTCCAAAAGCTCAACCAGTTCCAGTCCCAACTCCTTATACCTCGACCTCGTTGGGGACATTCATTAAAAAACTGAGAAAGAGCATACCACTTTGATACCACTGATCCAGATTGCCGAAGGAACGAAATGAAATACATATATAAATAGAAACATAGAGATACAATGAAAACAGAACTTAAATTCATTAATAACAAAGTACTGAAAATTATTTACATGCAGAATGGAAATAAACTAGCTCGGACGATGGTAGCTTATCTCTAAGAAGATATGTGGCAGATACAAGCCTTCTGAACTATGTTACAATGAGGCTTGGTGACATTTTTATCATTAATAAGCAATGGGAAACCATAAACATCCAAAAACCTAACGCTAGGAGATGAAGTGACAAAAGTTTGTGGGCCCTATTGGGGTTAGTTGGAACGTCAAATTTCTGAGGTCATAGCTTTGGCATATGATCTTTGTTTGACTATAATAATAACTCATTTCAAATATCTCCAAGAGGAGACCAAAAACACACCAATAAATAAATTTGGCACTTTATGGTCTCTTTGTTTTCTCAAAAAACATCTTTTAGGCCCTAAAAATGCCTCTAGAACTTTAGGACCCGAAAAACTGCCAAAAATAGTAAGTTTTGATAAAATTAAGGAAACTAAAAAGAAACAATGGTGGGGATCCAAGTGTTGAGATTTTGCTGGCTAAAATCTCTTGGATATGCCAACAATAGTTTTTTGTTGCAAAACTGATGGCTTCAAATCAACATGAGGAGATATTCTATCCTAGTTTGGTGTGATAGAATTAATTATTCAGTTTCTTCTCTCTTCTATAAATTGTAAGCCTGTAGAGGCAAAATATATGAGATGTGAGGTGTGTGGAAGAGGAAGTGCAGATGAGTAATTTTGTTGTTGTAATCTCCTATTGATGAATAAGATTGTCGATACCTCTATTTGGTGGATGTAGCCCAGATTGGTTGGGTGAACCACGTTAATTGTTGTCTTCATGTTTGATTGTTGTGTGTATGTTTTTTATTTAGTTTTTCGCTGCGTAACTCTGACAATTGGTATCAGAGCTAGAAATCTGGTTGTAGACAGAAGCTGAGTTCGTTTGAGAGTGAGGGCCGAGTTCATATTCATTGAGGTCGGTTGTGAGCTGCGTTTTTTTCTTTATTGATCAGCGTAGCCAATGACTGGGCCTAGATCAGCGTGGACCGCCACTATGAGGCCGTGAACTGGAGGATCGGGCAGCATTAATTTCTTAACGCAGAGCCGTTGACTTTCATAGCATTGATTAATCAATCCGTTGTGGAGAAATCCAAAGCAGATCTGTGTTTTGCGTGGAGGCTTCCGGATCATGGAGGCGTTTTGTGTACGTGCACAATTCAATGTGTGTTGGAGACCATGAACTCTGCTCATTTGTTGCAATGGAGTCGTGGACGTTTTGAAAACGCAAAGGAGACAGACCAGAAGTTGCTGTTGAGTTGCATTCTGTGTGGACCGTGGCTGCATCCAACGCATATTATGTGGACCGTGGCTGCATCCAACACATATTGTGTGGACCGTGGATACATCCAAATTTGACGGTATATCCCTTAGCTGGCGACGTTAAGTGTGGAGGAGCCACAACAAAGCCGTGAGCTGGAACCAGCGATGATTAATGGTAAGGAGGTGCATTAATGTGTTTAAAATCGATTTGTATTGAATGGATAAACAAAGATTTGTATTGAAATGCCTTCAAAAATCAGAACGTATGCCATTTAAAATCGAAAGGCTAAACAAAGATTTGTATATGAAATGCCTTTGTTTTTATATCGATTTATTGAAATTTCCATTTAAAATCGATTTGCATTTAAATGCCATTCAAAATCGATTTGTATTGAAATTGTCATTTAAATCAATTTGTACTGTAATATGCCATTATATTGGGCCTAGGACTCAGTTTTTTCGATGGTGGAATGGTGGCATGTTTGTTTAAAGAGCTGTCAATTTGCCGAAAAAGTTTTGGTTTGTAGGCGAAATTAATTGCAAGTTTGAAAAGAAGAAATTTTATCAAATTGTTAATTTGATTAAAAAAGGAAATTAAGGATCCATAGAGAAGAGGTTGAGTTAAACATGGCAAAAACTCAAAGTGCTCAGTTTGAGATCAAGAATTTTAATGGGAAAAATAACTTCGAGATCTGGAAAGTCAAGATGCACATCTAGTCGTACAACAAGGTGTGGTGAAGGCGCTTTTGGGAAAATCCAAACAACCTTACAGCATGACAGATGACGAATGGAGTGACATCGATAACAAAGCACTGAGCGGCATACGGTTGTGTTTGGCGGATGATGTGTTATTTAACATCGTGTCAGAGAAAATAGCTACTGGTTTATGGACAAAGTTAGAAAAACTCTACATGAAGAAATCCTTAACCAACAGGATTCTTCTGAAAAGACAGTTGTACAGCTTGTGTATGAAGGAAGGTACGACAATCACTGATAATTTGAATACCTTTAATACTCTCTTGGTGCAGTTAGAAAGCATAGAAGTAAAATTTGATTCAGAAGATAAAGTTGTAACTTTATTATGCTCGTTGCCTGAGTCATGGGATCATTTTGTTACTTCTATAAGTCTTTGTTCATTAGAAACCCTTGAATTTGATGATGTTGTTGGAGCTATGCTATCTGAAGAAACCAGGAAAAGGTAAAATTTAGAAACCTCTACATCAGAAGCAATGATGGTTAGAGGTCGATCTAAATAAAAACGCTTCAGTCGGAAGAACAACTCTCGGTCAAAATCGAAAGGGAAGAAAAGTAAGCTAAAATGCTAGTTTTGCAACAAATCGGGACATTTGAAGAAGGACTGTTGGAAGAGACAGCAAACATCCAAAGGAGACTCTTCAACAGAAAAGAAACAGGCAAACACGACAGATACAGGTTCAGGTTCGGCATCCGGTTCAGGTATAGGTGATGAAGTTCTATCAGTTAATTTGTTAAATCATGATCAACATTAGATATTAGATTCTGGTGCGTCCATTCACATGTGCATTCATAAAGAGTGGTTTAAATCTTATAAATCAATCAATGATGGAGTTGTTTACATGGGTAATGATTTCTCATGTAATTTTGTGGGAATTGGAAGCATCCAGATTAAAATGTTTGATGGGGCAAATAAAATCTTAACTGATGTAAGACATGTGCCTAAACTCAGGAAAAATCTTATTTCTCTAGGAGTGTTAGACACAAATGGATATAAAAAATTTATTCAAGGTGGAGTAATAAAAATTTACAAAGGAATCCTATTAGTAATGAAAGCAAAGAAGGTTGGAAATCTTTTTCAGTTAGAAGGAATAACAGAGTCAGATCATGCTTCTACTGTATCTGAAAGCGACAGTGATTCTATTCGAATATGGCATCAACGGTTGGGCCATATGAGCAAAAGAGAATTAAAAATTTTATCTAATCGTATGTTACTTCCTAGTCTAAAATCTTCTAAGTTAGATTTCTGCAAACATTATATATATGGGAAACAAAGCAAGTAGAAATTTAAAACTGGAAAACATACTAGTAAGGGAATCCTTGATTATATCCATTCTGATGTTTGGGGTCCATCTCCTACAACCTCATATGGAGGATCATCATATTTTGTATCTTTTATAGATGATTTCTCTAGGAAATTATGGGTATACATGTTAAAAAGAAAGTCTGATGTATTCATAGTTTTCAAGAAGTTTAGAGAATTAGTAGAGAACAACACTGGAAGAACCATTAAATGTTTAAGGACTGAAAATGGTTGTGAGTTTACTTCAAAGGCATTTGATAATTATTGCAAGGAAGCTGGGATCGAAATACATAGAACTATTGCTTATACTCCTCACCAAAATGGAGTTGTTGAACGCATGAACATGACTCTCTTAGAAAGAGCAAGAAGTATGCTAAGTAACGCCAATTTGCAGAAGGAATTATGGACAGAAGCAGTATTTATGGCTTTCTATTTGATAAATCGATCACCATCAACTACAATAGGATGCAAAATTCTTCAAGAGATAAGGAAAGGTCATCCTTGTGATTATTCTAAACTAAAAGTTTTTGGTTATGATGCATATGCTCTAATTCTGAAACATCAGCGTTCTAAATTAGATCCTAAATCAAAAAGATATATCTTTGTTGGATATGGTGATGGGATTAAGGCATACAGGTTGTGGGATCCTACAACTCACAAGATCATCATTAACAGAGATGTTAAATTCAATGAATCTTCACTTGATAATCCAGATGTACATAATAAATTGAAACAGGAAAATGTACCTAAGCTTCAACATATTCAGTTTGAAACCAGTTCAAATACTGATGATAGTCAAGATGAACAAGTTTCAGATGCAGATCATGAAGAAGTTCCTACAGATAATAATCAACAAATTGTGGAAGAACCAGAAACATCTTTAAGGAGGTCCATGAGAATCAGATGTCCTCCTAAAAGGTATGATGATTATGTTACTTCAGTTGCTTTAACCGCTAATGATGATGAACCTTTATGCTATAAGGAAGCTGTAGAAGGTTCTAACAGTAATAAGTGGAAAGAAGCTATAAAGGATGAGATGAAGGCATTAGACAAGAACGCCACATGGGATCTAGTGGAACTTCCTAGAGACAGAAAAACTGTGGGATGTAAATGGGTTTACAAATTGAAAAGGGGTGTTGATGATAAAGAAGATAGCTATGAAGGATGAGATGAAGGCATTAGACAAGAACGCCACATGGGATCTAGTGGAACTTCCTAAAGACAGAAAAACTGTGGGATGTAAATGGGTTTACAAATTGAAAAGGGGTGTTGATGATAAATAAGATAGCTACAAAGCGAGGCTGGTCGCCAAAGGTTTTTCTCAGAAAGCAGGAATTGACTTTCATGAGATATTTTCACCAATTGTTAAAATTGTTTCAATTCGGATTGTCTTAGCATTAGTTGCTTTACTTCATTTAGAATTACAACAACTAGATGTTAAGACTGCATTTTTACATGGAGATCTAGATGAAGATATTTATATGGAACAACCTAAAGGGTTTGTTCAAAATCACAACAAGAAATTTTTTTGCAGGCTCAAGAAATCATTGTATGGTCTGAAGCAGTCGCCTCGACAATGGTACAAGAAATTTGATTCTTTCATGATGAGCCAAAATTATATAAGTGAATATGACCATTTTGTTTACTTTAAGCAATTAAGTAATGGAATATTCATTATCTTAGTGTTGTATGTTGATGATATGCTTTTAGCAAGCAAAAGCATAATTGAGATCAATAAGTTAAAGGCTCAGATGGCTAGGATGTTTGATATGAAAGATCTAGGAGCAGCAAGACAGATTTTGGGCATGGAGATTTTCAGAGACGGAAGCAATGGTAAGTTGTGGTTATCACAAGAGAAGTATATTGAGAAAATACTTTTAAGGTTTGCTATGAACAATGTGAAACCAGTTTCAGTCCCTTTAGCTTCCCATTTAAGCTTTCTTCAAGTTTATGTCCTAACACAAATGAAGAAAAGGAATATATGTCTCGAATACCTTATGCTAATGCAGTAGGAACTTTGATGTATGCGATGGTTTGTACACGACCAGATATTTCACATGCAGTTGGGGTTGTCAGTAGGTATTTGGAAAATCCAGGGAAAGAACACTGGGCAGCAGTGAAATGGGTGCTTCGGTATCTGAGAGGCACAAGTGATTATTGCATCACTTATAACAGAAGTAGTGATTTAGTTTGCGGATATGTTGATTCCGATTTTGCAGGTGATTTGGATAAGAGAAGGTCAACTTCAGGATATGTCTTTACTCTTGCAGGTGGAGCTATTAGTTGGATGTCAAAGCTACAAAACATTGTTGCTTTATCCACTACAGAAGCAGAATACATAGCTGCTTCACATGCTTGCAAAGAAGCGGTTTGGTTGAAAGGTTTGTTTGGTGAGTTTTGTAGGTTGCAGGACAACATTAAGTTATTTTGTGATAGTCAAAGTGCAATTCACTTGGCTAAAAATCCATCCTATCATATTAAATCAAAGCATATACCTATAAAGTACCATTTTGTAAGACAGGTTATCACTGAACAAGGTGTCTCTCTTGAAAAAGTGCATACAAAGGAAAACTGTGTAGACATGTTCATGAAACCAGTTTTATTAGAGAAGCTACAATGGTGTCTGGCTTCTCTTGGCTTGCAAAGAAAATAAAATAATAAAGAACGAGGTGTCAGGCTAATTGTTGTCAAGGTGGATATTGTTGAGATTTTGCTGGCTAAAATCTCTTGGATATGCCAACAATAGTTTTTTGTTGCAAAACTGATGGCATCAAATTAGCATGAGGAGATATTCTATCCTAGTTTGGTGTGATAAATTAAATTATTCAGTTTCTTCTCTCTTCTATAAATTGTAAGCCTGTAGAGGCAAAATATATGAGATGTGAGGTGTGTGGAAGAGGAAGTGCAGATGAGTAATTCTGTTGTTGTAATCTCATGTTGATGAATAAGATTGCCGATACCTCTGTTTGGTGGATGTAGCCCAGATTGGTTGGGTGAACCATGTTAATCGTTGTCTTCATGTTTGATTGTTGTGTGTATGTTTTTTATTTATTTTTCCGCTGCGTAACTCTGACACCAAGTGGAATAGGCAGGTCACCACCAATATCTGCCTAGATCACTATGAAAATTTAATGCTTTAATTAGAAGGGAGGAGTCTCTGATCGCAACCTCTTCAGGAGATGAGAGTTTACTTTGAAAAATAGGTCTACTTCTAGCCAACCATATTTTCCAACATATAAACTTAGGAAGAGCCTACCAGATTCTTTTTAAAATTGGTTTTACTTGTAAGGAACCTATATAATGCTTGCCCCAGAAATCAAAGAAATGGATAATATTTTATGGGCATACAATTTAGTGGGCGATGCTTTTTAAGACACACTCCCCCTCCTGCTTAGAAAACTTGTAATCTAGGAATAAGTGGGATATGGTTTATTCTTCTTCTTTACATAAGGCACATCTTGAAGGCCTTGTTATTCCCCTTTTCAACAGATTTTCGGCCATTGATAATTTTTTGTGGGTTAGCATCTAGTAGAAAAATATTAATATGGGGAGACAATCTGTGTTCCATAAGCAGGACCACATTCTTAATTTGGGTGGAATACCATCTAAAAAAAGGAGCGTGTTATACCCATACTGTTGAAATTTGCAACAATAAATAGTGAAATTGGCATCCAGAAACAACATGATAGCACACACACTAGTGTGGGATCACAAGTCAGACAGTGATGGGTCTTGACGATACATTAGTGTGCAAGCCAATTTATTAAATAAATTGGAAATGTGTCTAATTTAATTTTCCCTTAATTAAATTGGACAATAAATTGTAATCTTATCTCATAATCACTTGTAATAGTTAACTAAGTGTGATAGACTCAGTTAGCTCATGAAATTCGAGTTGAGGGTGGTTGGTGAGGCATGTAGATTGATTCTATTTGTTTTAGAGTCCAAGTTGGAGTTAGTGTATTAGTTTAATGCATGAGAAATCAGTTAACTCAATAGCGAGTTAAAATCAATTTAACTAGTTGTGACTGATTGTTGCACTAGTAAGAGGTCAAGTGAATTAAATCATATTTAATTCACATGTAGTGAGCTACCAAGTGACTGATAATTTATTATTAATAGTTTCATGCATGTTAGTTCTAATGAAAACCCAGTTGAGGCAAAGGTTAAAGGGAAGCTAACTATCAGTTGTATTTTTAGCAAACTGCCCAGATACAATTAAAACACCACATGATTTCCCATGATGTTTGTGATGTCAAGGAAGGTTGAAATTCCTAAAAATAGGGATTACATTCCACATGATTTGTGCAAGCAAGCAGGTTTAGCAGAGGTAGGAAATTGGCCAAGTGTTGGTCGATTTTGTCCGGATCAGTGTGAGACAGTTATTGGAGTGCAACAGACTCTTGTGAGACGAGTGCATTGTAATTGTTTCATGATTCCTTGGTTCATTATACAATAGAGATAGTGGGGTTTTGAGCAACAAGCCTTCCCTGGGAAAATATTTGTGTTGTGGTTTGATTTTCTTCTTTCTTTTACTTGTTGTGAATGGCGATCGTGTTTATTTTCCACAATTAATTTGTAGAAGGATTCAGTATCTTGCTTTGGCATATCGCATGATCAAATTGAATCCATTGGTATACATATTTTTTGTATAATTTCTACATGGTATCAAAGCATGAATTATTTGATGCAAAATTTTCAAAAAAAATAGCATATTTGGATATCTTGCGAAAAAAATATCCAAATTGAAAAAAACAAATCGGTCAAATCGGAGCTCGGATGAGGGAGATATCGTCGATTTAAAATTGAATCTCTTTTTAGAAAATTTTGCGACAGTGGGACAATTACAATGTGTGTGAGTCAAAAAAGGAAAGAAATCCAAGGGAAAGAAGTCCCAAGGAAAAGAGGGCAAGAGAGACTTGTCCAAGATCAAATGTTTTCATTGTCACAAGCATGGGAACTGTGCTAAAAATTGTCCACAGAAAAAGGCAAGCAATAAGAAGCCTACAGTTACAGTAGGTGAAGCATTGGCTTCATAGTTCAAGCTTGATTTTACTCTCATTGCATGCATGGCTAGCAGTCTAATGGGATGCATGTGGTATTTAGATAGCGGGGCCTCGTTCCATATGACGAGGGCTAGAGATCTCTTCAGTGACTTGGAGGAGAACGACCTCCAACATAACATAGAGTTTAGAGATTAAAGGATTTATAGCGCTACCGACATAGGTACAGTTACCTTTCAGAGGGAGAATGGCTCTCATCTCAAACTAGCAGATGTTTTGTATGCTCCAGGCCTAAGGAAGAATCTTGTATCCATAGCAGTATTGAAAGACCGTGGTTATGAAGTGATGTTTAGAAAAGGAAATTTTTTCCTTAAACAAATAGCCATGGGACAGGTGAAGTAGATTGGTTCAAGAGTCAAGAACATGTATGCTTTCAAGGTTGAGGATGCATGCAAGGATTTGAGGAGAAAAGCAGTGGTTAGTGTCTTCGTGTTTGAGAGGGAGAAATTATCTCTCAACATGCAACCTCAAAAGCAATCTGAGAAGGTTGTGGAGAAGCCACAATTGGAGAAGCAGAGAGGAGATCAAGTGGAAGAGTCCACTCAAGCAAAGACCTCCAGGAGGGGGAAATTTCGAGCCATATGGGAAGAGGGAGTACTTGCAGCTATACCTCCAGGTGGGAGGTGGGGCAATGTGCAAAATTAATCCCAAGAAGAAATTTGGGGAGGATTCATTGAGATGGTGTGTCTCATGGATCGAACCTGGCTACGAGAAGCCCAAAGTACTACAGTAGCAGGAAGGATCGGTTAGATTGATGTAGTCAGATGTCAGGAAGACAAAAATCAGAGTGATAGGTGTCGGATACTGGAGCGCAGATCAAAGTTGGTAGCAGTGCATGGATGCAGATTTCAGCAGCACAGAGAGTCCAATAGACTTGTGCAATAGGATCCAACAGTCAAAAGACTCTGATGACAAATGCATTATACTGATTCAGTTGTTTGGAGGCTATTCAGTTTCAGAAGTGTTGCATGCAAGAGTTGCATGTGCGAAAAACATTAGAGAAGTTTTGCATGCAAGAGTTTCTCGTGTGAAAAACACTAGAGAAGTGTTGCATGCAAGAGCTGCATGTGCGCATGCAAGAACATTCCAAAGGTACCGGATCAAGACAGATTGATTCCTTTATTGTTGAGAGGGAGTGTTGAAATTTGCAACAAGAAACAGTGAAATTGGCATCCATAAACAACATGACAACACACACACACTAGTGTGGGATCACAGGTCACACATTGATGGGTCCTAGTGATACATTAGTGTGCAAGCCAATTTATTAAATAAATTGGAAATGTGTCTAATATATTTTTCCATTAATTAAATTGGACAATAAATTGTAATGTTATCTCATAATCACTTGTAATAGTTAACTGAGTGTGATAGACTCAGTTAGCTCATGAAATTCGAGTTGAGGGTGGTTGGTCAGGCATGTAGAGTGATTCTATTTGTTTTATAGTCCAAGTTGTAGTTAGTGTATTAGTTTAATGCATGAGAAATCAGTTAACTCAATTAAGTCAGTTAAAATCAGTTTAACTAGTTGTAACTGATTGTTGCACTAATAAGAGGTCAAGTGAATTAAATCATATTTAATTCACATGCAGTGATCTGTCAAGTGACTGATGATTTACTATTAATAGTTACATGCATGTCAGTTCTGATGAAGACCCAGTTGAGGCAAAGGTTAAAAGGAAGTTAACTATCAGCTGTATTTTTAGCAAATTTCCCAGATGCAGTTAAAACACCATAGGTTTTCCCATGATGTTTGCGCAATCAAGGAAGGCTAAAATCCCTAAAGAATAGGGATTTCATTCCACATGAATTGCGCAAGCAAGGCAGGCTGAGCAGAGGTAGGAAATTGGCTATGTGTTGGTTGATTTTGTCCTGATCAATGTGAGACAGTTATTGGAGTGCAGCAGACTCTTGTGAGAAGAGTGCATTGTAATTGTTTCAAGATTCTTTGGTTCATTATACAATAGAGATAGAGGGGTTTTGAGCAGCAAGATTTCCCCGGGAAAATATTTTTGTTGTGGTTTGATTTTCTTCTTTATTTTACTTTTTGTGATTGGCGATCGTGTTTATTTTCCGGAATTAATTTGTAGAAAGATTCAGTATCTTTCTTTAGCATATCACATGATCAGATTGAATCCATTGGTATACATATTGTTAGTATACTTTCTACACATACTTTATTGTGTATAATGAGTGACCTCCACCTCTGTGATATTTTTATAATAAGGACATGGGAGTGCAACCAAACAAATCAAATTCCATATCCCACACTCAAGGAGACAAAGGCGGAGGGATCGTTCCCCAGTACCAACCATTTTAGCCTCGGCTTTCTAACCAGGTCGATATATCAAATATTTTGAATTTGCATTGTTCTAAAACCTATTTTTTGAGAGGATTAAACTGAGAATTCCCTAAATTGGAGGAAGTTTATATGTTAAGATCAGATCCATTTTGAAGTGTCCAATTGAGCTTGTATCTGATAAATGGGATATCGATAGATATTAGTCTCCTAGTATGGGAACCTCCCTTTATATAATTTGGATATTCTAGGCATGTTCATCTTTCGTCGGGAAAATATTTATTCATTAGGACTTCCTTCCACTAGTAATTTTTTTCTTGGAATAAGCCTCCAAGTCAGCTCGCCACCCATTGTGAAATTCATAAGGGAGACATTTTTTATGCCTAGGCCTCCATGGCTTTTTGGAGTGAACACCACAACCCATTTATTTAATTGAAATATTTTGGAGTTGGATTTATTGTCTTGTTAAAGGAATTTCCTTATATTTGTGTGAAGATAATCTCTCGCTCCTTTAGAATCGAACAAAGCAATGAATTGATAAACGAGGAAGAGCATAAATGATAGATTAAATTAAGATAACTCTTCTAGTTGTATTCAACCATTACACTCCCCATTGAAAAAAAATTGATTTAAATTTATCAAGTAACAGAACCCAAGAAGGATGAGAGAAGGGCTTTAGAGAAATGGGGACCCCTAAGTAAGAGAAAGAGGACTAAGACTCTAGAACTTGAAATCTCAACAAGTGATTCAAGATTCTTTGTACATTAAGATTGTTATTCCACATTTATATAAAGCTTTTAGTTCCATTAATTAGTCCTCTTGAGGCTACAACAAAATTTTCTAGTACCAATCTAAAATTATTTGCAATGGCCACTAAGGCTCACCCCAACAACAAAGTGTCATCAACAAATTGGGAGTGATTTAAACTCTTTAACCCTCTTATGAATATAATCCTTGGAAATCTCCCTAGTATCCTTTATTTTTATAACTTTATACTCAAAGAATCTACCATAATAATATACACCAAAGAATATAGGGGTATCCTTGTCTTACCCCATGAGTAGCCTTGAAGAATCCCACTAATATATCACTAACTAATGGGAATATCCAAGGGCCCTCGATGTAGTTTGCTATCCAACTGATAAATTTATTGTCAAAGCTATATTTCTTTATGACAACAAATAGGAAGGAGTGTCTTGCTTTGTCAAAGGCATTAGCCATGTCTAACTTGGTGACCATTTCTCTTTCATTCTTGCTTTTGCATGAGTGAATGAATTCTTGAACCAAAATGATTTTATCCAATATTTGTATTTTTCTTGAAAAAACTCCTTGATTTTCTGAAATTAGATTAGAAAACAACATGTTAAGGTGAGATGCAATAATTTTTGACGCAATTTTATAAGAAAATTTACAAATATAAATAAGCTAAAACCTTGAAAAGGGAGAGAGCTTGACCTGTTTTGGCACAAAGGCGAGGAAGGTAGAGTTGATCCCTCTTCCCATCTTAGAGTGGTGGAACATGTAATCAATCATCCTACATAAGTTGACTTTGATAATATATCAGTAGTGCTGATATAAGTGAGCTGAAAATCCATGTGGACTTGGAGCTTAATCTAGGATGAAATATTTTAGAACTATCCAGATTTTTGCTTCCGTAATTGGCTTCAATAATAACTCATTTGTTGCTAAAACATGGATATTTTCCAACATTTTTTCTTCAACCTAAAGAAGAGGGAGACTTTGTTCATAATACATTTTTTTGTAGTGCTCAAAATCTTCCTCCTTGATACTATAAAAGGAGGAAATTCCATTCCCTTCCACCAAAATTGATTTAACATTATTTTTCCATAGCCTCATTTTTCTTGCTTATGGGAAAATTTTGTTTTTTGTCACCAACCTTAAACCATAAACTCCAATATTTAAGCCTCCACATTTCTTCTTCTATTTTCAAGAAGGAATGATAAGATTCAAATGTAATTTTTTCCTCCATTAAGATCTCCATGGAGAGAGGATTTTCCATCATTTTTTGATGAATTACTTCAAGATGTGATTTGAGTGATATCATCTCCCTTTCTCTAGCTTTATATTTTTTTTTTTACTAGGCTTTCAGGGTTAATTTAGCTACTTTAATATTCTATTCCTAGACATAGATTGGGGACCCCATGACCCAAATGCTCAAAGAGGCCTTCTGAAGGGATCTAAATAGGATTGAACTAAAATGGAAGAGGGCCCTAATATAGTAGTTCACAAGGTTCTAAAATAATGGGCTTATGTTCCAAACATTGCTAAGCCAATGTAGATAGAGATAAATGTTGAACCAAAAATTCACTACTTACTATAAACCTATCTAACCTTGCCATCATTTTCCTCAGTCCAACCCTTTGGTAGTTCCATATGAATTTTATTTTAGTTAGTTTTACATATAGAAAATCCAAATGCATTATCAGATCTTGTATATGTTCTCTACACAAATCTTTGACTTGTGATTTTCCTTTTTTCTCCCATGAATGAAAAATGGTTTTAAAATCACCCCCAAAAGTGAGACTGGAGAATTGATTTAGATCACCCATACTACGAAGATAATTCCAACAAATCAACTTGCCTTGATAAAAATTTGGCATATAGACATTAATAATAGAACACATCTTTTGTGAAGGCAAATGAAGAAGCTTGAGGGTTACCCAATGTGGAGATTTCTATTCTTGAAGATTTTGAAATATTGAAGGATCATAACTAGTGGAAACTCCTCTTAAATCACCTTTTGAACTTGTTTCAAAGGTGTCATTGCCTCTTTGTAAACTTTTTATTTTAATCAAAATTTCCTCCTCTTTCATTTTAGTCTTGTAGTGTAGAAGAATCAAGGGTTTTTCTTCTCTAATCAGACTTTTAATTTTCCATATTTTGTTTTCATTCCCTAATCGTCTATAGTTCCATGAGACCACCTTCATCACTTACTTATGGATCTTGTACAAACCCCTTGGGGAGGAACTATACGCATATGTTTCATTACACTTCTTATGACTTCAATCAACGCTTCTTTGATTGATTTTTTGGTCTCCAACACTAAATCATTATCATATTTCTTAGAGAAAACATCTATATATGATTTTATTCCTACTTTCCTATGTTGCCTTTCCATAGGAATATCACAAGAAATATCACTTCCAAAGATCTTCTCATCCAATGGAACATTACAAAGAGGGTTGACGGTGGTCTTTGCAAAGAGAAAGGCTTATCCTTCTTCTAATTCTTCTTCCTATGGAACTTGCATAGGGATTGGGACATATTCAAGTGGAAGCATACCTTCTTATTCCTCTTGCTCTCTTGGGGAAGCTTCCTTTTCATGAATATATTCATAATTTCTGTATTTTCCTCTATATTGTCTAGTCCATTTAGTACTTCAAACTAATTTTTTAGAGAGATTGTATTACCACCTTTCATATTTGTTGAAGAGTAATCCCCTAAAGGGCATTGATGGGGAATTGATACCTTAGGACCAATATAAGTGTTGAGGGCCTAAGGGAGAATATGTGGCCTCGAGGGACCTCTTCTTCTCTTAGGATTCTACTAGTTATCTCATCCTTCCTTCTAGGAGGGAGCATCTAAATATTTTGAATATTTTTGGCAAAATGACCATATTCTTGATTAGCTTTCATTTGAAGGGAAGTTGCTCATAGTCAACTTTCTAAAGGAAGGTTTAGTTATTAAAGACAATTGTGCTACTTATGGGAGGCCTTTCTCAAAATCATCTTCAACATAAATGCAGGAACCAACAAACATCCCATCCTTGGGTTTTGTTCTATCTATATACTTTTTAGGGAATTCTTAATATTTTTGAAAGTTTCAACATTCAAGTAGTGGAGGAAAAAGTATGGGATATTTACCCATAAAGGAACATCATTTTCAAGGTTGAAATATGGATTACGTATATCTATAGATAAGCCTTGAGCTCCCATAAAATAAGGACCACTTTTGAATATTAAATCTCCCTAAGATTTATCTTCAAAATGAAAAGTAAAAAAGACCCTTCTATAGAAGGAGGCCGAAAGTTTTCCTTTAATCAAATGATTCCATTTCTTATCCAACCAAATATTCAGGCATTTACGGGAGGGCCAAATCCCTGTGAACTAGCCCACTATATCTCAATCCACCTACCAAAGCACCATAATGCATGATTTTGCAACATTCACCGCGATTTTTGGAATTTCTCTCGTTTTCTTCAAGAATTTAGCAGGATGCAACCTTGGGATTCTTAATTGAATTGACATAAGAGCATTAAATGAATTAATTTTAGGGCCTGAGGTGGATAGGCCCCCCAGAGCTAGAAACCATTAGGGATTGTAAGAGGTCAAGTAGGGTTTTGGAGGTTCAAAGCCCAAAGTTTGTAGTTGGGATCAACTACTATGTACACATTTCTATGAAAGATTCAAGGGTTGAATTTTTGTTTATTTTTGTTGATGATCTCTCAGGTGAGTTTATCTGAAGCTCAAACATAGTGGTTTTCAAGCTAACAAACATTTAGTATAGGAATATTTAGGCAAAATATTATTTTTTTAACATGAATGAGTATATTCCACTTTTAGAATCAACAACTTCATACATATGACTTTCATTATTTCACCAACTAGAGCAACAATTTCATAAATGTCGTAAGGTCCAACTTATAGCGTGTATCTAGAGACTTGAACCCATGCAACTGGGGACATGAAACATGTGCCATACCACTCAAGCAAAGTTCCTTTAATTGTGAAAAATATTATTTCACCTATAGTTATCTTTCCTTTTTTTTATGTTGGACATTGCCTTACGAATTTGTTGGTTATAACTTTAAGAACATCTATTTGGTTCCCTAATAGAAGAACAAGGTTAATGAATGCCATCTATTGATTCATTGTGTTTTAATTTACTTTCTTGTAAAGTTTCCGAAAAGGTAAAAGTATGCACTAGAGAATTATCTATGTTTTAGATGTATCATACTATTAAAAATTACACAACAATCCAATCAAAGGTTGTCACTTTAATTTGGTTACCTAATTGCTTGTTTGCTTCTCGCATGTTTCCATTTGTATGTTGTCAACATTTTTGGCCTTGTATTTGTCATTGGAATTGAGCCACCAAATATTTGATTCATGTTAACGTAGGAGATCACCATATGTATACATTGGGTGAATTGAATAGATAATCATTAAATATCCTAACATGTAGAGATTTAAGGTCCCTGTAGCCCATCTAGTTTTAGTTTGTTTTTCACATGAACTTTGAGGCCCACAACCCATTTCACATGGATGATATATAAACATGAATTGCATTCAAATAAAAACATTGATAGTCTACTACTACTTTTTCCTGTCAAACTTTAAACTGATAATAAACACAAGCAAGCACGCATATAAATTTGTACACTATTATTTTTCAGTCAATCTCAAACCCTAGAAAAACCCACAAGGGGGCAACCAATTATAATGGGATTTTATTTCTTATCTCATAGAAATTATTTACAACATTTAAAACATTTCAAGGAACTTATCTCTTCCCTTGTAACGCGTGCCCAACCTCCTAGGAAATTATGTTTTTGTTCTGGAACTCGTCCCACACTTCTAGCTCTCTTTTCCTTGGAAAGTATTCTACTCACAGATGTTCTCTGCTCAGGAAATCATGTCACTTTACAAACTTTCAGATCCATAATTTTTTGGCACAGACAGTTCTCTAACCTCCTCAAAATTTGGGCCACTACCAAAAGTTTCTTCCTAAAATTCTACCTTGAATTTGATACTCTTTTCAACAATTTTTTTCTCATAAAAATGGGTGCCACTAACAGAGTAATTATCTTGAAGTATGTGCCACAGGTCCCTTGGAAAATGTGTCAAACTGCCTCAAAATTCACACACAAGCAGCCCCATAATTTTCACTCAGACTCCTCGAATTACATGTCAGTCTTCTCTGCAATAATAGCACTGACACCTCCTGGAAAAGTGTGTAATAGTCTGCAATCTCTTCCTATAAATCCATACCTCTGTAAGCACTTTTCAATCCTTGAAAAATGCATTGATATTGTGCTCTCAACCCCTCAAAAAATTCTTTGAGTATTTGTATCAAGTGTTATACTGATAACTATAAATTAATGCCTCTATTCTCCTTAGGAAATGCAAATGCTCTCTATTGTCGCAACCTTCTCCTCCTCTTCTCCTCTTCCTCTCTCTTCTTCATTTCTTCAAAAAATGCACATGAAGAATGAGATCTCTTCACTTGTATAAGTTATTTCAGCCTCTTCTTCTCCTCTCCTCTTCTCCAACTCTACACTTGAATAATGATATTTCTTCTTTGCCTTCTTTGCATTCTTAGTCTCTCTTAATTAAGTGAACCCCTAACCATATGGTCAAGGGTTGATATTATATATAAACTCTCATTGATCAAGGGTGGAGATCTAATCTCCTATTGACCCCTTTTTTATGTCTTCCCCCTCTTAATGATCTCCCTAGTCACTTTAATTTTTCTTTTGTATTTTGTACCTTTTTGCACATAAAGTAACTTTAATAACATAAATTACTTTGTAATTTTTCTTATAAAGTCACTTTAAAAACATAAAGTGTGATCCATACATATACAGGAACGCAACAAAATACAGATTTAAACATAAAAACAAAGATGCAGTAGAAATAAAACTTCATTTCATTAATATCAAAGAACTAAAATATGCTTACATATAGAATGGAAATATGTTGAGAAATCTAGGGCATCAATATTAGGTGATTTCTCTTCGTCAGATAACTGCTTGTGAATGTTTTTTACTTTCTTAGATTAGGATATTCTTTTTCTTAGGTTATTAATGTTCTTCTTCATCAAACAACTACCAATGCATAAACTATAAAGAGACAAGAGACACATAATGTAGGCTATCAGCTAGGGCCAAAACCTCTCCCACTTGAGAGGAAAACCCGAACAAATTCTTCTTCTTATAAAGACTTCAATTGATGAATACCAAGACCAAGACCTAGACCCTTGACACAACAACCTCTCCAAGACCAAGTGACAAGCTTTCTTGTTTGATTTCTTCCTTTAGTCAATGGTGGTCAAACCTCCTTCCCTCCTTCACTTTCATGGCTCTTTTATGAACTTTGATTCCTTGATTCTACTCTGCAATTCTTGACCCTCCTTATGAAGTCCTAGTTGTAGAATATGAGGGAGATAAGCACTTTGATTCCCTTTGATTTAGATGGAGGACTTTTCTTCTTCAACTCAGATATGGAATCACCTTGTTCTCTTCCAAAAACTATCTTCACAATATGACTTTGATATCTCGCTCTTCCTGTAGTAGGCAGTAGCATATTCTCACACGTGTGGTGTGTACTTCACCCAAAACAAACCCAAAATAGTACCAAAGACTTCCCTCTTCCTTTCCTTGTCTTTCGTGGTTAAGACGCTCCTTGGTTAGTGATTCTCATACTTCTAGTTGCAGACTTCTCCTTGATCTAAATTTTGAGTTCCAAGTGGAGGATGAGTTTCCTATTTATAGTGGTTTTCCCATAAATTATGCTAACTTGAGTTGTGGGTGAGACGACATGTCCTTTGGTGAAGCTTCACAATTTCATTTAAGGTCGACTTGAGGGATATGACTGAGCTTGGATTTGGAGGGCCTTTTTATTATTTCAATGACTCATACAAATATGTAACATGCCCAAGAAGGGTCCTTCATACATGACATTGACTCATTTTGACTTTATGACCAATCCTAAGGGCTCAAAATGGGAGCCATTCGTAAAAGTAAGTTTCCTTGCTCATGAAATCCATGAAACAAGCGTCACAATACTAATTTTATTTTTATTCTTTACATCAATTACATAAAATCACAATTACACATCACATTATGAAGACTGAACCTAGTTACAATTTTCAACACTCCCTCTTAACTGGGGAGGTATTCATAATATTACTTGGTCATTCTCTATCTGAAGGATTCTCATAAGAAGAATTGGATTGGTAACACATTTGTTTAGCATCATATCAACCAACATTGTCACATAGCAAGGCCTTGAATAACAACTCTATATCTCCACAATATCATAGCACAATTCTAGTGAGACCAATGATGTATATACACCCTCATCATTGTCTCTCTCTGAACATACTCCATGCGGGTTCTCGGAGTGTGTTCCACCAAGACTATTCTTATATTGGATTCCCAATCCTCAAAGAATATTGGTCTTCTACAACTATTCTTATCTTGGATTCCCTAACACATACACAAAGAGCATTGGATGCTAGATGTTTACCCATTCCTCTACTTTTACTTCCCAGGTGAAGACAAGAATGATGTGTCTATATCTCAGCTCATGACCTTCATTAAGACTTACGACTATTATTCTTGGTCTATTGCATGATACATGACATAAAGTACCACAATTGTCGCTCCCTCTTAGCCACGAATGACCAATACAATCCATGAAGGAATGCACCCAAGCTCCCTCTTAAATAGGTACTTTACAAGCTCCCTCTTGATCAGGGACTCGTTTCGAACAAATTTTTAGGTGGAGATAATGGGTAAACCAACTGCTTGTATAACTCCTTCCTTCGATGTCATGAGTTGCTCCTTTGTCTTGGAGTCTACATTTATTGGGACTTCTTCATAGAGCATAGACCATTCATCACTTTCATCCTTGAGCCATGTCATCTTTCATTGGAAAGTGATCCATCAATCCATATTTGTCCTTCCTTCGTGCCATGGCTCTCTCTTCATGCCATGTTTCTTCAAGGATATTTCATCCTACTACATGGTCGTCAATAGTGGAAGATATCCAAAACTCTTCCCTGGGAAGCCTTGCATAAGCCCATCCAGATATCATTCAAAAATAGGAAATGAACATTAAATCAAAATTACCTTTCTGATGGTATTCCATAACGACATCTTCCGGTTGGAATCAACATCATACATATTGACACACATCCAAAAGATATCCATTGTCAAGGGTCTCTTTATTTTTCAGACATCCATTAAAGTCTTCATATCTTTCCTGGAGATATCATAGTCAAATATTTCAGTTCTCGGATGTTTATTTCCTTCTCCACGGTTGCATACTTCACGATCTCTTCCTTTACTTCTTCACACATTTCGTTATAGGAACTTTCAGTTATAGTTCCTCCAATTATTGTCAACCACCTCATATTCCATATGAGGACATATTATGTTGATTTCATCTAGACAATGTGTGACTCATTCCTTATTGCATCCTTTCAATGGAGAAGATCCTTTCATTTCATTATGCTCTCAAAGTAGGGCATTCATCCAAGTTTCCTGCAACCATATGACATGACTAGTCACTTTCAAAGACAAGCATACATACCTCATACATACAAGCATACAGGGGAGTCGTAAGATGTTGTAAGGGCACATTAAACCTATTGACTATTGGAGCAAATATCCATCTAGATTATTTGATGGAGCCACAATACTAAGTAGCTATGGCAGTGGTGCATTCATTTACTTGATCCTAAATCATTATTATCTTTTCAGTTGGAATAACGGATCTGGCTCAAACACTTAGGCATAGATCATCGCTCTCTAAGGCATTCTATTTTGCACCAGATGTCCTTCTATCGACTCTTTGGATGTTTACAAAGATTCTTAGGTGGCCATTGACTGAGTGAATGAAATGATTGCTTTCGAACAACCAATTCTTATCAATTGGATGCATTAGATTTGGAGATTGAAGGTGCTCTTACAGTCAGTGAATTTTTTCCACATATTCAAAGAACAAAATGTCACTGTTGATGCTTTATCAAACAAGGCCATAAATATCGACCGGGGGAGGTCTATTTCTCAGCCTTCAATATAAGCATAATTCATAGGACCAAAAAAATACCATTTACATAGAAAATTTGTGATTTTTCTGATATTTTTTATTTGCCTCATTTTGGATATGACATATATGTGAAATAATTGTCTAGGTTAAATAGGTGATTAATTTTTAATATAATTTTTGGGACAAATATCTTCGAATGTGGTATGTTGTTTAAAAAATTCCGTATACATGCATATGACTATGTACAAATTGGTAGATCATTGAAATATATGTAACCGATTTTGAATTTAATACAAAGCCTATCTTTTTTCTTTTCTTTAAAAAAAAGCAACAACAACACTTGTAATTTTGAAGCTAGTGAAAATGTAAGAACATCTTACTTTAGCTACACACACTCAATAAAGTTGGTACAATGTAGTTGGTATAAGTGATATTGAATGTAAGGTACATAATGCAATTGAAATTTTTAGGTCCCTATATTACTAGTGTAGTCCCTTATTGTTGTTAGTGTAGACCCCTTATTGTTATTGTTGTACCCCTGTAACCCCAATATTGTTATTATTGTGCCCTTACATTATTATTGTTAGGTCAGCTAGGATTATATTGTGCCCCATCGACTTCAATATATAGAAGGAGGTTTTGGTCATTTGTATCATCCAAGAATTGTTCATTTATGTGATGTAAAGGAGGTTTCCCCCTCGAAGTGGCTTATTTCTAAGGCATTGATCTCTCTTTTCTTCTATTTTTGGAGCTGGTTTCATAACATTTGGTACCAGAGCTTTGGATTCTAGGGTTTCGCTCCTCCAAACAGGTCATCATGGAATTTTAGCTATAACCTTTTTTCTACGAAGGTTCAGAAGCTGAAATTTTATCACACGAAGCCAAAATCCTGAGGAACGTCCTCTAAAAATTTCAGATATTGGATCGTAATATTTTCAGAGATATGATATGTGGAAGACAGGGTTTTTTCACGCTCCTGAATTTCATATCAAAGAGGTGACCGTGGGAAAATCGTCATAACTCTCTCTCTGAGCATCGGATTGGAATTCTGTAAAAAGTCACTAGAAGTACACAGACTTTAGTTTCTTGTGTATCAATTTTAGAGCCGAAGGAGGAAACAATGACATGTGGCACGCTATACAAGTTTTCTCTACTAAACCAATCCACAATTATTCCATTGTGACAAATTGGGCATAACTTTGTCTTGAAGAACCCAAATCAGGTCAAACCTATGGCATTCAAAAGAAGATTCAGAGGGTTACTACAAGACCGAATTTCAGATATTGAAAATCTGAAATCACAGAGTTAATTTAGTTTCAATATCGAGCTCCTCAAAAGCAAGAAAAAGGTGTGTATTTTTTTTTCGAATTGCATAAGTCTTGTTTGAAGAATCAATTTGAATTGATTCCAGCGCATATTATAGAATAGATATCGGTATTGGGTTATAATTTGCCTCTGCAAAAAGAATTCAACACGATTAAGCCTTTATAAGGCTCTACTATGACTCATGAAAGCGAAGAAGTGCAACATGACATATCAAAATTACAAGATCAAGTGCACCAAATTTCGCTCTCGCAAAAGGCAACAAAAAATGAAATGGAAGTTTTGAAGAAAGGCATGGAAGCTAAGATGGATGGTTTGAAGAAAGGCATGGATGGTTTGAAGAATGGCATGGAAGCTAAGATGGATGGCATGGAAGCTGGCATGGAATCTAAGATGGATGACATGGAAGAAAAAATGGAAAACATGAAGAATGATCTAAAAGCAGACATGGAAGGTTTGACAAAGTTGATACAAGAAATGTTTCTTAGCTCTTTTATGAACTTTGATTCCTTGATTCTTATCTGCAATTCACGGCCCTACTTCTGAAGTCTTAGTTGTAGCATATGAGGGAGATAAACACCTTGATTCCCTTCGCTTTAGATGGAGGATTTTTCTCCTTCAACTCGTATAGGGAATCACCTTGTTATCTTCCAAAAAATGTCTTCACAATACGGCTCTGATATTTCACTCTTCTTGTAGTAGGCAACAACATATTCTCCCACATGTGGAGTGTACTTCACCCAAAACAAACCCAAAAATAGTACCAAATGCTTCACTCTTCCTTTCCTTGTATTTGTTGGTTATGAGGCTCCTTGCTTAGTGATTCTCACACTTCTAGTTGCAAACTGCTCCTTGACCGAAATTTTGAGTTCCAAGTGGAGGTCGAGTAGCCTAATTATAGTGGTTTTCCAATCAAATAAGCCGACTTGAGCTGTGGGTGAGCCAACATGTCCTTTGGTGAAGCTTCACAATTTCATTTAAGGCCAAATTGAGGGATATGCTTAAGCTTGGTCTTGGTGGGCATTTTTATTCTTTCAACGACTCATACAAATATGTAACATGCCCAAGAAGGGTCCTTCATATGTGACATGGACTCAATCTAACTTTATGACCAATCCTAAGGGCTCACAATGGGAGCCATTACAAAAAATAAAATTACTTGCTCATGAAACCCATGAGACAAACATTATAATAGCAATTTATTTTTATTCTTTACATCAATTACATGAAATCAAAATGACACATGACATTATGAAGACTGAACCTAGTTACACTTTTCAACAGAATAAACTAGCTCAGGTGATGGTAGCTTATCTCTGAGAAGATATGTGTCGGCTACAAGCCTATGAACTATGTTACAATGAGGCTCGGTGGCCTTTCTATCATTGAGAAAAAATTAGAACCCTAAACATCCAAAAAACCAACCCTAGGAGATGAAGCACCAAAATCTTGTGCGCCCCGTTGGGGTAAGTTGGAACGTCAAATCCCCAAGGTCGTAAATTTGGCATGTGATCTCTGTTTGGCTATCATAATACCTCATTGCAAAGATCTTGAAGAGGAGGTAAAAAAAAATCAAGTAAACAAGATTGGAACTTTTATGGTCTCTCTGTTTCTCCTTAAAATGTCTTTTAGTCCCTCAAAATAGCTCTAGAAGTTTAGGTTCTGAAAAACTACCAAAAATAGTAAGTTGTGCTACAATGAAGGAAACCAAAAAGAAATAACGGTGGGGGTCCCAGTGGAATAGGCGGGTGGCCACCAATATCCACCTAGATCAGTCCTCCTCCCTTAGGAAGAAATGGTCTCCATTGCGTTGAGGACCTCCATGAGATGGGGAAACTTATGATAAATTTGGTTCCTGGTGAGCCATTTGCCTTGGTGTAGGAGTTGGCCAGCTTTGACAACCTGATAGAATTGGATCTTCTGTTGGCGAGTGTTATTGATATCCATGTCCATGATTTGATTAGTTGTGGCATGTTCCATGCAGTCTAGGTTACACTCTGTTGGTGTGAGTTGTTTTGCAATGTCTGATGTGTCCAATAATGGGGAAAGTATGTTCACAGCTAGTCCACATTGAATATGCAGCTAGTTCACCTATAGTTTTTGCTAATTTTTTAGGCTGGACATTACTTAATGACTTTGTTGGTTACAACTTTTCGAGCGCATCTATATGTATCTATAATAGAAGAGAAAGGTTAGCACATGTCCTTTAATGATTCATTTTGTTTTACTTAATTTCATCGTGTAGTTTCCAAAAAGGTAAAGGTATGCACTAGCAACTTATCTCTGTTTTAGATGTATCGTAGTATTGAAAATTGCACAACACTCCAATCTTGGATTACCACTTTCCATTTGGTCTCCTAAATGTTTTTTTGCTTATGGAATGTTTCATTTTGCATGCCATCAACTTTTTGGGCTTGCATTTCTTGTTGGAATTGAATTGATAAATATTCATTTAATGTTAAAACAAGAGATCAACAAATGTATGTATTGGGTCAATTGAAAAATTAATTACTAAATGTGAGAAAAAGAGTAGAATAATGTTTTTTTTTTCAAAAACTTTGTCATATTCAAAATTATACATGTATTCACATTTACCTATTAAGAAAAGTTATATTCAAAATGTGCATGACACATGTTGATATTTAGCTCAAGTGCAATAAAAAACACATTGTTATGTCTTAATTCACAATAGAAAAAATTTGTATATGTGACAAGTGACTTTTGAACTTGTAACTTGGGGCACGGTCTGATATATGTTTTATATCTGGATTAGTTTTATCAAGGTAAAACAATGGTTCATTGGTAATTTGAGGTGGGAGATCGAATTAGGGGCCATGGTGGAAATTGGACTAGACCCTATCCTAGGTTTTAATGGAGATCACACTCTACCATTGGAAATCATCCAACACGTCCACAATTTGGGTATTTATTATCTTAATTAGATTCATATCGATAATGATCCTAGATTTCATTATTCGACTTGGATTAGTTTTGGAGGATTGGGATTGCTTGGGGAACCTGTTGCGATCTAGGATATATGTGGTAGAGTTATACCTCGCAGATATCACCTTGGTTGATAAGGTGGATAAATTTTGATGGGAAGACCTATCCACTATGGGATAAGTCTTGAATGGGGAGAACTACATGTATTTAACTCTCTCTCATGAGGTTGGAGTACAAAAACGATGGTACGAAAAAATATGTACTTGGAATATGCCAATGAAACTCAAATTTTTCAGTTGGCTTGTCTGCAATAATAGGATCTTAACTTGGGACAATTTGTGTAGGAGAGGTTTTAGTAGACCTGGAAGATGCATAATGCGCAAATAAGAAAATGAGATTGTGCTACATATTTTCCTCAGATGTCTTTTCGTTGTTTCCATTTGGACATGTGTTATTCAAAGGATAATCATAAATGCACAATGGGATTTTAATTCTATTGAGGAATGTTTTTTTGGTATGCAAAAAGGAATTTAAGGAGGTAAGAATTCTTCCCTTCTTCCTTTTATGAGACATTTGGAGAAACAAAAATGCATTTATATTTGAAGATTCTCCATCTGACATAAATAGGAATTTCCCTAGTATATGTGTGTTTTATAATGAAAGTAGACAGGGGAGTCGTAAGATGTTGTAAAGGCACATTAAACCTATTGACTGTTGGAGCAAATATCCATCTAGATTATTTGATGGGGCCACAATACTAAGTAGTTGTGGCAGTGGTGCATCCATTTACTTGATCCTAAATCATTATTATCTTTTCAGTTGGAATAACGGATCTGGCTCAAACACTTAGGCATAGATCATCGCTCTCTAAGGCATTCTATTTTGCACCAGATGTCCTTCTATCGACTCTTTGGATGTTTACAAAGATTCTTAGGTGGCCATTGACTGAGTGAATGAAATGATTGCTTTTGAACCACCAATGCTTATCAATTGGATGCATTAGATTTGGAGATTGAAGGTGCTCTTACAGTCAGTGAATTTTTTCCACATATTCAAAGAACAAAATGTCACTGTTGATGCTTTATCAAAACAAGGCCATAAATATCGACTGGGGGAGGTCTATTTCTCAGCCTTCAATATGAGCATAATTCACAGGACCAAAAAAATACCATTTACATAGAAAATTTGTGATTTTTCTGATATTTTTTATTTGCCTCATTTTGGATATGACATATATGTGAAATAATTGTCTAGGTTAAATAGGTGATTATTTTTTAATATAATTTTTGGGACAAATATCTTCGAATTTGGTATGTTGTTTAAAAATTTCCGTATACATGCATATGACTATGTAAAAATTGGTAGATCATTGAAATATATGTAACCGATTTTGAATTTAATACAAAGCCTGTGTTTTTTCTTTTCTTTAAAAAAAATCAACAACACCACTTGTAATTTTGAAGCTAGTGAAAATGTAAGAACATCTTACTTTAGCTACACGCACTCAATAAAGTTGGTACAATGTAGTTGGTATAAGTGATATCGAATGTAAGGTACATAATGCAATTGAAATTTTTAGGTCCCTATATTACTAGTGTAGTCCCTTATTGTTGTTAGTGTAGACCGCTTATTGTTATTGTTGTACCCCTATAACCCCAATATTGTTATTATTATGCCCTTACATTATTATTGTTAGGTCGGCTAGGATTATATTGTGCCCCATCGACTTCAATATATAGAAGGAGGTTTTGGTCATTTGTATCATCCAAGAATTGTTCATTTATGTGATGTAAAGGAGGTTTCCCCCTCGAAGTGGCTTATTTCTAAGGCATTGATCTCTCTTTTCTTCTATTTTTGGAGCTGGTTTCATAACATTTGGTACCAGAGCTTTGGATTCTAGGGTTTCGCTCCTCCAAACAAGTCATCATGGAATTTTAGCTATAACCTTTTTTCTACGAAGGTTCAGAAGCTGAAATTTTATCACACGAAGCCAAAATCCTGAGGAACGTCGTCTAAAAATTTCAGATATTGGATCGCAATATTTTCAGAGATATGATATGTGGAAGACAGGGTTTTTTCAGGCTCCTAAATTTCATATCAAAGAGGTGACCGTGGGAAAATCGTCATAACTCTCTCTCTGAGCATCGGATTGGAATTCTGTAAAAAGTCGCTGGAAGTACACAGACTTTAGTTTCCTATGTATCAATTTTAGAGCTAAAGGAGGAAACAATGACATGTGGCACATTGTACAAGTTTTCTCTACTGAACCAATCCATAATTATTCCATTGTGGGAGATTGGGCATAACTTTGTCTTGAAGAACCCAAATCAGGTCAAACCTATGGCATTCAAAAGAATATTCAGAGGGTTACTACAAGACCGAATTTCAGATATTGAAAATCTGAAATCACAGAATTAATTTAGTTTCAATATCTAGCTCCTCAAAAGCAAGAAAAAGGTGTGTATTTTTTTTTCGAATTGCATAAGTCTTGTTTGAAGAATCAATTTGAATTGATTCCAAGCGCATATTGTAGAATAGATATCAGTATTGGGTTATAAAATGCCTCTTAAAAAGAATTCAACACCAATTAAGCCTTCAAAAGGCTCTACTATGACTCATGAAGGCGAAGAAGTGCAACATGACATATCAAAATTACAAGATCAAGTGCACCAAATTTTTCTCTCGCAAAGAGCAATAAAAAATGAAATGGAAGTTTTGAAGAAAGGCGTGGAAGCTAAGATGGATGGTTTGAAGAAATGCGTGGAAGCTAAGATGGATGATTTGAAGAATGGCATGGAAGCTAATATGGATGGCATGGTAGTTGGCATGGAATCTAAGATGGATGACATGGAAGAAAAAATGGAAAACATGAAGAATTATCTAAAAGCAGACATGGAAGGTTTGACAAAGTTGATACAAGAAATGTTTCTTAGCTCTTTTATGAACTTTGATTCCTTGATTCTTATCTGCAATTCATGACCCTACTTCCGAATTCTTAGTTGTAGCATATGAGGGAGATAAACACCTTGATTCCCTTTGCTTTAGATGGAGGATTTTTCTCCTTCATCTCGTATAGGGAATCACCTTGTTATCTTCCAAAAAATGTCTTCACAATACGGCTCTGATATTTCACTCTTCTTGTAGTAGGAAACAACATATTCTCCCACATGTGGAGTGTACTTCACCCAAAACAAACCCAAAAATAGTACCAAATACTTCACTCTTCCTTTCCTTGTATTTACTGGTTATGAGGCTCCTAGCTTAGTGATTCTCACACTTCTAGTTGCAAACTGCTCCTTGACCGAAATTTCGAGTTCCAAGTCTAGGTCGAGTTGCCTAATTATAGTGGTTTTCCAATCAAATAAGCTGACTTGAGTTGTGGGTGAGCCAACATGTCCTTTGGTGAAGTTTCACAATTTCATTTAAGGCCAAATTGAAGGATATGCTTGAGCTTGGTCTTGGTCTTGGTGGGCCTTTTTATTCTTTCAATGACTCATACAAATATGTAACATGCCCAAGAAGGGTCCTTCATATGTGACATTGACTCAATCTGACTTTATGACCAATCCTAAGGGCTCACAATGGGAGCCATTACAAAAAATAAAATTACTTGCTCATGAAACCCATGAGACAAACATTATAATAACAATTTATTTTTATTCTTTACATCAATTACATGAAATCAAAATGACACATGACATTATGAAGACTGAACCTAGTTACACTTTTCAACAAAATAAACTAGCTCAGGTGATGGTAGCTTATCTCTGAGAAGATATGTGTCGACTACAAGCCTATGAACTATGTTACAATGAGGCTCGGTGGCCTTTCTATCATTGAGAAAAAATTATAAACCCTAAACATCCAAAAACCTAACCCTAGGAGATGAAGCGCCAAAATCTTGTGGGCCCCGTTGGGGTAAGTTGGAACGTTAAATCCCCAAGGTCGTAAATTTGGCATGTGATCTTTGTTTGGCTATCATAATACCTCGTTGCAAAGATCTTGAAGAGGAGGTTGAAAAAAATCAAGTAAACAAGACTGGCACTTTTATGGTCTCTCTTTTTCTCCTAAAAATGTCTTTTAGTCCCTCAAAATAGCTCTAGAAGCTTAGGTTCTGAAAAACTACCAAAAATAGTAAGTTGTGCTACAATGAAGGAAACCAAAAAGAAATAACGGTGGGGGTCCCAGTGGAATAGGCGGGTGGCCACCAATATCCACCTAGATCAGTCCTCCTCCCTTAGGAAGAAATGGTCTCCATTGCGTTGAGTACTTCCATGAGATGGGGAAACTTATGATAAATTTGGTTCCTAGTGAGCCACTTTCCTTGGTGTAGGAGTTGGCCAGCTTTGACAACCTGATAGAATTGGATCTTTTGTTGGCGAGTGTTATTGATCTCCATGTCCATGATCTGATTAGTTGTGGCATGTTCCATGCAATCTAGGTTTCATTGTGTTGGTGTGAGTTGTTCTGCAATGTCTGATGTGTCCAATAATGGGGAAAGTATGTTCGCAGCTAGTCCACATTGAATATGCAGCTAGTTCACCTATAGTTTTTGCTAATTTTTTAGGCTGGACATTACTTAATGACTTTGTTGGTTACAACTTTTCGAGGGCATCTATATGTATCTAGAATAGAAGAGCAAGGTTAGCGCGTGTCCTTTAATGATTCATTTTGTTTTACTTAATTTCATCGTGTAGTTTCCAAAAAGGTAAAGGTATGCACTAGCAACTTATCTCTGTTTTAGATGTATCGTAGTATTGAAAATTGCACAACACTCCAATCTTGGATTACCACTTTCCATTTGGTCTCCTAAATGTTTTTTTTCTTATGGAATGTTTCATTTTGCATGCCATCAACTTTTTGGGCTTGTATTTCTTGTTGGAATTGAATTGACAAATATTCAATTAATGTTAAAACAAGAGATCAACAAATGTATGTATTGGGTAAATTGAAAAATTAATTACTAAATGTGAGAAAAAGAGTAGAATAATGTTTTTTTCCCAAAAACTTTGTCATATTCAAGATTATACATGTATTCACATTTACCTATTAAGAAAAGTTATATTCAAAATGTGCATGACACATGTTGATATTTAGCTCAAGTGCAATAAAAAACACATTGTTATGTCTTAATTCACAATAGAAAAAATTTGTATATGTGATAAGTGACTTGTGAACTTGTAACTTGGGGCACGGTCTGATATATGTTTTATATCTGGATTATTTTTATCAAGGTAAAACAATGGTTCATTGGTAATTTGAGGTGGGAGATCGAATTAGGGGCCATGGTGGAAATTGGACTAGACCCTATCCTAGGTTTTAATGGAGATCACACTCTACCATTGGAAATCATCCAACACGTCCATAATTTGGGTATTTATTATCTTAATCAGATTCATATCGATAATGATCCTAGATTTCATTATTCGACTTGGATTAGTTTTGGAGGATTGGGATTGCTTGGGGAACCTGTTGCGATCTAGGATATATGTGGTAGAGTTATACCTCGCAGATATAACCTTGGTTGATAAGGTGGATAAATTTTGATGGGAAGACCTATCCACTATGGGATAAATCTTGAATGGGGAGACCTACATGTATTTAACTCTCTCTCATGAGGTTGGAGTAGAAAAACGATGGTACGAAAAAATATGTACTTGGAATATGCCAATGAAACTCAAATTTTTCAGTTGGCTTGTTTGCAATAATAGGATCTTAACTTAGGACAATTTGTGTAGGAGAGGTTTTAGCAGACCTGGAAGATGCATAATGCACAAATAAGAAAATGAGATTGTGCTACATATTTTCCTCAGATGTATTTTCGTTGTTTTCATTTGGACATGTGTTATTCAAAGGATAATCATAAATGCACAATGGGATTTTAATTCTATTGAGGAATGTTTTTTTGGTATGGAAAACGGAATTTAAGGAGGTAAGAATTCTTCCCTTGTTCCTTTTATGAGACATTTGGAGAAACAAAAATGCATTTATATTTGAAGATTCTCCATCTGACATAAATAGGAATTTCCCTAGTATATGTGTGTTTTATAATGAAAGTAGACAGGGGAGTCGTAAGATGCTGTAAAGGCACATTAAACCTATTGACTATTGGAGCAAATATCCATCTAGATTATGTGATGGGGCCACAATACTAAGTAGCTGTGGCAATGGTGCATCCATTTACTTGATCCTAAATCATTATTATCTTTTCAGTTGGAATAACGAATCTGGCTCAAACACTTAGGCATAGATCATCACTCTCTAAGGCATTCTATTTTGCACCAGATGTCCTTCTATCGACTCTTTGGATGTTTACAAAGATTCTTAGGTGGCCATTGACTGAGTGAATGAAATGATTGCTTTCGAACCACCAATGCTTATCAATTGGATGCATTAGATTTGGAGATTGAAGGTGCTCTTACAATCAGTGAATTTTTTCCACATATTCAAAGAACAAAATGTCATTGTTGATGCTTTATCAAAACAAGGCCATATATATCGACTGGGGGAGGTCTATTTCTCAGCCTTCAATATGAGCATAATTCACAGGACCAAAAAAATACCATTTACATAGAAAATTTGTGATTTTTCTGATATTTTTTATTTGCCTCATATTGGATATGACATATATGTGAAATAATTGTCTAGGTTAAATAGGTGATTATTTTTTAATATAATTTTTGGGACAAATATCTTCGAATTTGGTATGTTGTTTAAAAATTTCCGTATACATGCATATGACTATGTACAAATTGGTAGATCATTGAAATATATGTAACCGATTTTGAATTTAATACAAAGCCTATGTTTTTTCTTTTCTTTAAAAAAAAAGCAACAACAACACTTGTAATTTTGAAGCTAGTGAAAATGTAAGAACATCTTACTTTAGCTACACACACTCAATAAAGTTGGTACAATGTAGTTGGTATAAGTGATATTGAATGTAAGGTACATAATGCAATTGAAATTTTTAGGTCCCTATATTACTAGTGTAGTCCCTTATTGTTGTTAGTGTAGACCCCTTATTGTTATTGTTGTACCCCTGTAACCCCAATATTGTTATTATTGTGCCCTTCCATTATTATTGTTAGGTCGGCTAGGATTATATTGTGCCCCATCGACTTCAATATATAGAAGCAGGTTTTGGTCATTTATATCATCCAAGAATTGTTCATTTATGTGATGTAAAGGAGGTTTCCCCCTTGAAGTGGCTTATTTCTAAGGCGTTGATCTCTCTTTTCTTCTATTTTTGGAGCTGGTTTCATAACATTTGGTACCAGAGCTTTGGATTCTAGGGTTTCGCTCCTCCAAACAGGTCATCATGGAATTTTAGCTATAACCTTTTTTCTACGAAGGTTCAGAAGCTGAAATTTTATCACACGAAGCCAAAATCCTGAGGAACGTCATCTAAAAAATTTAGATATTGGATCACAATATTTTCAGAGATATGATATGTGGAAGACAGGGTTTTTTCAGGCTCCTGAATTTCATATCAAAGAGGTGACCGTGGGAAAATCGTCATAACTCTCTCTCTCTGAGCATCAGATTGGAATTCTGTAAAAAGTCGCTGGAATTACACAGACTTTAGTTTCCTGTGTATCAATTTTAGAGCCGAAGGAGGAAACAATGACATGTGGCACGCTGTACAAGTTTGCTCTACTGAACCAATCCATAATTATTCCATTGTGGGAGATTGGGCATAACTTTGTCTTGAAGAACCCAAATCAGGTCAAACCTGTGGCATTCAAAAGAAGATTCAGAGGGTTACTACAAGACCGAATTTCAGATATTGAAAATCTGAAATCACAGAGTTAATTTAGTTTCAATATCGAGCTCCTCAAAAGCAAGAAAAAGGTGTGTATTTTTTTTTTCGAATTGCATAAGTCTTGTTTGAAGAATCAATATGAATTGATTCCAAGCGCATATTGTAGAATAGATATCAGTATTGGGTTATAAAAAGCCTCTTAAAAAGAATTCAACACCAATTAAGCCTTCAGAAGGCTCTACTATGACTCATGAAGGCGAAGAAGTGCAACATGACATATCAAAATTACAAGATCAAGTGCACCAAATTTTGCTCTCGCAAAGAGCAATAAAAAATGAAATGGAAGTTTTGAAGAAAGGCGTGGAAGCTAAGATGGATGGTTCGAAGAAATGTGTGGAAGCTAAGATGGATGATTTGAAGAATGGCATGGAAGCTAATATGGATGGCATGGTAGTTGGCATGGAATCTACGATGGATGACATGGAAGAAAAAATGGAAAACATGAAGAATGATCTAAAAGCAGACATGGAAGGTTTGACAAAGTTGATACAAGAAATGTTTCCTAATGGAAAAAATATAGTAGAGGAAACTCATGATGAGAACAAAATAAATGTTAATCATGATTTCATAAACTTGGATGGAAGACCCACCATATTCCAAAGATCGATATGAGGAAGTTTGATGGCAAGAATCCCATAACATGGATACAATAGATGGAGCAATATTTTGATCTCAATAATGTGTAAAACACACAAAAGTTATGCATTACAACTTTTTATTTAGAACAAAATACATTTTTATGGTATTGATGGCTTTTCTCCCGTAAAAAAATTGTAACTTGGACAGTTTTTATTGAGGAAATGATAGCACATTATGAGGATACAAAGAGAAACACCATTTTTAGCCAATTGATAAATCTCAAACAAAAGGGTTCAGTGGTGGAGCACATTGAAGACTTCCAAAAATTGAATATAAGGGTAATTGATATGACAAAGGAACACAGGATTGATGTCTTCATAGGGACTTTAAAGGATAACGCCCAACATGAGGTTAGAATTTGGGAACCTGATTCATTGGAGAAGGCATTTAGGTTGGCAAGAAAAAATGAATGTAAAATTATGGCGACAAGGAAGCCTACCACTCACATCTATAAAGATGGAAGTGTTGCTACTCCTAGACTTCCACAACCTACAAGGTTGACATCACAACAATTGGAAGAAAAAAGAGCAAAAGGGATTTGCTACAGTTGTGATAACAAATACACTAAAGGTCATAAGTGCGCTGGGAAGAAATTATTTTACATAGATTGTGAAGAGGAGGAAGAAAATGAACAAGAAACTTCAAAAGAAGAGGATATAGACCAGGAACCAACCCTAGAAGAAGAATAAATGAGTCTGACCATATCATGTAATGCATTGGCAGGAATTACCACTCCTCAAACTCTTAAGATATAAGGACATATCAAGAAGAAAAAGGTAATAGTGTTGATTGATTGGGGTAGTACCCATAATTTTATTCATTATAAGGTAGCCAAGGAATTGAATTATTTCCTATACCCAGCACCAGAATATCAAGTGATGGTTGCAAATGGAGAAACTATAAATTTCTCTGGAAAATGCCATAATATCAAGCTAACCATGGGGGAATATGTATTGAATAGTCCAGTGCTTTCCATTCCAATGGGAGGTGTTGATGTTGTACTACGAGTACAATGGTTACAATCTTTCGGGACGGTAACTTTTAATTTTCAAGAACTTTTTTTGAAGTTTTTTTTGGGTGGAAAGAAAGTTGAATTACGGGGTATCGCAGGGAGGTCGGAAAGATAATAAGCTCTAATGTCATGAAAAATATTTTTAAGAAAGAACAATGAGGCATAATTGCGCAATTATGCTCATAGAAGTTCCAACATCAAAATCATCTATTTCTTCATATCTCCGAAAAGCCTTGGACAATCATTCCAAGGTGTTTGAAACTCCCAAAGGACTCCCACCTATTCGTGATCATGAACGTGCTATTCATTTGATTCTTGGAAGTGTTTCCTCCAAACATCAAGCCTTATAGATATCCTTATGTCCAAAAGAGTGAAATTGAACGTATGATTGCAGAAATGTTAGAGGCTAGTATAATTCAACCTATTCAAAGTTCTTTCTCTACTCCAGTAGTATTGGTGCACAAGAAGGATGAATCATGGCGCACGTGTCCAGATTATAGGGAGCTCAATAAGCTCGCTATTATAGATAAATTTCCCATTCCCGTGATAGATGAATTATTGGATGAATTACATGGAGCAATTTATTTTACCAAGTTGGATCTTCGTTTAGGATATCATCAAATTATAATGAAGGCTGAAGATATTCTGAAAACAACATTTTGAACTCATGAGGGTCATTATGAATTTTTGTTCATGCCTTTTGCCTTACCAATGCACCTTCTACATTTCAAGGGTTGATGAATTCCATTTTCAAACACTTCCTTAGAAAATTTGTGCTAGTATTTTTTGGTTATATACTAATCCACAACAGGTATTGGAAGGATCATGTTCAACATATTGACAGGGTACTCAAACTATTGGAGGAGAAGCAATTATGTGAAAAAACATCTAAATGTTTCTTTGGAGTACAAGAGGTGGAAAATCTGGTTCATATTGTATCTCATGAGGATGTTAAGGTAGACCCTATAAATCCATTAAGGAATGAAAATTCCCCACAACCATAACGCAGTTGCTAGGATTTCTAGGGTTAATAGGGTATTATCTCAATTTTGTTAAGAATTATGGGAGAATAGCAACACCTCTAACAACATTATTGAAGAAAGATGCATTTTCATGGACTCTTGAAGCAACTAAGGCATTTGAACATCTTAAAGAGGAAATATGCTTAGCACTGGTCTTAGCTATGCCAGACTTCACAAAAACCCTTATTATGGAATGTGATGCCTCAGGAAATAGAATTTGTGATGTTTTAATGCAAGTAGGAAGACCCATTTCTTTTGAAAGTCGTCCAATCAAAGGAAAGTATTTACAGAAAGCTATTTAATGAGAAGGAAATGTTAGTGATACTACATGCACTAAAGAAATGGCAACCTTACCTAATGGGAAGACACTTGAGGGTAAAAAATGATCATGATAGTCTTAAACACTTTTGGGAACAAAGACTATCTTTAGAAGAGAAACAAAAATGGGTCACAAAGTTGTTGGGTTATGAATTTGAAATCATTTACAAAAAAGGGAAGCTAAAATTTGTTGCAGATGCACTCTCAAGAAAGAATGAAGAGGTGGAAGCATTACTTTGTGCCATTTTTGTTATCCAACCAGATTGGATAACCAAATCAAGGGATGAATGGAAGAAGGAAAAAGAAGTGTGGACACTCATTCAAAAGTTGCAGCAAGATCCAAGTGCATATGATACATTTAGTTGGAAAAATGATTCCCTATGGTACAAAGATTGCTTATATCTTTGTAAGAATTCCCAACTAAAGCAAAATATTCTTTTGGAATTGCACACTTCTCCTTTCTGAGGACATTCGGGATTTTTAAAAACTTACCACAGGGTGAAGAAATAATTTTTTGGGGATGGCCTTAAATCTGATATTCAAAAGTCTGTGGCGGAATGTTTGGTTTGCCAGCAAAATAAAGTTGAGACAATTAAGACCCTGGGTCTTCTACAACCTTTATCCATTCCAAGTCAACGTTGGGAGGAGATTTCAATGGATTTTATCACATGTTTACCTAAGTTCGAAGGGAAGAGTGTCATCATGGTGGTAGTTGATAGAATTACCAAGTATGCACACTTTTGTGCATTATCCCATTCATTTAAAGCAAGTACAGTTGCTACTACATTGATGGAAACAATTCAAAAGCTACATGGAAACCCAAAGATTATTGTAAGCGACAGAGGTCCCATTTTTACTGGAAATTTTTGGACGGAATTATTTTCTTGTTTGGGTACTCAACTAGCTCATAACCCATCTTATCATCCTCAACCCGATGGTCAAACTGAGATAGTGAATAAATGTTTGGAAGGATATATTCGTTGTTTTGTATCTGATGAACAAAAACAATGTGTTAAGTGGTTACCTCTCAATGAATGGTGGTATAACACTTCCTTCCATGCTACAGCAAAAATGACCCCATTTATGGCACTTTATGGATATCATCCACCGTCCATCACATCATATTTAAGAGAAAATTCTAAGGTTCAAGCGGTGGATGATCACACCGAGCATCAACAAGAATTTTTCCAACTCTTAAAGGATAACCTAAATTTGGCACAAAATCGAATGAAACAATAGGCAAATCAACATCGCAGCGAGAGAAATTTTGATGTAGGAGACTAGGTATTTTTATGGCTACAACCATACAAACAAATGTCCCTCAAGCAAGCTAAGAAGGATAATAAACTATCACCAAATTAATATGGTCCTTACAAGGTGTTACAAAATATTGGTACTATGGCATACAAATTGTAGCTTCTTGCTTCTTCACGAATGCATCCAGTTTTCCATGTTTCATGCTTAAATAAGGTTATAGGTGAAAAAATTCCAGTTCAAACAATATTGCCAAAACTTGATGAGGAAGGAAAATTCACATTGGAACCTGAAGTAGTCACAGAAACAAGAACTCGACAGCTACGAAATTGATCAATTTCAGAGTATCTCATCAAGTGGGTGAACCTACCCACTGAAGATTCTACATAGGAGGATGAGAATTTTATACAGAAGCACCCAGAGCTGCTTAAGCATTGAGGACAACACTTTTTTGAAGGAGAGGGGCATGTTAGGTCCCTATATTACTAGTGTAGTCCCTTATTGTTGTTAGTGTAGCCACCTTATTGTTATTGTTGTACCCCTGTAACCCCAATATTGTTATTATTGTGCCCTTACATTATTATTGTTAGGTCGGCTAGGATTATATTGTGACCCCATGGACTCCTATATATAGAAGGAGGTTTTGGTCATTTGTATCATCTAATAATTGTTCATTTATGTAATGTAAAGGAGGTTTCCCCCTCGAAGTGGCTTATTTCTAAGGCGTTGATCTCTCTTTTCTTCTATTTTTTGAGCTGGTTTCATAACAGAAAATAGGTTTATAAAATAGCTATGGTAGTGGTTGACAATGAATAATAAAAAATAAAGACGAGGAATAGCAAAATAATGAATATTATTATATTATAAGAATTACACTCATTTTTATATGATAAATTTAATAGGTAAGTAAATATTCATCTTTAAAATGATAAATGTAGCAAATATCATACATGTATAAATCAAATTAATAAAAAATTATATTTAGTTTACCTCTTTTCCACAATCTATGCCAATTAATATTTAATAATAGTGTAATTCTTATTTGCCATAACGGTTAAAAATAAGATGTTTCCTCTTTGGAGGTCATAGGTAAGTGAGTTTGTTTAATTAATATTGGCTTACTATGATTAGCCTTGAAAGATATATGTTTTTAGATGTCTTGACCCTTGCCAAATCAAAAGCCCATGTGAACATGCACATTCTCAATAATAACTTTACCCAATATAATTTATAAAGAATAATTACGCCGAAAGTAATTTTCTTTATTTATAATGAATAATTACGCCGAAAGACATTTTATCTGTGAGATTGTGTGACAAACACTGTTTACTCCACCCAATCAAAACACTTTTTTTCGTCCTTCAAACGAATTGTATTTTGACATGTTTCGGTAGCTCATTGCCTCCTCTGCTACAGGCAGCATCCCACCTTCGCCAGTTGTTGCCCAGAACGATTTGGTAATAACAAAGCGACCTCTACCTAGGTGTTTCCCATGGTTGCATCATCGCCTTCACTAGTTGTTTCCCAAATCTCTGTTTGTCCAAGAATCCAAAACCACCAACATATCCAGAGGAATTAAATTCAAGACACTGGAACTGAAGTTGCAGGGATCAGAGATGATGAAAAAACGGGAGTCGCAGAGTTTATTCGCCCTTCTCATATTCTTCACTGCACTGACAATACTTTGTTTGGGATTAATGAATATTGTTCACTTCCCCTCTATGATTTTCCTTCCACTTCTAGTCACTCCATTTGCGGTTACTCTGTGAAATTTCAACTGAAAAAATTGGTGGAGAAATCGTAGAAGTGGATCCACTTTTGAGCCCTGCAAACTCGGAATTTCACGCAGACAATGCAGCAAGGGCCACCATATCGATGTTGGGTGCAATGGAGAAGAGGCTCAATGCACTGGAAAATGCATCTGATTTCATGAGAAGGTACATTGGCCAAAATGTTGACTTTCGTCTATTGATGGACATGGGCATACCGTCATAGCTCGTCACAGCTTGCCAATGATGGAATTCATAGATTTATTTCTTTGATTAGAGGTATAAGTATGGCTATGGGAGTGCCAGAATTCTTCAATTTTCCCTCTAATTTTTCAGATGGAAGGGTCCTCTGTATTAAAGGCAATAATAGCACCAATGGCACTGTTAATCAATATGCTTTCGCTTTTCCTAAGGCACTTCCACCCAATGCTTTGTTCTTGAGAGAACACACTTGTATCTGAAATAGCTACGATTTCGTCAATCTGTGGCATTATTTCACCAATTTTCTACCCTTATTTTACGGGAAAACTGAAAGTCAATGCTCCATTGCCAGTAGAATCATCCTTTTTCAATTGGGGCATCTGCAATTGGGCATCATCGACAAGAACATAATAACTTTGGAGGCAACTAGTTTGAGCCCAAAGATCGAACATTTCCAATAGAATCATGTGTTTTCAATTGCGATGTCTACAATTGGGCATCAGCGACTGGAACAGAAGAATTCTAGAGGCAACTGGTTTGAGCCTAGAGGTCAAAACTCTGAGCTATGATGGATGACTTGTTTTCTTTTTAAAAGCCATTGTGAATCGCATGGAACTACACAGAATCCACACCAAGTTCATGTTCAAAATTCTTCAAGAAATTAGTTGCAGAACTCGACGTATGTGTAATGTGTTAAAGCCAGTGGCAATCAGTGAACGAAAGCAGTTCACAATGACTCTGCCTATGAGAAGCCATGGAAGAGCTTTCAAAAATGTGTTTTCATGGCTAGATGTTGTGAAATCACAATGTGAATCCGTGCATGATTGCAAGTAGGTTTTCATATATCCAGGCAATCTCACATTTTGTTAACATGCAAGTAATTAACCAGAACTCAATTCCTATTAAAATGTATTTTATACATTTTAATGGTTGAATTTAATTGGATTGTAGATTTGGAGAATATTTTTAAATTTGACATGGTTAAATTGAACTGGATGGTAGAATTTTTGAATAATATAGAATTTGAAAATATTTAGAAATTTAAGAGAAACTATCAAACCATTTTTGTTCTTGAAATCTTATGTTTGGAGCTGCCTCTTCAGTATCTTCTTCCAGTGAATCTTAGGTTTGCTACATTCTCTTTGATCAATTGTGTACCATTGAAGTTCAATATTGTGGGTGAAGATACTATTACTGCTCCCTGTCAGTCGCATTAACCCAACACTACTACTCCAATTCAAACCATTGGCTCAGTAGTTTAAGTCGTTTAAACATTCATTGATCCAACGCCAACCAATATATTTGGTTGACTCAACAACAGCTACTGTTGATCAGACAAATCCCCTCTGTGGACAGAGGCGATCCCTCTAGCCCTAGGGTGGGTCTAGCAATAAGAGAACACGTTATACCCCAGAATTCCTAGCTTATAAATGAAATATGGACCAGAACAAATATCCTACCTCGATCCAATGCTTTTGTCGTGGCACGAGGCAATGATCCTTCGATCTTTGTCTTCACGCCTTGTGCTATGTGTTGGTGACGATGCTCACGCGTCTGCATAAATTTCAAACAAATGATGACAACATACAAGCATATACATTCATCTACATCTATTCAACTAGTTAAGCACAACTAAACATTTTGCATATAAATCGAAACAAAGTTGGAACCAGAAACCAATCATGTATTATTGGTAAATGAAAAAGAAGTTTACAACCTTATGCCTTGAGGTTGTAGATCTCCTTCAACGGGTTCAGTCGAGTGCGCCTCAAGCATTCGTTCAGCATTTGACTCAATGAGGCAATGGTATTTAAACTCTCTCTCAACAATGGATTCTTCTTTGCTTCTTCAACACACCAGCTATACTAATGATTTTTCAACTAGCTGAATAAATGTGAGGAAGAATTTATAGGAGGGGAGGAGGTGATTTGGGATCCCACATAAGGAGGACGAGAGGTCTATCCATTTGGGGAGTTGCACAATTGTAGGAACTAAGAAGCCAAAGGGAGGAACTTGACATGATTCAGTCGAACAAACCATGATGACTCCGCTCACAAAGTTGTTAAGCATGGAAGCTTCGTTTCTATTTTAAAATCCTTTCCAAAAGTAGCTCAGCATGAGTGCCCTTCTGAGATAGAGTGCCAAAGGGCGCGGAGCCTAATGTCTCCATGGGCACGAGACCATAACTGCCTACCAAAATCGACCCAAAATCATATCCTTTTGAAGGTCTTCTTAAGGAATGATCAACAGATATTATGATCTTGACATGCCAAGAGATGCAATGAAATTTATGGCAATGTATGTACACAGGGGCCACTGAAATTATCCTCCAATGTTCGGGATGGGGATTGCAGGGACGGTGATAAAACACTGTGTAATAGATGCCCCCTAAAGCATGAATTCCGAGAGAGAGGGAGGGGTGAAATGCTTTCTGAGAACACGCCCAAACCAAAACACCTTCATTTGAAGTCTTGCAAGAACAAGTCCTTGTGTCTATCAGAGGCACACTGTAGGGGTGTCTAACCGCATCCACCGATTACTAAGGCGGGTTGTGCGTGCAGTGACATGTTATCATGAGCACCATGCTGACTAGATGCCTAGGGTTTATTTTTGAATATTTTTTTAGAGACATGATGTCTCGGGATGTAACGAAAAACACATATTTTTTGAACTTATGATGCACATGTATGCAAACAATATATGTGTGTGTGTGTGTGTGTCTATTTTCCTGTGTAAATCTTATTATGCAATGATGAATACTTTTACAAATTTCGCAAATGTCTATCTAATACAATATTGGCTACTGCATTAGTTAACGTATTCATTCTCCTGGGAATATGCTGATATGTGATATAATCAAAATTCATTTATAACAGATGAACACGCAAATACAACCTTAAAATCTGAGGGTTTCTAACAGAGTAATGCCCATTGAGCTGGAGAACAACAAGTTGAGAGTCTTGGTTCACAATTAATTCATGAACGTCGAGAGAAAATGCTTCGGTTAAGAGTTCAATAACTGCACTGTATTCAGTGATATTGTTGGTTTTTCATCCTAGACAAATACCTTGAAGGTCTGTCAACTCACCGTTAGGATCATAAATCACCTAGGCTGCGGAAGACAAGTTCCAGGTACTGCAGGAGGCACCATCAGCGAAACTGACATAAGGGGTGACAAACATCTGCACAGTAAGCAATGACATAATAAGCAGGAAAAAATGCTCATAAAGCATACCAAGCCAAAAAATGTACAAAAATGAAAAGCACGCTTATGTACAAAAGGACATGCATGAGAGGCTCATGCATAATATTTTTTTAGGTACAACCCATTTCTGGGTTGATTCAAAGGACAACCTTCATAATCAATCAGATCATAGGCCCCATTCTAAAAAACGTGCTTAACAATATAGGGCCCATGCCACATGGGTTCGAATTTGCCTACCCTCAGCTTATCGTGAGCTTGGTCATACAAGAGGACTAAGTCTCCTTCTACGAAAGTACAAGGGGAAACTGTCTCGTCAAAATGAGCTTTGACCCTCTTTTTTTGTGCTTCTATGACTAGAGCAACAAAGTGGCGAGTTTCATCTAACCTCTCCGAATATAGAAGACATCCTTCCTCCGGCGAGGTGTCAGGCAGTAATTCAACAACCATTTTGAGAGAAGGGATTTCACATTCAATCGAAAGGGTAGCTTCCAGACCGTAAATAAGCTGGAATGGGGTGAATCTGGCTGCATCCTTCACCGAGGTTTGGTAATCCTAGAGATCTGAAAACAACATGAGATGCCAATTGGACTTGTGCATCTCAATCATACGCTGAAGCATGGTGACCAAAACCTTGTTCATGGCTTCAACCTAGCCATTGGCCTAGGGGTAGTACAACGTTGAGTTGTCGTGACGCAGACCCAACTTAGTGGTCAACTCAGCCATCATGTAATGGCAAAAATGGGAGCCATGGTCAGTGATAATTGCTTTATGGACACCAAACCTGGTAATCACATGATTGAAAAGAAATTGTGCAACCATCTTACCGTCAGCTATGAGTGTTGGCATTGCTTCGGCCCATTTAGTGAAGTAGTCCACGACTACGATAATATAAGCATGCCCCCCAGCTGAGTGAGGGTTACACGTCATAAAATCAATGCCCCACTTCCCAAAGGGACAACCGGTAATGACGGGATGGAGATGTGTGGGTGGCGCGCACAATTTACGCTAGTAAATCTGGCATTCATGACATTTACGGACAACGATAATACAATCTTTGAAAATGGTAGGCCAGAAATATCCAACACGAAGGATTTTTTGGGATCTAGCATACCCAGACATGTGGCCGCCACATGCGCCAAAATGGAATTCATTGAGGACTTTTTCAGTTTCCTCAAGGGTCAAACACTGGTGGAGAACGAAATCAGATCCGATGCGGTAGAGAGTATCTCCGACTATGCAATAAGGTTGCAAATGATGACGGATACGTCGACGAGCATCCTTCGTCAACTCAGACCAGAAGGTGGAAGTCTGGAGATAAACAATGATATCATCGTACCATGGATTGAGGGTTCTAATGAGAAAAAGAGTATCGTTTGGAATGTGTTCCTCAGAACCAAAGGGAGCAGAGGCAGAAGATAAAGAGCATATCAAATCGGCAAAAAGCAATGATTTTTTCGATTTGGCAGTAGTAAAATCCAAATTTAACTCTTGGAGGATAACTATGAATTTTGATTACTTTCCCCCCAGCAATTTTCGAGTGAATATATAGGTCATGGGGTTGCAATCAGAAATCACGGTTACTGTGCGAAGTAAAATATAATGGCGAAAACATTGGACGACTTGCACAGTGGCTAACGCCAATTTCTCGACATGAGCATAACATGTTTATGTATTGAGAAGATTAAGGCTCAAATAATAAATGACGTGCTCAGCACCATTGTCGTCGTCCTATACCAAAACCATGACAATAGTGCTAAATGAGGCAACCAGATAGAGGGAATAGTCACGATGATAATTGGGTGCGCGCAAAAGAGGAGCATTAACGAGCAATGTCTTTAGTGCATCAAAATATTTTTGGGCAATCTCATCCTAGAGGAATGGGATGCCTTGCTTAAGCAATCACATGAATCCTTTAGTTACTTCAGCATAGTTCGGTATAAAATGGTGCAGGAAATTAGCTTTCACTTTCAAAATCTGCAACTGATGTAAAGAGGAAGGGGAGGGGAGATTGACAATAGCTTCGATATTAAGAGGGTCAAGACGAATTCTGTCTTTAGAAACGATAAACCCAAGGAGTCTACGGGAATCAATGTAGAAGACACATTTATGCGGATTGAGCCGAATGTCGTAGTGTCTACAGTGCAAAAATATTTGATGGAGGTGATCCGGGTTGTCCTTACACTTAGCGGAATGAGCTGAAAGGTCATCCAGGTAAGGTTGAACAATGTGCTTAATATCATGGAAAGCATATGAAATTTCTCTATGAAATGTGGCACCAACATTCTTAAGGCCAAAAGGGAGCTTATTGTATGCGAAGGTGCCCCATGGATAGATGAAGGCGGTCTTGTGTTGATCAGTATTTAAAATATTGATCTAGTTGTATCTAGAGAACCAGTCCATAACGGAAAAGATCTCACTCCAAGCATATTCGTCAATGATATTGTCGATGAAAGGAGTGGGATATTTATCCTTAGGACAAGCGCGATTGATGTCGTGGTAATCCACACAGACTCGAATAGTGCCCTCCTTTTTATCCATAGGGATGATGTTAGAAACCCAATCTGTCAAAGGGATCGGATAAATGAAGCCAACTTTGAGAAGTTTTTCAGCTTATGCCTTTATGGCGACTGCCTTTCTAGGGTGCATGGGACGAAGACGTTGGAGAACAAGCTTCACGTCAGGATAAGTAGGGATCTCGTGCACGACTATACTCAGATCAATGTCAGGCATTTCTTCGTAGGACCAAGCGAAAACGTCTTGAAACTCACGTAAGAGACTAGTATAGACCTCTATCTCATCAGGAGAACAAGTCACCCCAATGTGGATGTTCTCAACAATCCCCGATTTAACGGAGATGTCAATAGGCATCGTTTGCATAATGTTCCCCATGTTACCTTCCGCAAAAACTTCATTTGTCAAGATGGGTGTTTGAAGCAGATGGGAAGGAGCTTGGGAAGCGAATTTCTCAAGGCAAGTAGACATGGCCCCAAGGCCAGGCAGAAAGGAGGAAAGATGATGACTATCATCCCAGGGAGGATCCTCTAGAGACATGGTTTCCACGATGCCTTCTTCAGTGGGGAACGTCTCATTCAAGGGATCAAGAGAATCCGAAGCGTCGAGCCAAGGGTATTGAGAATACGTGTCGAGAGACACACTCAAAGGAGTATGATCAGAGGGAGGAGGAGTCGAAGCCGAGATAACTTCACAATAATCAATTTCTATTGGGCTTAATGGCATCGCGTCACCAAACGAATCAACCTGCTCAGGGGAAGGGATGATCCACAGATCATAAGACGTGGAGATCATGTTAACCTTAGCGGTGTTGGGTGGAGGAAGAGAGAAAATACACATAAGGGCATGATCTTTGAAAATTCTCGGTCCTATGCTCTCATAAGGTGTAGGAATACGATCTACATATGGAACATTGCTCTCGGAGGAGGTGGAAGTGAAAAAGGATAACCGATCAACAGTAATGATCTTTCCTTCATGCGGAAATTGAAGAACACAAAAGAGAGTGGACGGGACGCATATCATGGCGTGAGACCAACTACGACCGAGGAGAAGATTATAATTGAGTTTGGCGTCAACGACTTCAACCTCAACATTAATCGTTTTCCCTTCCAACGTAATAGGTAAGCTGGAGAGAACTCCTAGAGGACGAGATTCCCTTTCGTCGAAAGCTTCTAAATCGTTTGGAGACTAATTGAGGATTGGAGAACCAATGGATTTCCAGCATGCAGAGGACATGATGTAAGTAGATGCACCCTCATCCATGATGGCTCGATGGATATTATTGCCATTAATCCCAACTTGGATAATCAGTGCAAGATGTTGAGGGAGACATGGAACGAAATTTTCTAGATCAAAGGTGGTAACACTTGAATCGGTGGGGTCAACCCCTCCGTTAGCGGATAGTAAAGCCTTCCTTTGTGATAGACAACTCTGAAGTACTTCCAATGCGGACATGGCGGACGACGCCTAAGCCAAATTCTCAACAACACTGTAATGCTGAGGGAGATGGGCATTTGCATTATAGGAAAACTTACGAAGCATGCCTTTAGAGGGTGGTTATACAACGGGCTCAGGGCTAGGCCTTTCAATATGAAGAGGGCCAGAAGCAGGCGAGGGAGGAGGACCATCTGCGATCTCTTTCCCCACTGCCTAATGCAGTTCGGTATAATCCTTTGATCTGGTGGCAGTAGATATTGGTGCAACACCATTCATCATGAAAACCTGAGAGCCAAAAGGGGCATAGGACTGAGGTTGCTCTACCATCTAATTCTGCTACGATGGAAATGGTTCTTTGAGAACGACCAAAGTTCCCTGGGTGCCTTTGAGTAGTTGACTCACCTCGGCCCATCGTGGACAGTCCTTGGTGTAATCCTCGTCGTCACAAATCAAACAAGGATACTTCGGTTTGCATTTTGAACCATCATCAGCATTGGGTTTAGGAGAATCATGTTTCAGGGTATCGACCTTGGCATTGCCTTTACCCTTCTTGTTAGCTTTGGAAGCTTTGTCTGTCAGGGTGGACTAGACGGCATTCACTTCTGCGGTCTTACCAGAATTCAAAGGTGGCTAAGAAGTAGTATCAGTGGAATAAGTATATTTTTGCTTCACAATATTGGGAGAAGACTTACGAGAAGTCTGAGACACAAAATCAGTGATATTGTTGATGGATGGCGTTGTTGGTGCTTTGGAAGTTCCATGTCGCGGAGCATCGAGCAAGAGTTCATACAGCGTGCCAGATTGAGAGTACATGAGATCGAGGTACCGGGCATGAGCGATGGCTTGTTCCTCAGTAACGCATTCCCCCATAGCGATGTCCTTAGCAATCAGACCGATAAAAGAGGTAGTGAACCAATCAGTCAAAAGTTGATCAGGGGTTTCAAATTTGAAAATACGATGACACTGCCTCCATTCATGAATATGATCGGAGATATGAGTAGCCCAATCATGTTTCAAGGATGTTAGGAGGTGCATCCCAGTTTCATAATGAGATGGTAACTGAAAGTACGTGAGAAATGCCATAGCTAGAGAGTTGAAATCTCGAAAGATGTCGCGGGAGAGCTCAATGTACCACATTGTAGTGGCACCAGTGAGGGTCCTTTGGAAAATATGTAAATGAATCGAATCATCGACCCAGGAGTTAGAGGAACACCATAGATGGTATGTCATAACATGCGCCTAGGGGTCTTCTCTGGACTTGCTTTCAAATTTGGGACAATCGCCAGGGATTTTAGTGGGAACCAGAGGCCAATATGGGTTGTGAAGGATGGAGTCATTCATTAACTTTGACACATCAGGCAACTCCAGCATAGCAAGGAATGGCAATTGCAGATTGAAAGGCATGGCAGGCCTTTGATAGAGACCAATATTGGGGTTCCAACCAGGTCGGGAGAAATTCTAAGCCCATATGTTCTATCCCAGAGGATTTTGTCCATAGGGGTTGTAATTTTGATAATTCTACCCATAAACCGGTTGAGGACCAGGGTACTACTTCTGAGTGAACCACTGAGGCCCTGTTTGAGAAACATATGGATTTTGTTGCGGGATGTAAGCAAGGCCCTGGGGCGTACCTTGTACCATTGAAGGTTGACCTTGAGGAATGAAAGGTGGGCCCTAAGGCTATATAGGTTGTCCCTGGGGTGCAAGTTGACCTGGATATTGAGGTTGAAAAGGTTTTCCCTGGGGTGTAGGTTGACCTGAAGGAAGTGGACCAGGTTGCCCCTAAAGACCAGGTTGACCTGAAGGTTGAGACGAGCTAGGTTTCCCCTCAAAACTAGGTTGGCCCGGTTGACCAGTGGAGGGTTGGCCTTGTTGCACAAGAGATGGGCCTTGCTGAATGTAAGGCTAATTTGGTTGCACAAAAGGTTGTCCTTAAGGTAGATAGGTTTTCCCCTTAGGAGCAAAAGGTTCTCCTTGTTCAACGTAAGGTTGACTAGCAGGACTGTAGGGTTGTCCCTGTTGGACCGAAGGTTGTCCCTGTTGGACTGAAGGTTGTCCCTAAGAGGGTTGTCCTTGTGGACCATTGGGTTGTCCCTGTAGGAACGTAAACTGGTTAGGGTTAATCAGTATTTATGGCATTTTAACATACAATGTATCGTGTGGAACGGGCCCATGGCAAAAGATGTGATTTTCGTGCTCATCATAGTAATGCAGAGGATTAATGGGAACCTGCTGAGAACCATAGGGGAAGAAATTATGTTGTTGAATGGCCATCATATATTGTTCGTACGTAAAACCTCCAGGAATAGGATTAGAGGAGGTGGGTGCACTACCAATAGGCTGATGGATTCCTGATGCGTGAGGTTGTGATCCGCTCACAACGGGTCCAACAGACATCGCGAAAGCATAAGGAAGCGTTCCACTGACATCAAAAGATGATGGCAATGACAGAATCACACTAGTGAATGGCGTGGGGGAAGCCACACAAATAGTGGGCTCGGTTGGGACAGATGTAACCATCGTTGAAGCAACTGGAGTCGAGGAGGATGGACCTGACACAAATGACCCTACAGAAGAGGTCATTGTACTCGACCATAGTGGATTATGATACAAGGATATAGCACCATAAATTAACTGACTCAACGAACGATAACCAGTTGGGAGAGTTGAAGGTTGAGTCGTGAGATAAGGAAAATTCTCTGGAGGGAACGGATATTCTCTCATAGAAACATAAGTCTCTTCAATAATATTGGGACTCATGTCATCCATATCAGATGAAGACATGGTGTCAGCAAAAAGGCGATGAGCGGTGACAAGTAAAGCACGCGATAACGGTGACTCAAGCAGTTCCAAGGGTAAAGGGGGATCTTCCCTCAAAAAGTCCCAAGTGTCTGGAGGTTGCCAATTGATATCAAATGGTTCCTCGGGAGGAGATCGAGTAGGAAGAGTTTGAATACTCAGAATAATAGCACGCTAGTAACCTAGAGTCCTAACAAACTGAGATGTCTTCGAAGAAACTTCAGGAGAAGGTTCTTCACTATGAGGTAATGAAGAGGACGACGAAACTGGTGGTTTTGCCATCGTGACTTTGTCTCAAAGAGAAGGAGAGAAAAAGAGATAATCAATTCGAGGCTTTAAGATCAATCACTAAGGAATTACTTGTGAACATGCCAAGAAAATAACTTTAATGGGCGTGTGATCGTGGGTAATTAATTTTATGAGATTGAAACAAAAATTTGCCTTTTCTTATTTTAAGAGTCAAGAAAAGGGCAAAAGGTGACTCTAGTCACTTTCAATTTGGACAAGCTTTAAAGGACAAGTGCTCGATGATCTTTTCAATTTTAACGAATCACAGAAATATCAAAATGACTACTCAGGAACTCTAAGCAAGTGGGTGTACCAAGCTCCCATGAACTGCAATATACACCTTGGTGATCAAATGAAAGAGAAATGACCAAGGACTTAATGTACGTGCAGGTAGTCTCCCTAAACGTTGTGTTCGATGTATCACGGTTACAGGGCAACAGACTCGGCTTCCTATGGATAAAGGATTGCAACCTATGAGGGTCTATTTTTATATACTCGACAGTATGGGGAGCACGAGTCCATGCTAGTTTTGTCTAGTGCCAGATGGTGAACGACAGCTACTAGGTTTAACGACGCCAGAACACGTCACTAGCCTAGACCTCTAAATGTGTGCGTTATGTTTCAATGCTTCCTTAGGTTGATTGAGTTCATTTTAATTTTATCTTGAAATTATGTTTCATTTTCAAGGCCTTACCGAATGTAATATCAAATCCCTAATGCATAAATACATGAGAAAGAATATCATTCCAATTTGATGAACAACTAACTAAGAGAGGGATAAAAGTTCACAACAAAGCAGTAAACAATCAAATGCAAGAATGATTCTCCTAATGCTACTAACACAGCCAAAGGAGAAAACAAAAGGATTTTTTCTCTTATTGTTCACTTTTTAATGAGAAAGCTACTAATGCAAAAGAGTACTTTTCATTTTCAAATAGAGAGAAAGAATGCAAATTTCGTTCTTTTATGTGAATGAAAAGCAATAATGCAATGTTACACTAAAAGGACAAAACGAACACTAACTTTGAGCAACTCGAATGAAATGATCAAACACAAATAGACTAATCCCAAAACTAATATGAAACGCACTCAGAACTAGACATGCATTCTTTCACACAGAAAAGGGACTTTCAAATCGACTCAATGAGCAATGTGATCTATGCTTAGGATGACAAATGGAGGGTCAAACAGACACTAAGATGATAGTTTGACAATCCTACAACACGTGGAATCGAAAGAGAAGACCAAGTAATCAGATAATAAGCTGAAAAAATGAATGACTAAACTGACTCACACACAGCTCGAAAGCTCAGCGAACATGTGGTCAAATCAAGCAATCAAAGACACCTAAAAGCCATAGGATGACAAAGCTACACCGATGAGATGAGAGACAATCAACTGAAGAGAATGAGACAGGGAATTCAAAAAAAATCCAAGTGGACTAATCCAGGGAGGAAAAACAAATCAGAGGGTAAGATGCACTGGAAAATTCAGAAAAGAGGCCTAAATCAAAACCTACAGGATTCGATGCGACTGTTCAACTGTAATCCGCGCTGAATATGGAAAATCACACTTGTAAAACAGCCAACCCGCGCCAATCGGCACAATTGTAATGGAAACAATAGCGCCGAGCAAGGAAACTCAAGAAAGGAGACAAGGCAGCTGAGAAAAGCCCAGGCTTATCACTCTGAGAATATGTGGGATGGCTTGAAACAATCAAATAAGCAAAACAAAGCAAAGAAATGGCAATACGACCAAAGTCAAACAGACAAGAAAAACTCCAAAACGAATCAACGAGAGACGACAGACACACTAATCCCTAGTGGAGTTTCCAACTTGTTGATCAGGAAAATTCCCTCTGCGGACAGAGGTGATCCCTCTAGCCCTAGGGTGGGTCTAGCAACAAGGGAACATGCTGGACTCCTAAATTCCTAACTTATAAATGAAATATGGACCTGAACAAATATCCTACCTCGATCCAATGCTTTTTTCGTGGCACACGGCAGTGATCCTTCGATCTTTTTCTTCACGCCTTGCACTCCGTGTTGGTGACGATGTTCACGCATCTGCACAAAGATTAAAAAAAATGATGACAACATACAAGCATATATATTCATCTACAACTATTCAGCTATTCAAGGAGAGCTAAACACTTTGCATATAAATAGAAACAAAGTTGGAACTAGAAACCAGTCATGTATTATTGGTAAATGAAAAAGAAGTTTACAACCTTATGCCTTGAAATTGCAGATCTCCTTCGACGGGTTCAGTCGGGTGAGTCTCAAGCATTCATTCAGCATTTGACTCAATGAGGCAATGGAATTTAAACTCTCTCTCAACAATGGATTCTTCTATGCTTCTTCAACACACCAACTATACTAATGATTGTTCAACTAGTTGAATCAATGTGAGGAGGAAGAATTTATAGGAGAGGATGAGGTGGTTTGGGATCCCACATAAGGTGGAGGATAGGTCTATCCCTTTGGGGAGTTGCACAATTGTAGGAACTAACAAGCCAAAGGGAGGAAATCGACGTGATTCAGTCGAACAAACCATGATGACTCTTCTCACGAAGTTGTTAAGCATGGAAGCTTCATTTATATTTTAAATAAATTTCCAAAAGCAGCTCGTCATGAATGCCCTTCTGAGACAGAGCGCCAAAGGGCATGGGGCCCAGTGTTAATTTCTCCATGGGTGTGAGGCCATAACTACCTACCAACATCAACCCAAAATAATATGCTTTTGAAGGTCTGCTTAAGGAATGATCAAAAGTGATTATGATCTTGACATGCCAAGGGATGCAATGAAATTTATGGCAATGTATGACAGTACACAGGGGTCACTGAAATGGTCCACCAATGTTTGGGATGGGGATTGCAGGGACGGTGATAAAATATTGTGTAACAGCTACGCCATAAGCCACCATGACAACATAAGTAGAGACGGGGATAGTGAACTAAAAAATATAGAGTAGGTGTGTTGGGCTTAGGCATCGCTCTCGAGACTATGGTTCATTAGGGTTCATGGTTAAGTGAATCAAATGCGCTTTGTGGCAGGGTAGCTACCTAAGTATGAGATATATGCAAGTATAATATCAGCTCTATCCTCCTTTCTCTAATGTTTAAATGTGTGTCCTCTGCATTCTAGCACTGTGTTGACACAATAAACCTAATTCTACCACAACATATTCTCCTCCTCCAGCTTGCCCTTTCTATCGCAGTAGCATAACACAACTAGTGGTTGTTCCTCCCAAAGAGAGCTGCAATGACATTGATTCTTCAAAGACTAACAAACCACAACAATCTAAGGGTTTCAGTGACAGGAGCAACAGTTTCAAAGGAATCTCATCCAATGGATATTTTGGGAATATAAGTGGAAAAGAGTCTGGAAAAAATGCGGACAACAATGATTGGATGGAACAAAAACCTTGATTTGTGATGCCAAATATACCATTTAAAATTTCAACCTATGCTATGGAATTACTAGCGAGTCCTTGCACTTCCATCCTTATAGATATTGCTGCCAGGAAGAAACATAAATCTTTCCAAAATTTATTTGGAAGCCTATAATGCTACGTTTATTCATTCAAGAATCAAATCTTGTTTGATTGTAAATGGAGCAAATGGTCAAAGTTTCTTGCATGGGCCGAGTAAGTTTTGGTTCTATGGCTTGAAGGTTTCTTGATGTATGGAAGGGTTGTTTAGTAGATGTTACCATGGTATACATATTTACCGTGTAGATGAATTGAATCTTATTTACTGTGTAGATGAATTCAATCTAAGGGAAGTTGTTTAGGATCCAGAGTTCAAACAAGAAATATGCGGGTAAATGACACTGATTTGTCTGGTATTAGTTTTTGTTGTTCAATGATGACTTTTATGGAGGCCATTTGAGCAACGGAGAAAATTTTTTTTGTTAGGATATTCCAACACATAGGAAATAGTTAAGAATAACTTAGTCTAGAGTAGAGTTAGGTAAAGTGTGTTTCTTTACCATGTACATTTGTAACTTATAATCTGACAGTTATGATTTGTAGTGATCCGATAGTTATCTCTCACCTCGGTATTAACGACACTTGATCCGTTGCTTAACACCCGATTGGTCCATGATCTCTTTTTAAAGAGCATGGAGGGTCATTTGTCCGGTAACCGTTTATGAGAGAAACATATGTAACTTTTCTTTTTATATTAATAAATTCCCTGAAGTGGCCGCATTGGCTTAGGGCGTGGACTGTTTCCCTCTTTGAGGGTTTTAACCACGTGATTATACTGGTGTACTAATTTGTGATATGTTTGTGAGTGGTGACCTTTGGTTCTTGATCTATGGAACTCACCCTGTAAATTCCTACATGGTATCAGAGCTATTTTGAGGGTTGCGTCCATTATTGATCAAAATTTGAAGTCGGTTTCACTGCATGTGAATTCCGTTTTGTAGATATACTATTTCTGAACATTTTTTGGCTTAGAGAACTGCTCATTTGTGTCCGGAGCATCTTTTATAGTGAGGAACGCCTTTCGTTTCATGCGAAAAGGTTTCCGGCTACCCAAGTTATGTCAGTTTAGATCTGGAGGTATAAAGCATCCATTTTGCAGTTATATTTGTTAATAGTTCTGCTTATTTTGGTCTTTTTTTTTCTTTTTTTTTTGTATTAAGGTTTTATTTATTTGTCGGATCTATACCCTGTAAATTCCTACATGGTAATCTTGGGAAATCAAAAATAGTAAAAGAAGTGATAGTTTCCGGTAAAGTAACCGAAAATCTAACATTATGTCGTAAGGCTCTGCATTTTGTTTTGTTTTGTTTTTTTTTTGCTCGGTTTTTGTGTTTTTTTGTGCAGGAAAAGGCACGCACATCGAAGAGTTAAAAAAAAAAAACCCCTTCCTCCTTTCATACAATAACGTGATCCTTTTACTATCTCACTTGGTGAGGGGTTTGTTTATGATAAAAAAAGCTGAACATCATCCCGTTCCCGTAACTATTCGGCATCTACAACTCAAATTTTTCAAAAGGCATAACTTCTTCATCCGAAAACCGTTTTTCGAGCCATTTTTTTTAAATGGCCTAATTTTTCGAGATATTTCCATTGGAGCATTTATTTTAAGCTTTTCTCAACTTCGTTTTAAAATATAAATAAAAATGGAAAGTGCATGTCCAGTTATTCTTAACAGCACCAATTATTTCCAACGGCTACCTCACATGGTAGATATACTTAGAAGTAAAAGGCTTTAGAGAATAGCCACAAGACAAGAAAATAAACCTTCCGATGATGATGAAGTTCCTAAATGGGAAAATAGACAAGATCAAGCACGAGGGTTGATAGGAATGTCTATTGCTCAAGATCTTTGATTTCACATCCTTGACATTGACACCCCTGATAAAGCCCTAGAAAAGCTAAATAATGTTTTTGGCATTCAAAATCAAATCCAGGCCCACCAGCTTGAAAATGAGTTGCTTACTTTGGACCCTAATAATTTCTCCTCTATTGAAGACTTTTTGTCCAAATTCAAGACCCTTAGACTTCTTTTAGAAGGGTGTAAGATAAAAAAGGAAGATGGTAGCCTCATCTATTGCATTCTTGCTAAGCTTGGCCCTGCATACTCTGTATTTGTTTCTGCCTTCCATTCCACCAGAGAAGCCATCATTTCTTCAGGAACCACCTACAAGAATCCCTCTTTTGATGCCTTTTGTGATTATTTGATAAGAGAACAAGAAAAACTTTTACACCTTGGTCTTATCATTGCTGGAAACGCTTCTAAGAAAGCCTTAGCAGCCCAACAACAACCATATCAAAAGAATCCCAAGAAGCAGTATCCTAAAAAATATGGTCCTAAACCAAACAAGGGCCCTAAGCAATTTCAGCCGCAAACTGAAAAATCAAATCACCAAAATAATAAGGCAAATCAAAACAAAGGGAAGAAGACAGATAGACATTACAACTTTTGCAATCGTGATAGCCATATAGAGTCCAAATGTTTTAAGAAGATGAAAGCCTTAGAAGCAGCAATGAAGAAGCACAACATCAATTTGGAGCACTCTTCAACTTCCTCTTCAGGCATGGCACTTTCTATTTATGGTTGTCAAGCATCAAGATCTGGTTATGCATTAAATGTATCTTCTTCTTCTCCTTCTCATGAGTGGCTCATTGATTCTGGAGCTTCTTACCACATGGCTAAAAATAAATCCATGTTTTCTTCTTTAAATGATTGTAACACCAAACATATTTATGTTGGTGATGATAGATCTCTTAGCGTTGTAGGATCTGGAACCATTCATCTAGATAATGGTCAGTTTAATGATATACTATGTGTTCCTACCTTGTCATGCAACCTTCTATCTGTTTATTGGATAACTCATTCAGGTGAAGGGAAAATAGTAGAATTCTCACCTCATGATGTTGTAATCAAGGACCTCAGAGATCCTAAACATATTTTAGCTACTGGCATTGCTGATTATTCCACAAGGTTGTATAAGTTTGACAACTTTGGGTCATCATGTCTTCCCTCAGTTTTTGTTGCTCATAATGATGAAGTGAAGAAACTTTGGCATGAGAGATTTGGTCACTTAAACTATCGCTCCCTTCAAACTCTATGTAAGGAAAATATGGTGACGGGTCTTCCTATGGTATCTTGTCGAGATGGTGTTTGCTCCGGATGTGTACTCGAAAAACATCATTGGGATAGTTTTGACAAACATGCCTCTTGGCATGCTTCAGCCCCTTTGCAGCTTGTGCACAGTGATTTATGTGGTCCACTTCCTGTTGTTTCTTTCTTTGGTTGCAAGTACTTCTTAACTTTCATTGATGATTTTTCCATACGCACTTGGGTATATTTCTTAAAACTCAATAGTGAAGTTTTTAACATGTTCTTGGCCTTTAAGGCCTTTGTTGAGAAGCAATCTAGAGATCAAATTCTTAAGTTAAGATCAGACAATGGCAGAGAATATGTTAACAACAAATTTATCAACTTCTGCACTGAGCATGGCATTCAATTGCAACATACTGTTCCATATACTTCACAACAAAATGGTGTAGCTGAAAGGAAGAATCGCACCTTAAAAGAAATGGCTAGTTGTATGCTTCAATCTAAAGGACTTGGTCTCAATTTTTGGGCAGAAGCCATTAACTGTGCAAATTACATTGTAAATCGCACTCCTACTAAGGTTTTAAAAAATTTACTCCAGACGAAGCTTGGAGCTCAATCAAACCAGATGTAAGTCACTTTTGTGTTTTTGGAAGTGATGCTTGGGCCCATATGCCAGATGCGAAACATAAAGCCTTAGAACCTAAGAGTGAAAAATGTATTTTTGTTGGATACTCTAAAGATGTCAAAGGATATAGACTTCTTCAACCAAAATCCAAAAATATAATCATTATAAGAGATGTAAAGTTTGATGAAAATGTATCGGCCTGTGAGCCTAGTTTGGCGGGTGTGCCACCTTTGGCCTGTGAGCCTGATTCGACATATATGCCACCTCTCTCTCTCTCTCTTCTATTTTTAATAACATTCCTTCTAGTTCATATGATGACAGTGAGGATGAAAATCCTCCTCCAGCTCGTGAAATTTTTCCTTATACTCCACCGCTTCCAAGATGGGTTCGCTCTACTCGGGATGCAGCAGGTTCTCTTGTAGGTGACCCTACCGATCGACGACGTACACGTTCTCAGTTCGAAAGAGCTTCTTCCTTATTGGCTCAAGTTCCAGAAAAACTTGATCCAGAAACCTTTGAAGAAGCCTTCGGTCATCCAGATTGGGATGAAGCTATGAATGAAGAGTATCGTTCCTTATTGGAAAACAATACTTGGGATCTTGTTCCTCTTCCAAAAGGAAGAAAACTTGTCAGATGCAGATGGGTTTACAAAACAAAGTTTGGACCAGATGGAAAAGTGGATAGACATAAAGCTTGTCTTGTCACTAAAGGTTTTTCACAAGTTGAAGGCATTGACTATACTGAAACCTTCTCCCCTGTTGCCAAAATGAATTCTATCTGCCTTGTTCTTTCCCTTGCTGCCTCCTTTAAATGGGAAGTCCATCAGATGGATGTTAAATCCGCCTTCTTACATGGAGATTTGCATGAATAAATCTACATGTAACAACCCCCTAACTTTATCTAAAAATACTCCAGCCTTGTTTATCGCCTTAGGAAGTCTCTCTATGGTCTCAAACAAGCTCCTTAGGCTTGGTATGCCAAAATGGATAGATTTCTCTTAGATAATGGATTTTCTAGGTGTCATTCTGACAAGACTATCTACACCAAGAAAGTGGGTACTTCCTTCACCATCATTGTTCTTTATGTTGATGATCTTATCCTTACTGGTAGTGATCCAAACCATATAAACCATGTGAAGTCTAGCCTCAAAAAGAAGTTTGAAATGACAGACTTAGGACACTTGCATTATTTCCTTGGTCTTCAAGTCTTGCAATCCAAGGAAGGCATTACCCTCTCTAAGTCCAAGTATCCCTATGATCTTCTACACCAATTTCACATGGAAGACTGTAAGCCTGCCCGTTCTCCCTTTCAGTCTGGAGTAAAGCTTTCAGTCAACTGTACTACCCCTGAAGTTGATGCTACCTTATACCATCGACTTGTTGGTAATTTTTTATATCTAACCCATACCCGTCCTGACCTTTCCTTTATCGTTGGTCTTGTCGCTCGGTTTATGCAACAACCTCATGAAAGTCACTGGAAAGTAGCTAAAATAATACTTTGATATATTCGAGGTACAGTTCAGTTCGGGATTCATTACAGTGCAGGAGCATCTCCCTTGTTGATTGGTTTCACTGATTCTGATTGGGCTGGTGACCCTGATGATCGGAAGTCCACCGTAACAGATATGGTATCTCACTCTGGTTCAGACCTTATTACTTGGTCTTGTAAGAAACAAAGTGCCATCTTCCTTTCTTCAGCAGAGATCATGGTGCAGTTGAAGCCAACAAGGAAGCCATGTGGCTTCGTCAAATCCTGTCTGAATTTGGTCTTCATCAGCAGCATCCAACTACACTTTGGTGTGATAATCAGAGTGCCATTCAGCTATGTAAAGATCCAGTTCAGCATCAGCGTATGAAACACATTGAAATCCACATACACTTCATCAGAAAGCTCATTCATGATCGTGTTCTTGAAGTGCAGTACTATCCAACCAATGATCAAGTAGTCGATATCTTTACAAAGGCTCTCACAGAAGCGAAGTTTACCAAACTTCGATCCATGCTTGGAGTTCAGGAAAGTTGTCATTAAGGGGGGATAGGCTCTAATGCCTCCTTCCTTCTCCTATTGTGTCACTTTTTTAAATCCTTCAATCCTATCCCAATTTGTTCTTAAGGGGGGATGTTAGGATATTTCGACACATAGGAAATAGGCTCCTTTTGTGTCACCTTTGTAAATTCTTCAATCCTATCCCAAGTTGTTCTTAAGGGGGGATGTTAGGATATTCCGACACATAGGAAATAGTTAAGAATAACTTAGTCTAGTGTAGAGTTAGGTAAAGTGTGTTTCTTTACCATGTAAATTTGTAACTTATAATCCAACGGTCACGATTTGTAGTGATCCAACGGTTATCTCTCACCTCGGTATTAACGACACTTGATCTGTGGCTTAACACCTGATTGGTCCATGATCTCTATTTAAAGAGCATGGAGGGTCATTTTTCTGATAACCTTTTATGAGAGAAACATATGTAACTTTTGTTTTTATATTAATAAATTGCCTGAAGTGGCCGCGTTGGCTCAGGGCATGGACTGTTTCCCTCTTTGAGGGTTTTAACCACGTGATTATACTGGTGTACTGATTTGTGATCTATTTGTGAGCGGTGACCTTTGGTTCTTGATCTATGGAACTTACCCTATAAATTCCTACAACTTTGTTTGGAGCTGCCTCTTCAATGTCTTCTTCCAATGATTAAGAAGACAACATTGAAGATAATATTTATGATGCTAGCGAATCTGAGGTTTGTTGCATTTTCTTTGATCAGTTGTGTGCCATTGAAGTTCTGGATAGTGGGCATAAAATGTGTCCCCTTTGCACTCTAGCACTGTGTTGTCACAATAAAATTAATCCTACCACAACATATTCTCCTCCTCTAGGTTGTCCTTTCTATCGCAGTAGCATAGCACAACTAGTGGTTGTCCCTCCCAAAGAGAGCTGCACTTACACTGATTCTTCAAAGACTAAAAAACCATGAAAATCTAAGAGTTTCAGTGAGGGGAGTAGTAGTTTCAAAGGAATCTCATCCAAGGGATATTTTGGGAAGATAAGTGGAAAAGGGTCTGGAAAAATTGCGGACAATAGTGATTGGATGGAATGGAAACTTTGATTTGTGATGCCAAATATACCAGTTGAAATTTCAACTTATGCTATGGCATTAGTAGCCAGTCCTTGCACTCCCATCCTTATAGATATTGCTGTCAGGATGAAACATAAATCTTTCCAAAATGGATTTGGAAGTCTATAATGCTAGTTTATTCATTCAAGAATCAGAGGGAATTTCTCAGCTCTATAACTTGTAGTTTGTAGTAGTTCAAGAATGTGTAGGAATCACATTGGAGCTTATCCATTCATAATTAATATATCTATTGCTGCTCTCGGTGTATTTTAGTAGAGGACTATTTACAAATTTGCTTCTTCAATTGGGCATTTCTAAGTAAAATATTTGTTTGTAATGGCATCGTTCAAAAATAATAGGGTGCTCCATGTGTTTTAGATATCGAAACCTTATATTGCCATGATTTCCCTGCAATTTGGGTATGCGAGTATGAATATTATGACTAAGGTTTCTCTCAATGGAGGAAGGAGTCACTATGTTATAGTGGTTTATAGACATGCCATTACTACGATTGCCATGGTTCCTTTTTCCTTTTTTGTTGAAAGATATGATAAAGTATTGTTTAATATTTTCATTTTTTTTGAATGGCAAGTATATATTGATGTTAACATTGAAGGGAATACAAAATTCCAGGTCTCAACTTCTATATTTATAAAAATTTGAGGTCTGTATTTTGTTTCTTTCGTCCTCTCACATTGAGGCTTGAACTTTGTTTCCTTCTCGCTCTTTTCTTTGAAAAGTTCTACACTAAAAATATATTTACAATGCTTTACAATTGTCACACTGTGATAATAATGTAATAACAATATAATGACATTAATATTTTATTTAGGTTTTTTATATCTACAGTTTAGATTTTCTATTAATTTTGGAATTTGAATCACAAGAGCAAAATGAAATGTTTCACTTAATTTATTAAATTCAAACAATATTCTAAAATCTAGAATCCAAATAAGAATAACTAACCTTCACTAGCCTTTCTGAATTCTAATTCCACCTTTTCAGTTTAGGTTGTATTTTCGTCTCAACATTGCATTGCATTGCAGGAAGGTGCGGCCAAAACTCACTTTTTCTACTTTCTGCCTCATATTCGCGTTGGCCTCGTTAGGGTGGGTACTTTTAATATTGTGTACTTCTCATTGTAGCTAGAGATCTATTGTAGTGAAGACTAAAATTTGAATTTTGGTGTATGCATACAGACATGTAATTGATCAAAATGTCTATTATGTTAGTCTGAAACTCACTAGTCCCACATTTTCCTATGCACTACGTAATACACTCCCTGCCATGACTTTTGTAATGGAATTTTGTTTAGATAACTGCATTTTTCCTACTATATTTCTTTATTATCGTTTTTCTCACAGGTAAAATGTTGTGAAACACTATTGCATATTTAAGTGATTATGTTTAATATGTTTTTCTAACGTATATCGAGTTTTGGATCAATGGTAAATGGATTATTGAGTTGAGGAAAGATGGTGAATGAATATATGGTTAAATTATGATAAATCATCAATTCAAATTTGTTATAGATTCATGGACTAAAAAATTATATTTTAACACAATATTTTAGAAAAATACATTTTTGAAGAAAAAACATAAAATTTATCCATATAAATTTTTCTTCAAATAATTTCAAGGATCTTGTATTCTATTCTAATTACTTATATATTTGTATGTTACAGAATGGAAAGATTGTGTATGAAACAAGTACGTAGCCAAGCAAAGATAACAGTAACGCTATTGTTAGCTGGTGGAGCAATGCTGATGACATTGTACACAGGTCCTGTTGTTCACTTGTTTTGGTCTCCACATCCACACCACCCTCATCATGACAGAGATGTAAACTCCGCCTCAGCTGTCCCTAGTAAAGATTGGGTGAAGGGCTATCTCTAGATAATTGCCTCATGCCTAGCTTGGGCAGGATTTTTCATTCTCCAGGTGGTTACTATGTTCATGCACAATTGAAATTGTTTCCATGTTTCTATTGAGATGTAGTAATTCAAATAAACATGTACACTCAATTTATAATTTTTCAAAAAATTATTTATTTGTCATTGTTTGTGAAGATTGTTATGTTGAAGGTGCATGAGATCTATTTTATGGTGATAGTTTAGAGCTTTTAAATTTTCCAATTAGACAGATAGTCCAAAGAAGAAACTTAACCCTAACATTTCACTGATTTGCATGTGTAGGCTTTTGTTGCAAATAAATATTCAGCTCAACTTTCGCTTACCACCTTAATCTGCTTCCTGGGAACCTTGCAGTCAGCTACATTGACTCTGGTTGTTGAACACAAGACTTCTGTATGAGATATAGGACGGAACATGAACCTTCTAACTGCAGTTTACTCTGTATGTCTTCCAACTTCATGTGAACAAAGTAGTTTCATGATTTGGTTTACAGACAAATGCAAGATTTCTGGAATATTGATAATTTGATTACAAATTTAACATAAGCAGGGAGTTGTCACCTCTAGAATTCCATATTATGTACAAGGTCTATGCATGGAATTAAAAGGACATGTATTTGCCACAAAATTTAGTCCACTGATGATGATAATAGTGGTAGTCATGGGCTCCATTATTTTTGTTGAGACCATCTATTTTGGAAGGTGAAGTGCCACACTGATAATTAGAGTATAGACTCAGGAGATTGAATTTTTTTTGTATGCATGAATATAGAGACATGCAAATAATATTGATTTATAACCTTCTTATGCAGTGTGGTGGGAGAAATTCCAATTGTAGTGGGTTTGTATGCTGTGATGTGGGGCAAAGTTAAGGATCATAAACTACCAACTGGGAAAAACAATATGCAAGTGCTTCCTACAGTAGATGTCAAGGCCAATGATGACATTGAAGCTGCTTACAACAAAATGGAAAAAGTTATAAAAGGTGGTGAGGAGAATGAAGAGACTGAGTGGCAAAATTTAGGATCTCAGGAATTCCATGTATAGAACAAAGCAAAGAATGCCATAATATCAATATGCTGACATGGAAGAAGCCACTTACAGAACAATTGCAAAATAAAATTAAAGCATCTGGCAAGACATTTACTTAATTGTCAATTGTTCAACATAATCATGGTCTTAGTATGATGATTGTTCTTCATCAGTATAATCAATTAAGTATATATCTCTCAAAGGGTACATCCTCATGTGCAAATACTTGTAGAAGTAATTTCTACTTTTATCCCGAACTCCTAATCAAGGATTGATGCATTTCGCTTCGATGTTTAGGCTCCTCATAAATCATGGATTTCGTTGTGATTTAATTTTAATTTTTATAATATTTGATATTTTTTATCTTTTTATAAACATAAAACCATACTAATTTTAATTTAAAAGCTATTTTTTATATAACAGAGAGATAGGTTATAAGCTATTTTTATATAACAAGGAAATAGGTTATTATATGATCATTATAAAAGGTTATTACTTTATAATTTTTAAAATAATGGGTGGTAAAAAAAATTCCAAAAAATACATATTTTTATTTATTTTAATTCAAAATATTAATAATGTAATTTATTTTTTTTGATGAAAAGTTTACATAATTCCAAAAAGACATAAACTTACAGTTAAAATGTCATAATAAGATTTCATATTTAATAATAGTATGATCAACTTGTGCTAACCTTCATATAGCTAACACAGTGATCTTGGACATTAAGGTGACCATCTAGTGGATATAAAGAGAAAACGACAACTCAATGATCTTGGGCACTCAAGGTGGCCATCTAGTGGATATAATGAGAAAATGATAACTTAATTTGAGGAGTAGAATATCTAGTGGATATAAAGAGAAAACGACAACCTAATAAGCTGAGGAAGCTCTATTTTCTTTCCACTTGTAACGTGATACATCATATCAATCGAATTGAAATAGACACACCTTCATATTCACCCCTATCAATTTATACTTTTGAATTTTTTATTTTTTTAATGGTACAGTTCCAAAGTGGTCTCGCTGGATTGGATAATTAATTTATTCATGTGATTATTTTATTATTTTTAATAATAAATTTTTTTATGATTTAATTTTGAATTTTCTTGAGATATATATATATTTTTTTAACAGAAACATGTATGTTTATATTGATTCAAAAGTATTGAGTCTTATGCTTGGAGGTTTTACATCTGGAGACCCAATGTCTAGGGGGTTTCCGAACAAGCAAAATTCACCTACTCTGCTTCTTACATTCAATCTAGCAATTTCCCAATGGCTAACAAGCCTTTTAATATAAACAAATTGCTGCAGCAAGAGACAAAAATACATAACAAGGAGAGGGGCCTCTTCGCAGAGGAGAGATCTCGCTTGTAAAGAGACAACAACGTTGGCTTCAAGATTATCATCTTTGTTATTTTTCCGAAGGACATGAAAGAACTGAAGTCTTTCAAAGGACACGATCAACTTATTGATACGAGCGAACAACCGTTGCAAGCAAAGATCTTTAGGGACTGATTTTGTCACAATCAAGCCAATGAGGCTTTGTGAATCTTCAATGACGCGAGCCTCCTTGATTCCATGTTTTTGCAGTTGTTTCAAGCCTTGGAGGAGAGCCATGGCTTCCGATTGATTGTTCGAAGTAAGCCCCAAACCCCAGGCAAAGTGGGAAATGATTTGGTCTTAAGGGAAATGAATAATTCCTCTGCCTCTGGCCTTCCCCGGATTCCCCTTTGCTGCACCGTCAAAAAACATAGTGTGGATATCTGTGTTGCTTCTCCATTTGTTGAAGTCTTCATCCTCTAATACGATTTTCCATTCTTCTTTGCACTTATCCATATTTTTCCCCATGGGAAGGTTTAGCCCCAGCTGCTAGCACCACTCCCTACCTTGCTGGTTTAAGCTACAAGCCCGCTTCTGTTTCACCTTGGCCTGCATTATTTCTTTGAATAAGCTTATGATTTTCACACTAATTTGCTGCTGGTTTAAGGCCTTCTCTTGAAAGATCTGATTTTTTCTTTCAAGCCAGATCTTCCAGCAAATGAGCTTAGGGATAATCATCCACCCCTCGTAAGGCCAGCCTCTTCGGGAGAAGGACTTAGGGAACAGGTCTCCCCAATTAGACATGGTTGGTAGGATGAGGGTGCTATTCCAAATCAACAAGATTTCATTCCAAATGTCCCGAGCGTAGAGGCACTCGAGAAAGATGTGGACCAAACTTTCCTCCTACTGTTGACAGAGCGGGCACCAAGTGGGGCCGTGGAAGACACGACGCTACAAATTTTCAGCTGCGAGGATACTGTTGTGCCCCAGCTTCTAGGTGAACATAACAATCTTCAGAATGCTTTTAACCTGCCAAATCCCTTTCCAAATCGCAGGGTTGCGGGGGACAGTGGAAATGGCTTTAAGACATCTATAGCCTTCTCCTGCAGAATAACATCCCTTCGAGGAACTCCAACCCCTTCTGTTTTCTTTTCTTGTGTTTAGGGGAGCTTTCCCAGCCAGTGCTACCATGAATTTGGCCCATGCTTTCCCTGGATGAGTAGGAATGTCTATCTTCTACCACCTTTCCCAGTTGCTGCTATCCCATTCTGAAATGTCCCATAACGTGCATCGACCATCTGCAATCATCCACGTTTGTAGCTCGAGCAACTCAAGATCCTCCTCGATTGCTTCTGCATTCATGATATTATCCTCCCACAGGCTGATCTGCTTCCCATTGCCTGGAATCCAGAACAAGTGGTCACGCAGCAGCGGGAGAGCACGCTTACACAACTAATGGATCAGGGATCCCTTTCGATTAGATTGGAAGTTCTCCAGGCTGTGAAGACACTTTCCAAAGCTGTATTTTTTCCACAAAGCAATCTGTGCCCATCCTGGATTCCTCTGACATTCGCCACCATAAGATCTTGGCCCCCAGAGCGATGTTGTACTCCCTAAGATCTTTTATGTGAAGGCCTCCTTCCAGCAACGACATAGCAATATTATTCCAACTGATCAATGAAATTCTCTTAGCTTTATTCTTCCCTCCCTTCCAGAAAAAGGATCGAATGGATTGCTCCATCTTGCGAAGAATGCCCATCGGAGCCAATAGAATAGACATCTAAAAGATTGGAAGACTATTAAGGACTGACTTAATGAGAATATTCTTAGCTTCCAGATTGAGCCACGACGTGCCCCAGGCTTGCATTTTGAGCTTGAATTTGTCCAGCAGGGGGTACCAGTCCCTCCCATTCGAGCATCCTTTAAAGATCGACAACACAAGATATTTTAAAAACACCAAATTCGTGGAACCTTTGAAACCCAAAATCCTGGTGATCATGCTTAGCTCGAGGCCAGTGAGGTTCCAAGCATAAATGAAGCATTTTACCATGTTACGTTCACTCCCAAAATCGAGGCAATAGTGATCCAGCTCCAGCTTGAAGCGGGAGGCCGAGATGGCGGAAGCACCCCCTAGGAGGATGGAGTCATCAACAAAGAGAGCATGATTTATGTCTCTGACTCCCCTGGCGATCCTAAGACCCATAAGCTCTTGCTCGATTTGTCTTTTCTCCAGCATAAAACTGAGGACAGAGGCTTGAATGACAAAGAGAAGAGGGAATAGAGGGCATCCGTGCTTTATCCCAAGACTCGCCTTGAAGAAGCCAGCAGCGCACCCATTGACAAGTGGAGCAATCCATGTTCCGCAATGCAGGCCTTGACCCAGCTTATAAAGCGGCAGTCAAACCCAAATTGATGCATAACCCCAAAGAGAAACTTGTGCCTAACTCTGTCAAATGCACTAGCCAGGTCCAGCTTGATAGCCATGCCTTTTTCTCGTCTTTGGATGCTTGAATGGATCGCTTCCTGAACAAGAATGAAGTTATCAGTTTTTTGCCTACCTTTGAAAAATTCCCCTTGATTGTCAGGAAAGATTTCCGGAAGAAGGCCTTTCAGCCTGTTAGCCATGACTTTAGTGATGAGCTCGTAGCCAATGTTGCAGAGGGAAATTGGCCTGAATCCGTTGAAAGAACTGGCACCTTTCTCTTTAAGTATAAGGGCCACAAAGTCCGAGTTGGTGCTTCCCCCAAGCTTGTGGTAGGTTTGAGACTTTAAGATCATTTTGTAGAGATCCTTTTTGATAATGTTCCAACAAGTTTTAATGAATTGAGCAGTGAACCCATCCGGCCCAGGAGCCTTGTCCGGATCCATTTCATCAAGGGCCTGCTTGATTTCATTGATGGTGACATGAGTAGTCAGCATAACGTTCATTTTGGCATTGACCTTTAGGGGAACCAACTTGAGTAGGTTGGAGCTGACACTTGCTTGCTTATCCTCTGTGTACAATTCTTTGAAGTGCTGATGAGAAACTTTTTTGATGTTGGTTGGGTCGGAGAAGGATTAGTCTCCTGAGGTTATCTCCAATATAGAGTTAAAGTTTCTTCTAGCTTGAGCCTGATTGTGAAAGAAGGAGGTATTCCTGTCCCCAACTTGTAGTCACAGACTACGAGATTTAAGTCTCCAGAATTCCTCCTCCTGGATGCAAACCTTATGAAGATTAGCCTGGAGCTCCTCTTCTAGGGTTAAACTATCCTTCGAGATGTCCATATATTCCATTTGTTTTTTATGACTCTCCAAACAGGCCTGGGCAGCCCGCCTTGACTCGGTCGGAGAAAGGAGGGATTTAGCCCAACTTTTGAGGGCCCTTTCACTCTCCTCGGCTTTTCTTCCCACACAAAGAAAAGGGATCCACTGACAAGGTGTTTCCAGACTTCCTCAACTTTGTCCAAAAAGTCAAGTTGCTGCACCTAGAGAGCACTAAAACGGAAGGGAATAGGCCCCATGTTCAAATGTGGCTTCATCTCAAGCCTAATGGGCTTGTGATCGAAGACCGACGAAGAAATAATAGCAGAACTAACATCAAGACCTAAAATCAAGAAGGAACTCTGGATGAGAAAGTGATCTAACCTTGTAGCAATGTGGCCCAGACCTATTCTTCTATTGGTCCATGTATATTTTCCCTTGGGTGGCTTGATGTCCAACAAATCCCAGTCCTAAATGAGTTCTTCCACCCATTCTCTGGCTGGATCTCTTATAATGCTGCCCCCTCGCTTCTCCCTTTGGCTTAAAGTAATGTTCATGTCTCCAGCGAGAATGATGTTATCCATCTGAAACTCATTTGCTAGGTCCCTAATGGATTCCCAACATATTTTTTTTTTTTGTCTCCCAAGATGACCGGAGCATAAATATTGAAAAGATTCACGGTCTCTTTGGTATGAAGATGCAAAAAATGAGAAAAAATCCAGTTTGAGTTGAGTGTAACTAGAATTTTCTCAAGAAATGTCTCATCCCATAGAATTTCCAGCCCTCTAGAGGAGACTGCGATACCTCCTCCTTTTCCCCAAAACTGTTTGCTTTTGTGGAGAAAGTCCCTTTCCTCCATTTTGGTCTCCTGGATGAGAAGAATGTTGGGCATTTCCAACCTTACTAGAATTTTCATTGCTTCTTCTTTTACATTGCTCCCCATCCCTGTGCAGTTCTAGGAGACGATCTTCATTACTTCCTTTTTTGAGTTGAGAGGGATCCCTTAGAGCCCTGGCTTTGATTTCTGTATGCTTTAGGTTTTTTTGGCAACATCTTTTCTGGGGTCGGCTGGCTCCCCTGCAACTTCTCCTTGCAGGTTTCTTGCTCTCTCTTTTCCCTGGAGGATTTCCGTCCCCTGGTCGATCTTCTGATCGAAGGTTGGGAATCCCAAATTTCTCCTTCTTCCTCTGACTCCTCCGAATCCATATCTTAGCCCTCGGAGACAGGCTCTTTCTCTTTCGGGGTTTCTCCAGGATAATCACCAATCTTCAGTGGTTTTAGGGTTTCCTGCATTTGGAGATCCTTTTGCACATCCCGTGGATCAATTTCTTGGACTTCCTTTGTCTCTTAGCTTAAGGCCGCAAAGTTGTTCTCTTGACCTTTCTCGGTGGGTTTGGCTTTAGGAATACTCCCCGTGGGTGCTAAAATTTCCTTTCCTTTCTCCGTTCCTTGCCCGATTGGCCCTAGGCTTAAGGCTCATTCTAGGTTTCTTGGCTTGCTTCCATCCTTTTTCTTTCTCCTTTTCTGGGCCTGTATTTTTGGGACAGTTCTTGGCAAAGTGGCCATACTCATGACATTCGCGGCATTTGAACGACATCTATTCGTAGTCTAATTTCTGCAGATGGGACCAGTTCCTCATCATTAGCTTAATGGCTTCTGGCAACCCAACTTCGAGATCAACCTCCATGAAGATTCTAGCGCTGTCATATTGGTCTTTGTTGTTTGCTCTGTCTATGAATTACCCAAGGGCGTTGCCGATTTGCTGCGTTGACTCCTAGTTCCAGCAGTGCACCAACAAGTTTGGGAGCCTGACCTAGATTGGAACGACAGATGGAACATCCTCCGAGGGGTCGAAGTCTGGAGTCCAACAATTTAAGTACAGTCCTTGAGGACCCATGAAATAGGGTCCGTTTCTAAAAATCAGGTCCTTGTCCTCCTTTGTGTTGAATTCAAATAGGAAGAAACCCCACCCTAGGAAGTATGAGGTGATGTTGTTTGCAATGACGGGCTTCCAGTTTCGAGTGATCCAGGCTTCCGTAGTTTTTGGTGAAGGCCATAAGCCCGTGAACTGACCAACCAACGCTCGGTCAGCAAGGGAAAGGGCCACTTTCATCGGACCCTCAGGCGGGAGAGCCACCGAGGGGATCTCATCCAATCTCTTGACAAGTTTGGAGGCGAGATGTTTCTTCTTCTTCGGTTGGCAAGCAATTAGAAGCTTGAAGGCCTCAACCTCAGGAGGAGGAGGAGGTGGATTCAGAGGAGGGGGCTGAGAGTCCACCATTGGGTCGACCCCTAGCCAGGGCGAGCACCTTGTCGCAGCACCAAAAACCCTATGCGCAGGGGAAGGCAGAGCGTGGGCTCGAGCGCGACAATTCTTTATTGAGATAGTTATTTTAAAATGTATATTAATTAATTATTTATATTTAAGGAAAATTAAATTATTTTAAATAATTTGTTGGAATTAAATGAATAGATTTTGATTTATGTCCCTAAAAAAAGGCTTTGGGAAATGAATATTTTGTTCTAGGTTTAAATAATATAAATTTTGAATGAACTAAAATCAATTTTAAATATTTTTTATATAACATAGAGACAAGTTATAAGCTTTTTTTTATATAACAAGGAAATAGGTTTTGAGATAGAGAGTTCATAATCTCTATAGTCTTCATTTTTTTGTCTACGTTTAGGAGTCTTGTTCTAGACTAGAAATGTAGACAGAAAAATGAAGATTGTGGAGATTCCGAACTCTCTATCCATAAAGTTACACCACAGAAACCTCCAAACTATCAAGGAAATATGTTATTTTTTTTTTTTCTAAGTAAGACTAATTTCTATTATGTATAAAAGTACTGTTACAAAACTGCACCAGCGTCAGCTTGGGAAGCCTGAACGCTGGGCTTGATAGTCAAGCAAGGCATGCAAAGTCTGGACTGCCCAAAATGGGAAACCAGTCCTTTAAACCATAACGTCTAAACCGCCCACGAGAGGGAAACCGGTTTTAAGTTTACAAAAAGCAAAATGACACCATAGCTGAAATAAGTGGACTGCTTGTACAGCAAAGCAGTATAACTAAGAAGCTTAAGATTTCTACGAGAGCAGAACAGAAAAACCTGAAAGCCAAAACAGCTCTTATCCATGAGTAGGAGAGGGAGAATCTTCGATAATTCTGCAGGTGAACGTCTCGCTTCTATCCGCCTGGCTTTCGCTGAGAGCACATCTGCCACCCGCGCGTTCTGTCTCCATGTTGGACCCGTGCTGAGGGACAGAGGAGGCAGGAGCAGCTCGAGGGGAACTGGAGCTGAGAGGGGGGGCTGGCGAAATCGAAGAGCTGGGCGGAGCTATATTAGGAACTTATTCCCTTAGAGTAACAGTAATAAAAGATGTAAGAGTGGCATTGCAGGAAGTACAGTCAAACCTTAGCTCAGCGCGCTGAGAAGTTTGACGAATGGAGAGCCGAAGGGGACGAGGGGCAGCGGGAGGAGACTCATGAGAGGGGGGCGGAGGGGCAGAGAAAGCGACGTGAGAGAAGACAGAGCCAACCTCAAACGTAGGAGAAGGAATGGGAGGCGGGCGCTGTTGATTAAGATGCCCACGGCTGGAGCCTCTTCTGCTTCTCATGCGTTCGCGGAGGCGAGGCATGGTGACCGAATCAGAGCTGGGCTCAGCAAGACTCACAAAACAGATAGGAGGAGAATGAGAATTATGGGCGCCACTGGGCGGAACAAAGGAAGCTGGAGCAAGACCACTGTGACCACTGAGCAGATCAGCAGAGGTGGAAGCAAGATTGCCGGGTGGAGCAGAAGAAGCAGGATCAAAAACACGTCGATTACACCACGGACTGTTGGAGAAGTGGCAATTCGGAGCCGGCTCGAAACAAGCAACTATCAAACAGCGCTTCCCCGTATTAGTTTTAATACTGGCTTCAATGCTTGCAGGCGAGCAATTCGCGTGCAAAGGAGTAGGAGAGTTGTAGCCGCCCACTCCACCATTCAAACCTCTGCAGAAACAATCCATGCTGAGAATGACCGCCATATCCAGGAGCCGAATGAGCCAACCGAGATAATGAAGTCTCACGCAGGGTGGTGAGTAAAGGTTGTAGTTAATGTCTGTATCGAGAGCCACATGGGCCACACCGGCGAAGTCCATCGGGAAGTGCACAATGTGCCACCTTCCCAGATGGCCATTAATCACCCGCATCCGGTGTCAAGGAAATATGTTATTATATGATCATTATAAAAATATTATTACTTTATAACTTTGAAAATAGTGGGTGGTAAAAAAAAATTCAAAACCCAAAAAAAATTGAAGTTCAAGATTTCAAGAAATTTTTATGTGAAATTTGATTTAGAAAATTTGTTGGTAAAAGAAAAAAACCTCTAACAATTAAACTACTACTTAATCTACCAAAATCTATAATTGAATCATGATTCCTAATTATTTATGTGAGGAAATGAGACTTATCCGAAACCATTCCCCTAAAATAATCGTTTATCAAGATCTTAACGAATTGTTAGAGCTTTGTTTATTTCGAAAAAGACTCAAAGAAATCAAAAGTTGTCTATTTTATTTAGTGTTGATGTTTAATAATGACATGGTTTAATTATCTGAAGTTTTTGCTTGAAATTTAACAATAATTATTGACATTTTTTTATTTGCAGAGTATTGACATTCTCTTGCTATGGGATTTTGTTCCCACTATACTCTCCTACACTTACGAATTGTGTAGCTTGTACACGAACTAGCCTTCACTATTATTTACTCATTGTAGAGATGTTTTAAACTCAATTTCTAGATGTTCCAAGTGCTCACATTGAATGCAACCTACTGATAATAAAAGAATGCCAAATCTTGTATATGAATTTTTGGGAGTGTCAAATCTTGTATATGAATTTTTGGACTACTGAACAATTAGTTGGATGATTGGCCAGCTTGATATTATATAGAACTCTAATCATGGCAATTGGTTACAAACACCTGAACTATGTGCAATCTACTTTTTGTACATTTTCATTACTATGTAAATATTAATATGACCCCCCCTTTATAGATATAGTCATCTTCCATACCTTAATTTCTAGGAACTTCACATAGTAGCCAAATTTGGCTAGAGATGCTTGTGAGCCTATTGTTATATTCAAATGAGCATATCTTTCTCAAGTGTTTTTCTTTTTTTTCACTTTTCTTTCCCTTCTCATTATTGGCAAGGAGCTTGATGATTTTTTTATTTGATGTACTATATGAGGGAGTTCATGGATGCATTTAACATGCTTCTTGGGTGCAAAGGGTTTTATTTCCTTCATTTTCTCTCTTCATATTTGCCATTGATGGATTCCTATCCCACCTTGATACTACCTCCATTTCTCAAATGTCATATAGTAAAGTGTGGGCTCTCGAGGGAGTAGGAAGGGAAATAATACCATCATTGCTATGCCATTGCTGTGCCATTGTTATAGGACATTTATGTTAATGTAACTTTTTTCTTAAATTTAATTTTCTAGTATTATAAAAACTCAAATTTTTAATTTTTTAGTAAAATAAAAACTCAAATTTCAATTGTATTATCCATATATTTCGTTTTATTATTTCATTCCACCTTCGGCATTCCTTTGCACAAATTATTATCCATATATATATGGGAGTTGACTGTTGTACCATCTTTCGAGTCGTATTAGTACGACCCATCATCAAAAACTCAAGAAAATATGATATAAAGAATCGACCAATACGAACCAACGCGAGGGAGGGGATTTCCATTGTGGGGTTTTGGGTTTAGGAAGATGTTGTTGTTGGTGGACTGGAAAAACATAGTTCACGCAGGCGATTTTAGAAATTCTCCAATTTTTGTGTGTTTTGGACTGACCTTATATGGGCGTGGATAGGCTGGGAGGATACAGAAGTCTGGACATCAAAACCGGCTATATTTTTGGAACTCTGTTTTCCATAATGTAATTAATCTCGCGCACTTATAGCCATGGCCACTATTGCCCGTGAGGATACAGAAGTCTGGACATCAAACCGGCTATATTTTTAGAACTCTGTTTTCCATAATGTAATTAATCTCTCGCATTAATAGCCATGGCCACTATTGCCCGTCGGCTCAGGCACACACACCGGCATTTTTCTTCACAAGCAACTCTCAGTTCCTTCGACAAACCTCAAAGTTCAAATAAATATTCATGGAGAACCCCCAGATTCATAGAATCGGAAGACCAATCCCAGAAACCCCAGTGGAAAAGGCCTCCTCCTTCCGGAAAGAAACAGAAGCCTCCATACAAGCCCCCTTCGTCCCTGGACAGGAGCGGCAAAACAGCCTTGCGTTCCGAGCTTCCATTTGATTTTCAATTCAGTTACACGGAGACACCCAAGTTTGTTCCACTGGGCTTCCGGGAGCCGAAGTTTTCTCCTTTTGGACCCGACAGGCTGGATAGAGAATGGACCGGCTGGTCCGCCCCGACTAAAAGCACCGCCGTGACGTCAATCGACGGCAACGAGGAGGCTTCGCAACAGCCGAAGGGTTACATTCACAGCAAATCTAGATATGAAATCCTGGGAGAGCCACTCACTCAAGAAGAAATTCAAGTTCTCGTTGATAAAAATCGTCGTCAAAGCACCAAACGGCAGGTAAATTTAGGTAAGACCCTCAAATAGCGGAGCTAAATAGGTGCCATTAAAAATTATTTATGCTCACATATATTATTTCAATTCAATTTTTTGAATGCCCCGATATAAGAGAATTGACAGTGTACTGTGCCTGGCTTATACTACTCGAACTTGTTTAGCTCAATTTGACAAAGACTTGCAGCTCTCCCTAAACGTTTTCCTCAATGTTTGTACATGCGAAGCATGTCTTCGGGATTTCAACGCCGGTGGGTAATATCACCATCCCTCTTAACCATTGAACCAAAACCCATATGACAGGTGATCATCACTAGTGAATTTTTATTTTTTAAAGAATTGGTAGATAATTTGTATTATGCAAAAAAATGCTGAGACTATTGTCCATCAGCATCGGTGCAGAAAAATTGCAGAGGTCCATAGAACCTGGAGGCTGTACATAACTGTTATTCTGGCTGGCAGTGGTAAAAGATAGCCAATAGATGGTCAAAACAAGTACAAAAGGCTTTATAGTGTATATCGTACAGAAGGAACCAGAGATCCATAGAACTCTTGAAAACATTAGCTGGAGAAGTGGGGAGAAACACCATTGTCTTCAGCTGCCCCTGCAGGCTTCGCTGTGAGAGGGTCCTGCACTGGTTCATTCAAGTCTAGGAGACCACACTGTTCGTATTCTTTATCTTGCCTTGTAGCCAGAATTTCTTGTATAATAGAGGGTCTGACTGAATTGTTCTGAGTCAACCTGCTGATGTTGGAACAAAGAAGAAAGAAAAATTATTATTATTAAAGCATGGGTTTCATGCTTATTATTGATGGTCTTCTAGGTAAAAGCATGTTCTTAGTGCTTTTGGATTTATTGTCATGAGTCAATGGAGTCAACATTATGTTTATAAGACCCATCCGGGCAATTTGTAATGGTAAAAATAATTATTTTTGAGTCTAGAAATTCTTAGAATCTCCAAATGTACAAGTCGGCCCTGAGATCCTCAAGTCAGCCTAGAGGAGGGAATTCAACCCGTTGAGAAGGCTGCAAAAGGAAGCAGTGCGACCTCATTTGGACACACTCACTCACAAGTTCGATTAATCAAGGAAAGAGTTCGACCTGTAGGTGGGAAGCTGGGAAAAGGAGAGCGAAAGTCTAAGAGAAGCTGAGAGGACAAAATTTGTTGTTTTTGGGCTCTATTTCTCTCATGTGTGCGAAGAAGCTAGAGTTTCTGCAGCTAGAAAGAGCCTGAAGTTGCAGGTCCAAATTGTTGGAGAGTGAAGTTGTTGCTGGGAGCAGAATTGCAGGAACAAGTTTATGGATAGAGCGAAATCCTTGTCTTGACCTCGTTGACCTTGGGAGGGCTGTCTTGCTATAAGTAGGTCTCAAGAGGAGGTTGTATTAGGGTTTCCAAGAAGCTGCAATGACGGAGTAGCTGGGCCGAAGTTGCATGTCGAGTAGCAGTGTTGAAGCTGGCAGGTTGAAGTTGCAGGAAGTATCAGTTTGGTGCAGATCCAAGAAGGGCTTGAAGAAATGACTGACTTGGTACTGGGAGGAGGACTTGGTCTAGGGATTGGGTCTTTGTATCTCATTTGAAGTAGATTCTAAGAAGAGAAGAGTTTTCGGGTTTTTCCCTTGGAGGGGTTTTGCCCTCGCTGAGAGGCTACATTTGTGTCCTCTTTTGTTGATATTGCTTCTTGATATTGTTTGATGAATAGATCTAACTAAAAGAACATAAAGAAAATAACTAAGATTCATAAGAAAGTATCAAGGTCAAAGAAAATAAGTTTAGTAAACTGCCACTTTACATTTTCTAGCACATTTCAATTTCTCGAGTTTCAGGGATTAACAATGGGACGTCTAGATTGTAGAGCTGAAGTCTCAGGATAAACCAAATCTTTTTCAGTGGGATTGTGGTCTAGTGGTAGATTAGCGGGAGTTTACCACAACTGCCATGTTTGATTCTTAGTGCATTCTTGTGTGGGCTCTGCCTTAGAATCCTTGAAGTGGCATGTCCCAAGAGTTTTGACCCACCTGGCCAAAAATTGGATGGTTTTCATATAAATAAAAGATAAACCACATCTTTAAATGGCAACTCAACAAGACCTTATGTTGTATCCCATTCATGTCTAAATAATGGAATTCTTTTTTGGATATAAACTTTGCAAAGGAAAAGTGAAGTGTACATCTCAAGTGTTGTCTTTGTAGACTTTGATGTAATATTCCTACTAGGAAATTAACGGTAAATATAGAGCTATGAACTAGGAACAACAATGCAAAATATAAAATCCAAACACCCAAATCAAAACACCAACAAATATGAGTAGAATAGCTGAGCCATTTTATTAATATTTATAAATCTTCGTACAAAGAGTGAGAACAATGGAACCTGGGCTTGCTATTCCAAGCTAAGCAAAACCCAAGTGATTTTTTGCTGACCCAAGTGTTGGAATCGCTCCCCACAGGAACTGTGCACTACCCAAAAATTTTTGCTCGCTGCTGCTCTAATGGAACTGGAATTCTACCTTGAATATGTGAGAATTCCAAGATCTAACCGGATCTAATGAATCCTATTGCAATAACCGAGTGTACTTCTCCTATTAAGTAAATTACATTACATAATTAATTCAGATCTGAATTATTGAAGCAACTATGCAACCTACACTAAAATTGATTCAGAAACAAAGAAACTAAATCATTCACACATATGAAAGTTATTTTTGGACTAATGTCCCCAGAAAAACCCAATGTGGGAAAACTGGTGCAATAGATCTGAGGGTTTTATTATTATGCAATAGCAATGTCTGAATACATCTCTAAATACCCTCAAGAATTATTCAGTTACAGAGAGAAATACTGGCAGAAGAATTTGTGAGAAATACCTCACTCAATCATTGAGTTTCTAGCTGATCTGGATGAAGAAAAACCTGCCCTGGGGAGGCTCTGCGCAACCTCTGTGCAGTCCCAACGCTACAACTTGCAGCCTCTGTGTCACCCCCTTTTAGGCTCAGCATTCAAAACTAGCGAAGTCATTTTGCCATTGTGGATGCTGAGGAACAACCTCCCGGTGCCACTTTTCGGATCTCGGCCTCCGAAACTGATCTACCAGCAAATTTCGAAAACCCTTCCTTTTGCCTCTGCGCTACTTCTGCGTGAGCTTACGCAGTCACTGCGTCATCCCTCTTCCTTCTACGCTGGCTAGGCTTGATCACCTTTGCCTCTCCCTGACTGATGCTCCACTAGACTGAGAAAATTTTTCTCTCCGGATGCTATCTCTGCCCCTCACTGCTCAGATCTCTAGTTTGAAATTCTCAGCAAACTGTGCCCCAAAAATTTGGATCTTAGATCAATTCAGTGTCTCTGTGTGTTTTCAAATGACCCTCAAACCTTCCTTTTATAATCTTCTCGTTGACAAATCAACGACCCAGATTAGATGTCTAATCGATGGCTAAGATTAAAACATAACTTGATCTTCGTTCTCTAGAAGATTCACACTCTGTTTTATTAATACCCTTTAATTATTTAATTTCCCCAAGTTTAGACTTAGGGTCTCCATTAAAATAATTAATCATTTTAATAAAATATGAACCGAGTGGAATTTCCACAAACGGTTTCTGGGTTCTTTGAAATACAAGTGTCTAAGCTTCCACACCAAATTTGAGACTCAGAGCACTATCTGATGCTACAAAAATCAACAGAATATTGCCTAGAAAATTTTGCAAATTTAGTCCTGAACTCCTCTCACCAAACCCACAAAAATCAACAGAATATTGCCTAGAAAATTTTGCAAATTTAGTCCTGAACTCCTCTCACCAAACCCACAAAAATCCAAAAATGTTTTGCGATGATTCCAACAGACCAGGAAGCGCTCAAAAAGTACGAATTGCCTTCCCTGGATAGTCGTGTGCACTAAAGGAAAAATCCCTGTTGATGTATGCCAAAAACCTCCACGAAATGCCACCCAACTCCTTGCAAAAATCTCCCCTAGAAACTCTCCTATTCTCCAACTCTTAACTACTCCAATAACTACCCTTCTTCTACCCTTGTGAAAGCTTTGCCCAGTGAGCTCTGCGCACTACCAAAATGAGAAAAATTCAACTCTCAATAACCCCCTAACTTCTGCCTTGCAAAATGCAACTAAAATTCTGGTCTCAAGGTAGGAAATTTTCTTGCAAATCACCGGATCCTCAAACCCACTACAGCTGGTCCAATTTGTGTCCCACGTACTGTCTTTGCGCCTAGGAAGTTTGCAAAACTGGATAAACACCTACAATGAAGCTTTGTGAAAGCCTTTGGATTGGACTCATAAAATTCCTCAGTAGAGAAATGCTCGAAGATCTCTGAAATGAGGGTGGAATTTTGCTTGAAACTCCTGTGGTAAACAACACTACTACTCTTGTGCTCAACAGATCTAAGAGAGTTCGATTTTTTGTAGTTTAATAGACAAAGATGGAGAGAAATTCTCCTTTGCTGCCTTAAGTACTCCAACCCCTTAACCTCCCTTGGTGGCCCCCACAATCCACTAGTTCGACCTCCTTTCCTTGATGGATCAAATAACCTCCTTGCCCCCACAATCAACTACAATTTTGATTTCTCCTCTCTCCTAGTTCACAATAACTCCTTTGCCTCCAAAATCCATGTTGTTCCCGTTCCATCCACTTTTCCTATGTTACCAATGTTGCCAAAAATCCCCTTTAATGTCTCTAATACCAAAACTGCAAAATTGTATCATACTTAGCAAAATTATATAGTCGGGGATATCATAGTCCTCCCCACCAAATTTTGCTTGTCCTTAAGCAACTGTAATGTTGGGTTCTGCAATACCTTTTCGCCCTCTCATGTAGCCTCCTCCTCAGGTAAGTCCTTCCATTTGACAAGGAACTCCCTGATAACCTTGTTTCTGAGCTTCCTTTCACGCACCTCCAAAGTAGCCTCCAGAATCAAGACCAAGTGCCCCTCATCATCCAACGGGGGTAACTCTATAGCAACTATAACCTATTGTCCGAAGGCCTTCTTCAGGCCTGACACATGGAACACGTTATGCACCTTGCTCCCTGGAGAAACGTCCAACTCATATGCTACTTCTCCTACACGCCTAGTCACCCTGTATGGTCCATAGAAGCGAGGCTTAAACTTTTCGTCACCCTTCTGCTTGAGAGTAGATTGCTTGTATGGTTGAATGCGTAAGTAGACCAAGTCCCCAACCTCAAATTGCCTCTCAACACTGTGTCGATCTGCATAAATATTTTGTTGGTTTTGTGCGGTCTGCAAGTTATCCTTGAGAGCCCTAAGAATCTTTTGGCTCTCTTGGATCCAATCTCTAACCCCTGGGGCCTGACTGTCTCCAAACACCATGTCAACAAAAGATAAAGCATCATAACCATAAAGAGCATGGAAATATGACATACTGATGGACATATGGTAGGTGGTGTTGTAGTAATACTCCCCAAGGTGAGGCACTTCACCCATGGTCGCTTTTGCCCGGTCACATAGTTTCTCAAGTAGCATGCCAACAACTTGTTCGCTATCTCCGTCTGCTCGTCGGTCTATGGATGGCAACTGGTATTGGGTGTGAGCTCAGTCCCCACCAATCTTAAGAGCTCCTACCAGAAGCTCTCCATGAACCTGCTATCCCTGTCATTGAAAATGGTCTTTGGAAGACCATGCAATCTGAAGTTCTGAACACCTCCCTGAAGAAGAGCTCGGCTACCTGTGATGTAGAGCACTTGGTTGGAATAGCGAAAAAGTGGGCTAACTTAGTCAGCCTATCCACCACCACATAGATTCAGTTCCGCCCCTGAACAACTAGGAGTCTTATGAGGAAATCCATAGAAATACTCTCCCACTTCCGCTATGGGATAGGGAGAGGCTGGAGTAACTTGGCCGGATGTGGGTGCTTCCCCTTATTCCTCTGGAAAGTACTTCACTCCTGCACCTGTCTCAAGACGTCCCCCTTGAGGCCCCTCTAAGTGAATCACTCCCTGATAGTTCAGTGAGTTTTGAGAAACTCAATGTGTCTTGCCATAGGTGAATCGTGGGCTGCTTGCATGATCTTCTCCTGTAGCTGTGATTTTGACACTAAGTAAATCCTTTTCTTATAATATCTCACCTCGTCCATCACCTTGTACCTGTTATCCTCAAAGGAGCCATCCAAGATCTCGCATGCCTGTTGATTCTTAAAGTACTCCACCAAAAGCTGCGTTGTGGTGATGTCCATGAGAGAGAGTGTGGCAGACCTCTTGGAAAGTGCATTTGCCACTACATTATGCTTCCCCTTGACATATTCTATCTCAAAATCATATGCATGGGTCTCGCTGACCCACTTTTGCTGCCTATCATTGAGTTCCTTCTGCTCCAAGAAGAATCTCAAATTGTTGTGATTTGTTTTCACTCTCAACCTGTTACCCACCAAATATTGGCGGAATTTTGCCAATGCATGCATTATGGCCAACATCTCCTTGTTATATATAGAGTACACCCTCTCATACTCCTAAAGTTTATGGATCTCAAATGCTATGGTGTGTCCTCCTCGCATCAATACTGGTCCAATGCCCTCGCCTGATGAATCTCACTCCAATACGAAGGGTTGTGAAAAATACGGTAGTGCCAAGATTGGGCATGAACTCATCACTACCTTGAGGCGCTCAAAATCCTCCTACGTAGCATCTACCCACTTAAATGCGCCCTTTTCATGAGATCTGTGAGGGGTGCTGCTAGCTATGAAAACCCCTTCACAAACCATTTGTAGTAGGTGCATAGACCTAGGAATCCTCACAACTCCGTCACATTCCTGTGGGTAGGGCAATCCAAAATGGCTCGGATCTTCTCTTGATGCAGCCGCACTCTGTCCACTCCAATCACATGGCTCAAGTACAACATCTCTGTCAGGAGAAACTCACACTTGGACATCTTGGCATACAACTGCTCCTCCAAGGTGTGCAACACCTCCTCCAAGTGTTGTAGCTGGGGCGTCGTCAAAGAATACCAACACGTATTTGCGCAATTGCTTGCGAAACACATGGTTCATGCAAGACTAGAAGGTAGCCGGGGCGTTGGTTAGCCCAAAGGGCATAAAAAAAACTCGAAATGCCCATAGTGGCATCTAAATGCTGTCTTTGGGATGCACTGCTCTCTCACTTGAATCTTATGGTACCCCGAATGCAAGTCTATCTTAGAGAAGTACTTAGCTCCTTTAAGCTCACGCGTCTACTCATCAATGCACGGAATGGGGTATCATTTTTTCATTGTCTTCTTGTTTAGGGCCATGTACCCTATGCACATGCGCAAAGTTCCATCCTTCTTCACTAGCACCATTGAAGAAGCAAAGGGACTGGAACTCGACTTGATATGGCCCAAAACCAACAACTCCTATATGGTTCGATCAATCTCATCTCGATAAGCCTTAGGATGTCGGTAAGGGGTAGTGATGACAACATTGACCCCCTCCTCCAGCTCAATCATGCGCTCAAACCCTCTATCTGGGGGACGACTTGCTGGAATGTCTCTAAAAACCCCCTCGTGCCTCTCCAAAATCGTCGCGCCTGGGTCCTTTGTCTTTGATATCCTAAGCTCCACTGCCCATGCTATATCCCCATGCTGCAACTCTGCCTCCATCTGGTTGGTTGACACTGTCTGTGGTGGATAAGACTGCATGCCTCTCAACACAACCAACTTCCCATCGGGCCCCATAAACTCCATCTCCAATGCCTTGTAATCCGTAGTGACACGCCTAAGAGAGTGCAACTATTGGAGACTTATCACCACGTTGGTGTTTGACACGTTCACTACAAAGAAGTGATTGGTGACTGAATAGTTTCCCATAGTCAAAGTCACTTTGGGGACATATCTAGTACAATGTATGGTCTGGTTCCCCAACACCAATACTAAAAATACCTCAAAGGGCTGTGTGGGTAGCCCTCTCTGCTCTACCGTCTGCAAATCAATGAAATTGTGGGTGGTCCCACTGTTTACCAGCACAGACACACGCTGCCCTTGAATAACACCTCAAATCTGCAACGTCAAATATCTCACCACCCCTATGAGTGAAGCAATGACACCACTTGTGGGAACTGTGAAACTCGTGTTTCCTCCTCCACCCTGAGGCTCATCCTCTCCTTTAACGACCTCATGCTCTGTCTCCTCCTCTGGCTCGCTGTTTGAAAAGACCTCTATATAATGGGCCTTGCGCTTAGTACATCTGTGTCCTAGGGCCCATGGCTCTTAATAGGTGAAGTAGAGCTTCCTCCTTCGGAGATCCCTCTTGGTTTCATCATCAAGCTACCCTCGTCCTGCCAACTCCCTCCGTGGAGGTATGGTGTCCTTACCCTTCTGAAGGAAGGCAGGACTGGGAGGTGTTGGTGCTCTAGTCTTAGGGATTGCATCAAGCATGCCCCTAGTTCGGGTAATAGCATCCTGCAGATATACGGGCCTATAAGCCCTCACCCATCCACGTAAGGGTTCTGAGAGCCCCTCAATAAATAGCATGATCAATCTCACCTCCAAAATATCATAAACCATCACGACTAGTCCCTGGAACTCTGCCATGTATGCCTCAACACTGCTTGTCTGCCTCAAATTTGCTAACTCCCGGAAGTGCAACTCTGGGTCCTGTTGATTTTTGTAGCATCGGATGTGCTCTAGCCTTGAGATTTTGTAGAGAGGCTAAAACACATGTATTCTCTGAGACCCAGAAATCGCTTGGGGAAATTCGACCTAGAGATGGCTTAATTAAATTAATTAACTAGTTTTTAATATTTCATAAGTCTAAACTTAGGAAATATGATTAATTAAAAGGTATTAATTAGGGCGGGTGCGAATCTTCTAGAAAAAGATGTGGATTGAGTCTTAGTTAATCTTAGCCATCGATTAAGTTTTAATCGTGGCCGTTGAAGTCTCAATGAGAGATTATAAGAACTCGATGGGCACTTGGAGAACATACTGGCAAAGATCGAATTCACTGGCAGATCGATTTCTTGAGTAGCAGTGTCGAGTTGCCGGAGAGAGAGCTAGTGAGCTCGTTGCAATGAGAGAGGGGCAGGGACAGTAAGGCCGGAGGAAGCCTTTCTAGATCCGGTGAGTGCAAAGCAAAGAGGCAGCAGGTGCCACAGAGAGGCAACGCAGAGCTTCAGGAGGAGATTTCGTTTTTGCTGGGAGACAAAGCTGATTCAGTGCCAGAGGTCAGAGTGAGAGCCTAGAGGCCAGGAGGGTCAAGTTTCTAGACAACAACTGATCAACTAGTGAAGGCGACACAATTCCTAGCTGTGGGACGCAGTATTGCGTAGGTTGACGCAGTGACTACGCAAAGGCAGCGCAAAGCAACTCATCCTAAGCCCAGATCAGTGTCGGATCGCTAGTGGTAGAGTGAGAGTTTTCTTCCTAACTTTTTGTCAGATTTTTCCTCTGTATGGTTTGTCAGTTTGGGCAACCATAGACTCGTACTCAGATTTACTACTGCATAATATACAAACCCTCAGCTGCTGCACCAATTTTCCCAAGTTGGGTTTTTCTGGGGACTTAGTCCAAAAATAACGTTGTTATTTGTGTGTGCATCTATCTTTCCTGCGTTATATTTGTTCTGCTGTATTTATTTTGTAAAGGCTGCAACATATTGATTTCGATATTTACCATAGCAAACAGTAAATAATTTGTTCAGTAAATTAACAAATAGAAGAAATCTAATCAGTTGCTGCTGTAGGATTTAGCATTTTCGAATTTTCACAGGTCCTTCTTGTCAAAGAGCTTTATGAGCCTTCTCGTGAACTCTGTATAAGAGGTGATGGTGGCATGTCCTAGCGTAATAAACCTGTGATACCACCACTCTTGTGCACCTCCATCCAAGTGCAAGGTGGTGAATTTGATCACATCTGTCTCTCGCATGCAGTTAAGCTAGAAGTAAGTGTGATCTTCCCAGCCATCTTCTGCGTATCCTAGTTTTTCTAGCCTCCTCTATATGATGACCCAACTCCAGTTTTATGTTTCTCCTTCAAGTGGCAAAACTCCCCAAATGATAGAGCCCTCTTGATCTTGGGGTCCAATGCATCATACTCATTGATCCCGTCTGAGAAATATCTCAACAAACCTGCAAAGGTATCTGACCCTCTCTCCCTCTCAGGTTCATTCAAAAACTGAGGCATGGTAGGGCAGTTAGAATTACCATGTACATGGGTGTTGTTCTACTGGGTTGTGCGTAATGTGTGTGGCTTACCCTCATCTGGTAACCACCTTCCCCATTGTTGGCTTGGCTCTGCTGGTTCTGCAAATGCACACCCATTAACTGCGCTAGCATGTCCATCATGGCTTTGTTCCTCCTTGCCAACTCGTCTAGAGTCAGCCCCTTTCCACTCTGTTCAAGCCCTCCTTCATTCTCCATGGGTTCATCGCCTCAGGTGTCACCCCCTCTTGTGTGCTTTAGCTCAGTATCAGAGAAAGGATTAGGCCCACGCCCTCTACCATGTCCTCTTTTGTCTTGGCCCCTACCTATGTAAAAGACTACACCTCCAAAGCGAGGTGGCCTCACTAGTTCCTGCACCTACAGTTAGCCAAGAGCAGGCTCTGATACCACTGTGATTTTCCCACTAAGAAATTAATAGTAAATATAGAGCTATGAACTAGGAACAACAATGCAAAATATAAAAACCAAACACCCAAATCAGAACACCAACAAAGATGAGTAGAATAACTGAGCATTTTATTAATATTTAGAAATCTGTGCACAAAGAGTGAGAACAATGGAACCTGTGCTTGCTATTGCAAGCTAAGCAAAACCCCATGTGATCTTTCGCTGACCCAAGTGTTGGAACTTGGAATTGCTCCCCACAAGAACTGTGCACTACTCAGAAAATTCTGCTAGCTGCTACTCTAATGGAACTGGAATTCTGCCTTGAATACTTCCCGAAAAATTCTGCAAATTTAGCCTCAGACTCCTCTCATTAAACTCGCAAAAACCCAGAAATATTTTTGGCTGATTCTGGCTGACCAGGAACCCCCAAAAAGTGCGAATTGCCTTCCCTGGTTGGCTTTGCGCACTGCAAGAAAACTCTTTGCTGGGCTGATGTATGCCAAAACTGTTGAAAAAGTATAGCAAAGAAGGTCCTTCTTGACTTGTGCCGTAGTCAAGATGACCACAACAATCCTTCTTTAAGATGCATGAGTTCCTAGAAATTAGGACAAGTCATGGAGTAGTTAACTCATGCGTAGGAGTTGGAGGCTCAGTCTTGTTTGTCTCCAAGAGCAAATTATTTTTGGAAAAGGACGAGTTAGTGAGCTTCAGTTTCTAATTGAGGCAGAAAGAGTTAGAAGTGTCAGTTTGATTCAGTTAACAAATCAATCACAATTTTGAGTTATAAAATTAACTTGCTAGATTTAGCATAATCGAAAAGCTTATAAGGAGGACAAAGGCACCCTTGTAATTCGTTCTTGTATGCACAGGTTGTGTGTGAGAGAGCTTGTTGTGGGAAGAATGTATCTAGGAGCAGCCTATATGCAGTCTTGTGACAAATAATTCCTTGCAGACTAACGCTAGGAATTAGAAGAAATTCCTAGGAAATAGGGGCTCAAATCTGCGGCAGGAAATAAGGATTTCCAGCATGTTGTCGCCCGAATTGTACACTTCAAATGCGACAATGACTCAGAGCGGGGGCTGTCACTCTGATCTCCACCCTCTCTGTTCTAGCTTTCTCCCTACAACAAGCTATGGGGGGTAGTCCCTATGAAATGTGAAGATGGGAGACTTGTTGGCAACCAACAAGTCTGGGAGACACAACTGAATGTCCTAGCAACCTGGTTGAATTAACAAGTTGGAATGATTTGATTATATTTATTATGAAGACCAGTGCCTTGAATGGAGTCAATTACTTGCTTAAAGCAAATTATTACCAAGTTACTGGATGAATTGTTATTGCTCAAGGATGTCTCACTATCCTATATGAAATGCAAATCCTACAATCTAGGTGAAATGCAAAATCTTGGTTGATTTTAAGTTATATGCCTATCTAGGTGTATCCTTCCTCCTAACTGTTCTGAAACTAGTCTCTAGAGTAGGTTGTAAGAGAGAAACCGGAGGGAAGCAAGCCGAGGTTTGGTTAACGATACCTCCCCTGGGGTTCTGACCACTCGATGCCTCCTGCGCTGCAAAGATTGTGGCTCTGACGACTGCAAGGTCACCGTGTTAACCACTAGAGAGTTTCTAGACTCCTCAATCTAGATTGAGAAAGGTGGGCCTATCTATCTATCGACCAAGCTTATGTTTGGAAGCAAACTTATTAATGCAAAAGGCTAATCCTAGAATGGGAGTGCAAGAGTTGAGTGTTCTTGAGGTCAGATCACTTAGTTACTTGAGTACTCAATTACAATGTTCTTTAGTTACCAACAATGATGTACTTAAGCAATGGATGAATAACAACCTCAACCACAAGAGAACAGTGCTCAATACACAACGATGCCAGAAAATGTGACAAGGAACACCAATAGATAATTACTTAAAAGATAAGATCAATGCTACTTTGACACAATTTAATAACTTATCAATATGCCAATTAGATTCTCTTATCACACTTATGATTAAACTTGATTATGAGATCCACAAGAGATATCCAATCCAAAGATGAGCAATGTACCCAAAAGACAATAGCAATGAGAAATTAGATCACTAATCCACAATACCACTTAGAGCAATTTAGCCAATTATATCAAACACTGAGATCCACAAGAGATATCCAATCCAACAATGAGCAATGTACCCAAAAGACAATAGCAATGAGAAGTTAGATCACTAATCCACAATACCACTTAGAGCAATTTAGCCAATTAGATCAAACACTTATCAACTTGATTAGAGCACTTGTGTGTGTGAATGCAAGAATGCAAATAGATGCCAGTGACCAAATATCAAGTCCAAATCACCTCAACCATCAATGGTTATGAATTGTAAAATATCCTTAGCCAATTTTTAGAGACTTATGTGTGGCTTAATATCGCTGCAACCTTGTATTCAGAGGTCTGCAATTTTATAAGTCAAGAGACAATGTACAATGCCCAAAATAAGCTAGAAAATTATGAGACCGCTTAGAAGCTACAGATCATACTTTAAATGTTCAAATCAAACCTCAAAATAACATATATCAGACTTGAAGCAACTCAGAAAATTAGCGATTCAGTCCTTAATAAACCAACAAGGTGCCAATTTATCAATGCTCAATAGCTCTAATGATTAGCAAATCACTTTTAGTGATTATTAGATGATCTTTAGTCAATTTTGATGATTTTTATTTAGTTTAAATGACTGCATAAATGGCTGTAGCAAAACAGAGAAAATGATGAAGGGAAGAGAGGCAAACCAAGAGGCCTAGAGGCCTAGTTGAGCGCTAGTTTGACCTCCAATGGGCTTGGCCACCTGCAACCACAATGTTAGCTCTAATATTTGCTGCAAAACCACAATGTTAGTCCTTAAAACAATACAAAACCAGAGATGACTGAATCCAAGGCTAGGGCAAGGTTTAGAAGGCTAGAAATAGGGCTAGAAATGGCAAATGAGGGGCGAGAAAGGCAAAACAAGGGCTGAGACCAAGGGAAAAGGGGAAGATGAGGCCACAACAAGGGCAAACAAGCCCTTTAAGGCTGACGTCAAGCCCTTAGGGGCTGACATAGGGTAGGAGAATGCCCCACAGGGGCTAACAACCAAGGAAAAGGCTTTATTTGGCCTACAGCTAGGGGCTAAAGGGGGGATGAGAGCCAATGGAGGCTCCCCAAGCCCACGACCAAGGGAAACCAAGGGGGCCAAGGCCTTTAGGGGCTTGCGGCTAGCCAAAACCAAGGGGCCGAGGCCTTAAAAGGGCCTCTAAGGGTTGCGGCTAGCCCTTAGAGGGCTAGCGACTTAAGGAGGAGGGAGGCGAGGGCCTTACAAGCTCTCTGGGGCCCACGACTAAGAAAAAAAGGCTGGATGGCTAGGCCTTAGGGCCAATTTTTTTTCGAAACCCCTGCAAATAAAAATTCCCCACAAATTCGCTGCAGAAGAGCTGGACAACTTCCTTCTTGGGTTGGATGGCTAGCTTGGAGGCTAGATCTTGCCTTCCTAGGCCTAGATCTGCCTCAAGACCCCAACAAAATCCTTTGGTCAACTTGAAATTCACCCGCACAAATAATATAAAAAATGCCAAAACCCCAAATATATATACAAAATATAAAACCCCAAGAACAATTAAACCCCAAGAATTGCAAAACAAATGGGTTAGAAATATTCTACAAATAATTTACAAATATACAATATTTAAAATTTTTGGAGAAATAATTTTGGATAAATAACAATGGATGAGTATATTTTTGAAAAATAAATATTGGCTGAAACCCACCTGCAAAATAAAAAACCATAAAGGAAACTCAAAGCCCAAAAACAGCCAGCCTTTCCCCACAGGTTGTGAACTTGGAGCCCAGGGCTAGCATACTTGTAAATCTCTATTATATTGTCAAGAAAATTGTTAGATCCTATAGTGAATTAGATCACCTAAGATAGAATATATCAATCAATTGTTCTTATCACTGACAAATGAAATAACAATTGTTAATCAATATTCAGCTCAAAATAGGATCACACATAGCTAACCCATACCACAGATCAACGGAAGAAAAACACCATGAACTGAATCCCAAAGTCTTTCTATTATGATACAAAATGTTCCCAACAAAGCAGCAATTCAATACCAACGTTCAAGAATTACATCATTCAAAGATATCTAATAGAAGCAAAATTACTTCTATTTAAAGAGAAATCCCTCCAAGTGGAAAATAATGGGTAGTTGGCTTGATCTTTGTCATAATCTCGACCGTTGAAAATAGCTTGATGATTTTTTAATCTCCATTGTTGAAATTTTAATTTTGAGGAAAAATTCGAATTTTTCTTTAAACCCATTTTTAATTAATCCAAAAACAATTATTTTGTATTAATTTCCTCAAAAAATTGACTTTGACTTAACCACCAATGTCCAAGGGCTCAAAGTTTCATAAAATAGCCATTTTTCCCTTGGTGGGGGACCTCCAAAAAATAAATTTTCTTTCAACCACGAATTTATGATTATTTTCAACTTTCTATAATTATTTTTTGACTAAAAAATAATTAATTTTCTGGCTTAGGATTTAATATTATTTTTGCCAGAAAAATTAATTAATTGACACTTGAAAGTATTAATAATTTTTCCACCCTCAAATATTTTAGCCATGGTGTCTAAGTATGAGGGACCAATCACTAAAATATTTTTTACATAAAGATATTACAATTAATTCAACTCTCAAAGGGGGAATATACCTTTACATATAGACCCTCGTGAAATTTCCCAATTCTGTGACACAATATGATCTAGTATAGACCAAGTGGTTTCTAATAAAATAATTTAGCCAAATGTGCTTAAATTATTCCCCAACACACTTTTACAAAGACTCGATATAACACTAGGACTCACCTAAGACCTTGTCAAAGAATTCCACCCTAGCTTTGGGGTTTAAGCCGGAAGAAAAACTCTGCCGATTATCTGTATTTAGAAACACACATAATTCGGGGAGGTTAAAAAATTGCTTAGGATGAAATTCTTTGCCAAAATCAAAGGCTTACCTACGTGTTGTTACATAAATAAACGATCATACTAGCATCATTTAGAATACAATTTGCAGAAATTGGGTTTACAATAATAAAACTCTGCTGGTTGATGACTTTGAATTGAAAAAAAATTCTTCATGTCTTTGCATTTTGCTTCCTTGGACTATTGACAGTGTGGTCAACACATCGCTAGATAATAGGAGCCAGATAGTGCAAGGAAGAGGAGCTAGATCAAGTGTTCTTGCTAGGAATTTCAGCTAAGTATTAGTAGTGGAGACTAGGTTGTTTTCTATTGAAACAAATTGCCTTGTAAAGAACAATTTCTCTATTTCCTGTCAATAAAATCTACAACAAGCAGAGGTTTTCCCACTTGGGTTCCCGAGAAAAATCTTATGTAATTGTGTCTTTATCTGTGTTTAATTCCGTTGGTTCTATTGTTGAGGAATTCTGTATCTTGGTGATGAGTTAACTAGTTCAGTTTTCAGAAATCATCTAAGTAGTTGCAAAATTCCAAGGAAATTCAACATGGTATCAGAGCGCAGATCCGTATAAAGACCAATAACAAGGTGATTAATAGATCCAAGACAATTCATCATATGTGAGACCGTGCATAAGACTATGGTTTATTCCTGTGACTATGGCTGAGCTATCTTTAGTGCATCAGGGAGGGCCGAGTCCCTTAAAGTAGCTGAACTGTGCGTTGGTCAAGTGCTAGTTTATGGGTCAAATTTCCTCATGATGATGCGCAGACCTAAAAGGTCTAGGATTGGGGTAAAAACAGAGTTGTAGGGTCTGTAGTGGCCGCTGGTTAGGGCCGTCCTAAGGTGACTACAAAGAATACTAATAGGGCTGAGGAGGATTAGACTTACAGTTGCATAGAAGGTGTCTCTAGTTGATGATTGCAGGGACATGTGGGGGGCTGTTCTGCCTGTTTTTGGACAACAGATAATGGTCCTAAGTTACAGTGGAAGCGTGTGAGGAGTCATTATTGTGTGGGCTGCTAGAAGATTCCCTAAGTACATAGAACAAGTGGACAAACTTGTTATTGTTAATGGGTAACCTGATTGTGGTGCCCTAGTACTGTCAACAAGAAGCAGGCTTGTGACAGTTAGGAGGGTAGTTTTTTTTGAAGAGCATAACTGATCAAATTTGTGGAGGACAGAGTTCAGTTTGTGAAGGAGAACTGTCTGTGTAAACAGGATGGCGTTCCAAGGGTTGAGATCAGACTACTGTTTAGAGGAAGTCGCTAACTTCTTTCCATGGAAAGGGAGGATCATGATAGTATTGGTGGATATTGGGGTGGGAGAGTTTGTCAAGAACACTATACCATCACCACAAGATCCTCAACAGTTGACCCAACATACTAAGAATGATATCAAGGCAAGGAGGATTATTCTAGAAGGGGACAAAGATCACATGGTTCCTCATATCAATGAGAAGAAGACAACTTTTGAGGATTTCAAAACTATTTTAGATCTATATCAGAGTACCAATGATACCAGGAAACATGCTCTTAAGGAGAAGCTAAGGAGTATCCGGATGAGCGCTAGAGAGCCCATTGTCACATATTTTTCAAGGTTCACTTAGGTACGAGATGAGCTGGGTGATGTGGGCGTGATTGTAACAAAGCATGACCTTGCGAGTTTTGCTCTTCTAGGACTTCACAATTCTTGGTATGGTTTCCAAGATGTAGTAAGTGGCAGAAAATTTTTTCCCAGTTGGGAAAGGCTATGGAATGACTGTATTCAGGAAGAGATCTGGAGAGGGACCAAAGATGGTAGATCGATGAAGACAAAGGATGAGGAGAACTTTGCCTTGGCAGGCAAGAGTAGCAAGGTCAAGGGCAAGAAGGGCCAAGGAGTGGTCGAGTCCAGTTAGAAGGGCAAGAAGAAGGATCTAAGCAAGATCAAGTGCTTCCATTGCCATGAGTTTGGACACTATGCCACTAAGTGTCCTAAGCGGAAGGAGTCCAGTAAGTATCACGTAGCTGCATCAATGGAGATAGATGCATTTTCTGCCCAGTTCGAGAAAAAATTCTCATTGATAACTTGCATGGAAAGCTCAACAAACAAGAATGTATGGTATATTGATTCAGAAGCATCCTTCCACATGATCAAGAACAAGAAAAATTTCAGCCACCTGAAGGAGAAGGACATGCAATTTCAGATTGACCTAGGAGATTATGGCATGTATGCAACTAGTGGAGTTGGCATTGTCAGTTTTTAGAGGGAGTTAGGTAATTCTCTCCATCTCAGAGATGTCCTCTATGTTCCAGGATTAAAGCAGAAACTTGTTTCGGTAGCTACCCTTGAGGACAAGGGTTATGATGTCATCTTCAGCAAAGGTAAGGCTTACCTCCAACACTTAGCTTCTTGATGTAAGAAGCAGATAGGTGTGAGGGTGAAGAATCTCTACAAGTTGCAGGCAGAGATAAGCACAACCTTGAGTAGTAAGGCAAGAAGTTCTCAGAAGGAAAAAGTGATAGTTGAGCGAGAGCAGGATAGAGCTCTCAAGATGGAGCCGCAACGAGTATCTTGGTTTGAGTCTAGGCTTATTGGCGGTTAGGCCAACCAACAGGTTGATGAGGAGCATAGCCCAGGGTGAGTGGAGGCAACCACTCAGTTTGTGACTCCCAGTATAGGGAGAGTTCAAGCCAAATGGGTAGAGGATTTGCTTACAGGAGATCAAGATAGAGTTGGATCTTCCAGTATCAATATCATCTAGAGGAAGCAACGACAAAGGTACACAAGGTACATGGCACTTATGACTGAAGTGATGGACTCGCAGAGCATGGTTGGAAAGAATAGGTCTTTAGATTAGATTTTGTAGAAGAAAGCATGGATGTCTTCTAGTTCAAAGGGAGCAACTGCAACAATGAAGAACATGGTAGTGTTAGAGACAGATCTAGGTGGATGGGGTTCTTTCACAAACACCTTCCTCGCTAAGAGGGAGCGTTGAAAAAGTGTAGCGAAGAAGGTCCTTCTTGACTTGTGCCTTAGTCAAGATGACCACAAATAGTCCTTTAGCATGCACGAGTTCCTAGAAATTAGGACGAGTCATGGAGTAGTGAATTCATGCATAGGAGTTGGAGGCTCAGTCTTGTTTGTTTCCAAGAGCGAGTTATTTTTGGAAAAGGATGAGTTAGTGAGCTTCAATTTCTAATTGAGGCAGGACAAGTTAGAAGAGTAAGTTTGACCCAGTCAACAAATCAATCACAAGTTCGAGTTCTAAAATTAACTTGCCAAATTTAGCATGATTGAAAAGCTTATAAGGAGGACGAAGGCACCCTTGTAATTCATTCTTGTATGCATAGGTTGTGTGTGTGAGAGCTTGTTGTGGGAAGAGCATATCTAGGAGCAACCTATACACAATCTTGTGACAGAGAATTCCTTGTAGGCCAATGCTAGGAATTAGGAGAAATTTCTAGGAAATAGGGATTTCCAGTGCTAGATATTAGGAGCCAGATAACGCAAGGAAGAGGAGCTAGATCAGGTGTTCTTGCAGGGAGTTTTAGTTAAGTATTAGTAGTGAAGACTAGGTTGTTTTCTATTGAAACAGATTGCCTTGTAAAGAAGATCAATTGCTCTATTTTCTGTCAATAAAATCTACAAGTAGAGGGTTTTCCTAGCTAGGTTCCCTAGAAAAATCTTGTGTAATTGTGTCTTTATCTCTTTGTTTAATTCCATTGCTTCTATTGTTGAGGAATTCTATATCTTGGTGATAAGTTAACTAGTTCAGTTTTCGGAAATCATCGAAGTAGTTGCAGAATTCCAAGGAAATTCAACAAAAACCTCTACTGAAATGCCTCCCAGCTCCCTCCAAAAATCTTCCCCGAAAACTCTCCTTTTCGCTAGACCTTAATACCTCCGATAACAACCCTTCTTCTACCCTTGTGCAAGCTTTGTCCAGTTAGCTATGTGCATTGCCAAAATGAGGAAAATTCAGCTCTCAATTTCCCCTCAACTTCAGCCCTGCAAAATGCCAACAAAATTCTGGTTTCAAGGTAGGAAATTTTCTTGCAAATCACCAGATCCTGAAACCACTACAACTGGTCCAATTTGTGTCCCACGTACTGTCTTTGCACCGAGGAAGTGCGCAAAACTAGATAACCACCTACAGTGAAGCTCTGTGAAAGCCTTGGATTGGACTCCCAAAATTTCTCACTAGGGAGACACTTGAAGTTCTTTGAAATGAGGGCGAAATTTCACCTGAAACTCCTGTGCTAGACAACACTGCTACTCCTGTGCTCAACAACTCCAAGAGAGTTCGATTTTCTGTAGTTTGATAGACAAAGATGGAGAGAAATTCTCTTTTGCTGTCTTAAGTACTCTAACCCCTTAGCCTTCCTTGGTGGCCCCCACAATCCACTTGTTCGACCTCCTTTCCTTGGTGGTTCGAATACCTCCTTGGTGGCTCCACAATCCACCACAATTTTGATTTCTCCTCTCCGCTAGTGCACATTGCCTCCTTTGCCTCCAAAATCCACGTGGTACCTACTCCACCCACTTTTCTTAAGTTACCAATGTTTCCAAAAATCCCCTCTAATGTCTCTAATGCCATAATTGCTAAACTGTACCATACTTAGAAAAATTATATAGTTGGGGATGTCACATTTAAACTTGTCAATCACTCCGATAGTTGGAGGGTGGTAGATCATAGCACACTTTGCTCTAGTTGGAATCTTCTAATTGTATTTGCAATCTTATTGAGCTACTTGATTTGTCTTATTATTTTGAAATTGCATCCAATGGTGTAAAGTTCTAAATAAATTGTATCTTTGCGGCAAACAACACCATTTTTTGAAAAATCTTGATATTCTTTTCAAGTATTACTTAGTGGGTTCTTCAATGTGTTTGTGGATGGCATCTAGTGTCAACTTGTCGATGTTGATTACGGTGCTTGACCTGGTAGGGACATCGAGTGAGGCAGGCAACAAAGGCACGCAGCTTAGGGAATCAACCAGAAGACCCCTTATATGAAGCTCAAAGCACTCGACCACTTGAGTTAGTCCCTTGGGCTTAAAACCTTGATGCTTATATTACTAAAGGGGATGTAATTTCCATCCCTTAAAATTATATGTCCATCATTACATCAAAGATTCAAAATAACCCCCCCTCACTATTCAATCACCCATGCAAGGAGGTCAATTGCATGATATCTAGGTTTTGCATCTAGCCTTTCATAGCCTTTTCTTAAAGGCAATTAGATGAGAGGAACATTGAATAGCCATAGAGAAATGGAGAACTTATCAAATTTTGTTACACTTCTTTTGGAATTTTTTTAAAAATGTTATATCACATCCCTTACACCATAGGGAGTCAAGAAGGAATGTTTTTATTTACCATTGTGTTGATGCATCCAAAAAATATTGGGGGTCAAAGTGGCAAATTTGATGGCCACCCTTGTATGTAGCATAGATTTTTATGATGGTCTTAAAATTGGGATTGTCCTCATTTGCACATTCTTGAAATTGATTTTGAACTTAAAAATGGCATGTGAAATGTATTCATGTGACTCCAACTTCTAAATTTTAAAGCTTTGCTTTTGCAACTCACTTTAGTATTGATGACAGTAAATTTTTTAAAGACTCTTAATTATGTCTCAAGTCTCTTCATACAATAAATTGGTAGTTTTTTACAAATGACAAAAACAATTTTAGGATATCTAAAGATTATACTGCTATTCCCAGTCGAGAAGAAATGCTAGTGCCCATGCTTGTCAATGGAGAATGTATTAGGGAAGTCTATAGAAAGAGTAGCACATAGTTTAGGTCCTAGGAGGAACCAAAGGTTACATGGCAGTATTAGACTCATAGTGTTAGATGGGAGCACTCATCCTCCTCCCACTTCAGAAGCTTGCTGTTTGAATTCTCTAAGCGTGCTCTTGAAACCCTCCCAATTGGGGGCTTTTTATATGAGAAAACTCCTGACCTAGATAGACATGATCTTGAGCAAGAGCATGCTCTGAGGAGCCCTCCCACAGAAGGGGAAATTTGCCTATAATAAAATTTTAAAATTAGGGCCCGTGGGAAGTTCCCAACATGCCATGCTCCCCATGGAAGATGGTTTAGAGCTTATAGAAGAGTGGAACTCTCCTCCTTTCTCATTCCATTTTTCATTGATCATTGCGTAGATTTTTATCAATTTATTATAGCAAGAGGAAACAACAATAGATAGTAGAACTGCTTATCTTTTTTCATTTATTTACCTGCCATAAAGTGTTCCTACTTCCTGATATTTAATTTATGACTTTTGTAATAGATAGATGGTTGATGTTACCTATTTCAATTTTCATTTTCTACTCTACTGCAAGATTTTTAATTTTTAGCTTTGTAACCGCTAGTTGTTAACACTATTGGCAAAGTCACTGGACTTGTACTAAATGGTTGATGTTCTAATATATATGCATTATAATACATATAGTATATATAATAATTATCTCAGGACATTTTGCTTTTTGTTTTTTCGGAAATGATGCTCTTCTCTTGCATTGCGCTTTTCTCTTGTCATCTGGCAACATTACCTTAGAGCAAGGAATATTGAAATTTATATTAATGTCCTATATAGACAAAAACAGGTCAACGGGACAAGTGATTAAAATAATATGACAAAATTCATCTTCTAAAATCATTTATCGCATACACAAAAGACAAACATGTAATCTTTAAAATTTAAGTCAACCTTTAAACCTTATGGTCGAGTATGCCTTTGGAATGTCACGATCTTTGAGAAATTGGGTCTTGGCCAAGTGCAACTTACATACAACAACCACGCCTTCTTAGTAAAGTTATCTTTAATCTTATGTATTGTTTGTTGTGCAATCTTCACTCGTAGTTACTTATTCTGGCTAAGAGCTCTATGTATTGTAATATTAAATTATGGTTTAATAGTTGACCCAATCAACACTATTTTATTATATTCTATGTAGTTATGGTCGATCTAGTCATTTATATGAGCCAATAAACACTTCGTATGGGAAGGCGCCCCACCTCATGAGTTGTGTATAAACAACTCATGCCTCATTTGTAACATATTCTTTTGTTCATTAGTGATTGGTTCTTGAGTGTATGGGCGCCCTTCTCTTTATGCATTTATGGTTTATGCTAATTTAGGGTTTACTAGTTGGTTCCTTTCGAGCTTCATTTATCTCTTGTGATCTCATATGAGAGTGGATGTGAACCTCTTTCATCCTTATTTAGCGATTCTCTCTTCAAAGTTTGTATTTTATATTTTTCTCTCTAGTGCTGCCTTAGGGCTATAATCTTCTTTGTTTATTGCAGGTTTATTGTTTCCTCTTGTTTGTTCTAATGGTGATCAGAATTTACCTTGGAAAATTATGTTTAACTCACAAAGCTTTGTGGTTTTTTTTTGGTGATACTATTTGTTGGAGATGGGTGACCCATAATACATATAGCACTGTTCCCCCCCCCTTTTATGCATTTATTTGGAGAATTTTTGCATACTTTTGAACACCTAGGATTATGTCTTTCTTGTTTAGGCTTATTTTCTACTAGTCCAAAAGATCTTTTGGCTGGTTGGAAGCACCTACTGGCCATTGCACCAGTTTTCCTTCTGGATCCTACTTTTAAGGTGTTGTTAACTTGTTCCCAACCCTCTTTCATGGATATTTTGAGGTTTTTTGTGGCTATTCATGCCCTAGTTTTAAAAACCAAAATCGGTCTTAGAACCAGCCACCTATCAAACTAGGTTTCAAATCAGAACTAGATCGAATTGGATTCAATGTACATGCTTTTAAAAAATACATATAATAATTAATATTTAATGAAAACACTTTATTTTTAAGATTCCAAACCATTAGAGACAAAATATGCAAAGTTTGCTCATCTATACACCATGCAAGGGTGGATATATTGAAATGGCACTGAGTGCAATACATATCAATAACAAAATACATAAACAATGAAGCTCTAAATGACCTCCAGAGTCAAAAAAACATGATACAAGCTATTGGGCCACTAGCCTACTGAAAACTAGTGATCAAAATCATCACTCAACAAATTCATCGAGTCATCACCACTACTAGAAATGGGATCATCAACAAGAGCTACACAAATATCATCCGGCTCAAAGTCTTTAGACTCCTTGTATTCCTCAACCTTGTAATATGGCAGAAATTGATAAAGATTAACATGCCTAACCAATGATTTTGGTGTGAGTGAATGTTTCATCTCCTCAACCTTATAATATGGTAGAAAAAGCTTAACATGCCTAACCAATTATTTTGGTTTTAGTGAAGGGTACATTTTTGTTTCGGCCATGGTAGAAGAGTTCAATAATCAACACCACCAACTTCAGAGGAATTCAACAATCAATACCACCAATATCAATGTACATAAAGGGCTTTGTGGTCTTGATTAAATCCCAATGCCATACCCTGATACATGATAATTCAATGAGGATGTTACAATCCTATCAATCCTAAAATCTTGAAAACTGTTAAGTTTGCTGAATTTTAAGTGGGATATGAAATTCTACTTTCTCAATATGAAGTTCGACAAGGTTGGAACCACTCTCAAACATCTTGAAACAATTAATGGTAATGCTAAAAAAATAAGTAAAAGGATAAAAAGGAAAGTTAAACGAAATGTAGGAATTTAACATTAACATAGATTGCCAACATTGCTAGGTTTGAGTTAGGTTTTTTTGTTTAGATTTATGGTTTAGGAGGGGGAGAGTTGGTTTTATAGTGAAGGGGGTTGTTTTGGGAGGAAAATAGACCCTGGTTTCCTCCAAAACCATCTCAAAACCACATTGTGGGTCTCGAACTCCCCACTACATGTGTGAGATATGATTGACTGGTTAGGGTCAATTTGTATTGGTTAGGTACCAAACTAAAACTGCCATTGTGGCTCCTCGACTCCCCTTGCATGTGTGAGATATGATCGACTAGTAAGGGCCAGTTTGTACTGGTTGGAAACCGGCTAGTTTGGTACCCAATCAGTACAAATTGGCCCTCTGGTTTGATCAGTTCTGTGATGACCCATTTCGATTTATAAGCAAAAGAGTATTAGCATGTATACGATGTATGCATATGGTAGCTACATATGCATACATCACATATACCGCACTAATATACATACCTGCTAGTATTGAGAATAGCTAAATAGGTTAATAAGTCAATTATGAAAATAGATCCTTAACTACCTTGATATAATAAATATGTCGAGTGAGACCTTTAATAAATATCGGGGTAATATCTGAGTTAGGGTAATGAATTGAATATTGTAATGCATTTCTATTTCGCCGAGATATAATGAAATATCAAGCTAGATAATTACATGTATACCACTCTTATATACGTATGCATGGTAAAACATTGATCAAGAAAAAAAAATGTAATTAAGTACAAATTATATTTAAGTGAATAAATAAAGTAATAATATAATTTAATTAAAATTATAAAGTTAATTTAATTAATTTAAAAACAAAATATAATAAATTTAATTTAAGTAATTTAAAAACTATAATAAAGTTAATCTTAAAATAATTAAATAAAATAATATCTACATAAATGACTCTATAATATCTCCATAAATGACCGAATCGTATCTTGGTGGAGGGGATATGGTTCGGTGGATAGAAGGCTCCAGAAGGGAGGAAGAGACGAGGAAGGTGGTGATTCAAAGTGATAAAAGGGAGGAATACGAATGAGGAGGGGTTGTTTTTCTTTCCTGATTTCTGCACACAGAAGAAAACTATTTACTAAAGAAAGAGTGAGTTGTGTGAATTGTTCTGAAATGAGTCATCACTGTTCTTGGAATTCTGGGCACGGGGGCAGAAGAGATATCTTCTGGATCTAGGATTGCTTTGGAAAATCATAGATTGGCTGGGAGGAAAAGATTGATTTAGCAACACGTCCGTTGCATCCATGAGAAGAGCCACAACACAACACGTCACCAAATTCGTCCCAGGTATTCTTCTGTGAATAAATTTGTTAATTATGTGAGTTAAATTTACTGCCTGTCTTAATTCATTTTTGATTTATGCTTCAATCTGCAAGTAGGAAAATTTTGGTTAAATGTATCAGTTTAGGGTACTACACATGGTATCAGAGCACTGTTAAAACTCTCGGACCTCGAATTACAAAGGTTTACCACTCCTGTAAATTTTTCCTAACTTCGAGAATAGGGTTTCAATTTTTTTTACAGAATTGATGACTTTCTGCCTCCATACCATACAACTATTTTAGAATTGAAGATTGATGATAAACCTTCTGAATTTGAGCAATTTGTTTAATTGAGTGCGATTTTAGAGATGCCCAACGGAGGAGCTAATCGACACGAAAGGGATTCATTGATTCAAATTTCTTCAGAACGACCTCGAAATCAGTAAATACCCATTTAAATCAATTGAAATAAAATAAAAACTATGGTTGTTTTCGTCCCCTATAAAATCTGTTTCTTTTTTTCTCTACATGAATATTGGTTAGCGTAAGATTAATTTTCTTTGTTGAACGTTAACTTTAAACTTTATTGAGTAATTTTAAACTTTATAAAAATAAAAATATCAATTTTAAAAGTTTCGTTAAAATCATAAGTTCAGAGAATTGCGAAGTCGAAACTTTCAGCAAAGCCCAAATACGCTTGCCTGGATTTCTCCCTTAGGTCAGGACGTCAGAGCAACCTTGTTTATATTTATAATTATAAACATAATTGTACACTGCTAAATTCGTGGTTATTATATTTTATAACATCTGCGTATAGCACCAACAGATTCCGTCCCCTCTCCTCTCTATAAATAACAGTCCGCTCTTTAATAAATATTGTTGGCGTCTGGCTTTCTGCTGGACAAACTGAAGTGAAAATGACTGTAGGGGACAAATAGCGGCGAGGGTTTCCATAATGGGCGAAATCCCCTTTCCGCGAAGAGGGCCGGTGAGGCTACCGTCGCTTCATTTTTGATATCGCAGATATCATAAATTGAATTTAAATCGAATTAGAAATTTTTGAATTGAATTTAAAAATTTTAAAATCGAATTAGAAATTTAAATTTTGTTTTAAAATTTTAATTTTGTAAATATTTTAATTCTAAATTATTATTTGTGATTATATATAAATTGTTACTAAGTTGCAGGAAACGCTGGCAAGGGGTCCGTTTCCGTACGGAAACGATACGGAAACGCGTACCGTACGGCCTGGAAACGCGTTTCCGGCCGTATTGGCACGTTTCCCGTACAGGAAACGTTGCCAGTACGGCCGGAAACGCATTTCCAGGCTGTACGGCCGCGTTTCCTTGCCTTTAAAGCAATTTAACTTGGTTTTTTTTTGTTTTTTTTCTTTTCTGATTTTCGTGCTTTTTAACATTATTGTAATCGTTTATGGATGCTTGTAGATGGATTTTTAAAGCCTATGGCCCTAGTATTTATATGTGATTCATGGTAATGTTAAATTCTTAAAGTAAAAGTGACATTCTCCTTAATCTTCATTTTCATTCTTTTACTTAAATTTTTAACATTACCATGAAATGACTCAGGATGTTTGAGAGTGGTTTCAACCTCATTGGATTTCATATGGAGAAAGTAGAATTTTAGATCTCATTCAAAATCCAGCAGACTTATCAGTTTTTCAGGATTTCAGGGTTGGGTGATTGCAATGTTTTCATTGTATTTTGTCATGTATTAGGGTATGGAACTCATATTTAATCAAGAGCACCAATCCGATATTCCGAGATTGCTATTTTCATTGTGTCTGTTATCATTCATGAGTAAATGTGTTGTAACTTGTAATAGTTTATGCTTTGAATTTATCATGTATCATGTATGTTTTTAACTTTTATGATTTCACATAATATTTCTTAAATGTCCTAAATTCTAATATAAAGTTAAATTATATATATATATATATATATATATATATATATATATATATATATACCGCGTTTCCCCGTTTCCAAAATTTGGGGAGGTCGCGTTTCGCTTCGCTTCCCGTTTCGGAAACTCGTTTCCGTTTCCCCGTTTCGTGCAACTTAGAATTGTTATATCCTAGTTTTCCAAAATTTAAATTTAGTTTTATTTTTTATATGATGTTAGTTAAATACACTTGCCTTATGATACATTGCATCTTACTTCATGTTGGTAAAACTTCCTGCTCTATATATATATATATATATATATTGATGGTGTGGATGAATTTGGCTAGCTAACGTTTATCCCTTGACAAAGTGTTTTTAAAGTCCAAGGAACATGCTGATGTTCTCATATTCTTAGGAGTGCTTGTAGTTTAACTTCCTAATCTTCTTGTAAATGTGATCATTTCCTATTCTAGTACTTCGCCTCCAAAGATGGTTTCCCTTGGTATGGTAAGGGGCATGCTACTGAAATTAATGAATACCAGTCATCTACTAGATAGAGAACAAACCTTACTTTTGTTGGATTACTGTCTTGATGAAGTAGCTGATGAAGAAGCAGGAGAAATAGCATCGGACTTAGCTCCTATTCCTCTAGCCAATGATAAATATGGTGTTTAAAGGGACAAAAAGTACAACTTATTTTATCTGCAAACAACTCTGGGAATAGGCTGCTAGATATCCTTTTTAATAAGGTAGTTGACAGGAACATTTCTCTCAATCTACTTAATCATCTTCTCATATTAAACATACTTTAACTGTACCCATCTTCTTCATTTGTTACCTCAAGTTCCTCCAACTATAGAAGATACAAGAAAGTAATAGAATGGATGCCAGATACTTATAGAGATAATCCAACCAGTACTGATCAAGCTTTCTGGTGATATCTTAGAGATCATTGTGAAATATTTTGATTTTATATTTTGATGAAAATAAAAATAAAATTTAATGTACATAAGAAAAAGGTAAGTTAATAAATGAATAAATATAATTTGGAGTATATACGATATATGTCTTTATTCGTTAAATAAGGTTTATTTGAATTAGTAATAATCCCTTCCATAACTGTAATTACGACTAGAAAATACAAGGAAAATAGTATGAAATAACATTATGATCTATCAAGAGCCATACATTTGGCTAAGAATTATTACGCCTCGAGATAGAAAACCATGCATTAGGACAAGGAGGTGACGATACCACCCTCCTTGATCTCAGTACCAACATCAATGTAGAAAACTATGCATTAGGACAAGGAGGTAGCAATAACACCCTCCTTGACCTCAGTACCAGTAAGACTTGTCTGCAGGGAAAATAGCAAAAAAACTATACCTGTATGTAAGCTTGAATTTACAAAATTTTATTTGCCAAACCTTAAAAATAAAAAAAGGTACTTGGATGCTTGCACTTCAAATTTTCATAAATCTTACTGTATGACCAGGAAAATCCACGATGGTAAGAACATATCAAAGGTGACAACGCCATTGAGATGCATCGCCAACTCTAACGCCGCCACCAACGTGATCACCAATGCCATCGCCATCGCCACCACCTAGATCGTCATCAACACCAGTCGCTCCACCATCTGATCTAACTACTGTAATGCGCTCATTAGAAGCCATTCTGGAGACACTAAAAGGGTTGCAATCGGCCAATACCGAAGAAGAACGACCTCATCTTGAGGAAAGACATTCAGGAAAGTCTAAAGACCGTGATTATAAACCACCCAAGGAAGACATTTCTAGGGAACTGCAAAAGATTAGACTCCTGAAATTCTCAGGAGGACGAGCAGGAGAACATGCCGAAGCATGGTTAGAAGGAATGATAATATGCTTCGCATTAAGAGAATATTCTTCTACATCTAAAGCGAAGATCACGATATTTCAACTTAGAGTGAGTGTTCTGATTTGGTGGGGAAATCTAGAAAAGCAACTGCATCTCACATAAGACAACATTCCTTGGGGGTTGTTTGAGGAAAGATTCTGTGCAAAATACTTACCACCTTTCTTTCAAGAGCAGCAAGCTGGAGCCTTCCAAACACTAGTCCAGGGTAATAAGATTGTGGAAAAATATGAGATAAGGTTTATTGAGCTTGTAAAATATGTTCCTTATCTAGATACTGATGAACGACAAGCTGAGCGTTTCATATATGGATTAAATCCCCAAATCAGGGCTATGGTCAGAATGTGGAAGCCATTATCAATAACAGAGGCAGTTGAATGTGCACGCTATGCAGAAGAGCATCTAGGGATTAAAAGAGATTTCAGGCCAACAAAACCTTCACAGTCGGGATTTACAGGAAAGACTCCCTGAAATTTCTTCAAAGGAAGTACCTCGAGACCACCTCCTTATGGTAACAAGTTTACCCCAAGAGGAGCAGGAGCAGGAGCTCCCATGACCGTTAATACTATGGCTGCAAAATCATCAAACACAAGTCCTTCGAAATCTCGAGAGACTGTTAATAGGGGAAGAAATAAGAGAGGAAGTAGCACAAGAGGACAAAGCTCCTTGTCTAGAAATTCACAATCTGAATCAAGGAGGCCTTCCTAGGTTAATTGTTGGCGATGTGGAGGACAACATTTTCAGCATGATTTTTTGGAGATCTCGCAGAGAGTAGGAAAAGAACCATCATTAAATACCCAAGGTAATCATAGAATCCATGATGTCGTCAACAATAACCAAACAACACATCGGTCCACCATAGTGGAATCTTCAGGTACAATCAACGGAATAAAACTCAAAATTTTATTTGACAATAGTGCTACTGATAGTTTTATTTCATCATATACATTAAATAAATATGGGTTGACAACTTGCAAACAAAACGATTTCAGACAGGTAGAAATGGCTTCAAAAGAACTTCAACCCATAGAATTAAGTGTTGAGGATTGCAAAGTTGATCTAGGAGTCTGTTCAACCAAATTAAAAGTATATGTCGCAGCCCTATGAACTTATGACCTTGTGATAGGAATGGATTGGTTAGAATATCATCAAACATGGGTAGACTGTTACGAGAAAACAATACTTTGTATGAATGATGAGGGAGAGACAATCCAAATCCAAGGTATTAAGATGAAAGTATTCTCACGCTTCATCTCAACAATGCAAATGTAACATTGCTTAAGAAAAGGTTGTTAGGTATATGTAGCTCAAGAAGTAAGCAAGGAGAAAGGACCATCCTTAGAATAGTATCTGATTCTGTCAGAATTTTCGGATGTTTTTCCAAAGGAATTATCAGGACTACCTCCGAAAAGAGAGCTACATCTCACAATAGAATTGAAACCTGGTACGGAACCAATATCTAAAACACCTGACAGAATGACAACTCCTGAACTTCAAGAATTACAAATGCAGTTGAAAGAACTATTAGATATAAGGTACATTCGACCCAGTATTTGACCTTGGGGTGCTCCTGTAATATTTGCTAAGAAGAAATATGGTTCATTACGACTGTGTGTGGACTATCGAGATTTAAATCGAACTACTATAAAGAATAGGTATCCAATGCCTCGCTTAGACGACCTTTTTGACCAAATGAAAGGAGCTGTAGTGTTTTCAAAGATCGATTTGCGATCAGGTTATCGTTAGTTAAGGATTAAAGAAAGTGATGTTTTTAAGACTACATTTCGAACTCGTTTTGGGCATTATGAATTCATTGTGGTACCATTTGGATTGACCAATGCACTTGCAGTATTCATGAATCTTATGAATAACGTTCTTCGCAGTTATCTCGATCAATTTCTGCAAGTCTTCTTAGATGATATTCTCATTTACTCTAAGAATGAGAAGGAACATAAAGAGCATCTTCGAATAGTATTGTCTTGCTTCAAGGAACACTAGTTATATGGAAAATTATCCAAGTGTTCTTTCTTTGAAAATGAAGTTCGTTACTTAGGTCATATCATATCTAGTGAAGGGATCTCTGTAGATCTTGAAAAGGTAAATGCAATCAGAGAGTGGCCGATTCCTAAGAATGCACATGAAGTGCGTAGTTTTATGGGTTTAGCGGGTTACTATCGAAGGTTTGTAGAAGGATTCTCTAAAATTGCAAAGCCGATCACAACCTTCTAACGCAAAGGTGTTAGGTATGAATGGACTGAGGAATGTGATAAAACATTTCCGAACTTAAAAGATTATTGGCTAGTGCACCAATTTTGCGAGTACCTGATATGGACAAAGATTTTATTGCTGTACCGATGCATCTAAACAGGGGTTAGGTGCAGTATTAATGCAAGAAAGAGGCGTAATAGCATATGCTTCAAGAAAATTAAAGCTCCATGAAGAACTTTATGCTACGCATGATTTAGAGTTAGCCGCAGTGGTTCTAGCTTTAAAGATATGGAGACATTACTTGGTAGGGAGAAACTTTATGCTTAAAAGTGACCATCAAAGTTTACTGTATTTGTTCACCCAGAGAGCCTTGAATGCTAGACAAAGACGTTGGAGTGAATTTTTAAGTGAATATGATTTTAAGATTTCATATATAAAAGGGAGAGAGAATGTAGTAGCAGATGCTTTAAGTAGAAGACCTCGAATATTTTCCCTCATACCTATCAAGGTGGACTTAAGAGATCAAGTACTAGAGCATCTCGTGAGAGATAGTTGGTACTTAAAAGTAAGGTCGGGGCTTGATAGCAATCATTCAAAGGAACCTAAGTTTGAAGGATATGATTTGGAAGAGGATGAAATTTTACGATTTCATGGAAGGATGTATATACCAGATAGTGGAGATCTTCGAAACACCATCTTGAAGGAATCCCACAAGGCAGCGTATTGTGCACATCCTGGTGTAAATAAAATGTATGCTGACACAAAGAGACTCTTCTTTTGGACAAGCATGAAAAACGACATTGTCCAATTTGTCGCTAAGTGTCTTGAATGTTAGTGAGTAAAGGCTGACCATTGTCATCCAACAGGTCTCCTACAACCTCACGACATTCCTATTACCAAGTGGGAAATAATTTTTATGGATTTTATGGTTGGGCTGCCCCTTACACAACAAAAGCATGATGCCATTTTGGTCGTGGTAGACAAATTAACAAAAACCACCCATTTTATCTTTGTCAGAGATACTTACAAAATTGCTGATGTAGCTCGGGTATTCATAACTGAAATTATTAGATTTCATGAAGTACCTAAGAAAATCATATCAGCTAGAGACTCGATTCACGTCAAGATTTTGGACTTGTATGCAATTAGCCTTAGGAACTCAGTTAAATTTAAGTACAATTTATCATCTTGAGACTGACGGGCAAACAGAAAGGGTAAATTAAGTACTAGAAGATATGCTAAGAATGTATGTTATGGACCAACAATCGCGCTGGGAAAATTTCTTACACTCAATTAAGTTTGCATACAACAATAGTTATCACAGTTCAATCACGATGCCACCATTTGAAGCATTATATGGAAGACCCTGCAGAACACCATTGAGTTCGGACAGGTTAGAAGGTCGGGTAATAGTCAGGCCAGAATTGATCCAAGAGATGGAGGAACAAATAAAGGAGATTAGGCAACGATTGAAAGAGGCACAAGATAGACAAAAAAGTTATGTTGATGCTCACAAGACAGATAGAAACTATGAAGTAGGAAATCAGGTTTTCATTCACATCAGGCCAAATAAGAGCACCATACGGTTTGGAAAATGGGCGAAATTATCACCCTGATTTATTGGGCCGTTCGAAGTCTTGGAAAAAGTTGGACCTGTCGTCTATTGTCTTGCACTGCCACCCCACCTGCACAAAATTCATAATGTATTTCATGTATCTACCTTACGACACTATATCGCTGACAAATCTTATAATCTTCAATGGAAGGAACTGCAGGTGTCGGACGAGGGAATCATTACGTATACTGGAACGTAGGGTTCGATAACTCAGGAATCGACTGATAGACCAAGTTAAAGTCCAGTGAGACAAATATAGTCCTGGATCAACGACCTGGGAAGATGCTGAGGCCATATGCCAAAAATACCCCAACTTATGCTAAATTTTGAGAAATTGGAAATCTTATTTATATATGACTACTCTATTTTGATACTTGAAGTCCTATTTTGAAATATCACGTAAAGATGAGTTTTACTTCGCTGGTACATGGATACCCATAAAGATATGATGTTACTTAACTCTATTGATATATGATATACGTTATTTGCTTAACTTTACTAGTACATGGATACCAAGATGAAATATGTTATTTAAATTAACATTGCGGGAATATGAAATCTAGATCGTAGATTTGTTATAAATAAGGCTATCTATCAATTCGTTTCATTTCTGCATTTCAGTATGATTGAAGGAATAGAAATAGAAAGTAACAACATTTTAAATATGAAAGCTAAACTTATTAGTATATAGACTGAAAATAGCTAAATACATTGTATCATAGATGGAAATATGTATGAATTATATATGAGCTGTTATCTAAAGAGAAATTGTATTGAATACATGGATGCATATGTTATAATGTGTGTACAAGTGTTTACCTTGCAGAACGCATTGTTACCAAATCAATTACGTGATGACAAAATTCCAAGAGCAGTTGAGACTCCATGATAGGGTGTTAATTTTGATCTTACTAGGAGGGGTGGAGATATTGCCCACCGTTTATCTTCTAAAACTTGGAGTCATGGGAGGACTGTGCGAATCACGCTCCCTTAGACATGTGATGATGAATGCCGGATGTCTACTGGGAAATCAAGTTGATATAATCGACACAAAATCAAGCCAAATAAGAGCACCATACGGTTTGGAAAATGGACAAAATTATCACCTCGATTTATTGGGTTGTTCGAAGTCTTGGAAAAAGTTGGACCTGTCGCCTATCGTCTTGCACTGCCACCCCACCTGCACAAAATTTATAATGTATTTCATGTATCTACCTTATGAACTATATTGCTGACAAATCTCATAATCTTCAATGGAAGGAACTGCAGGTATCGGACGAGGGAACCATTACGTATACTTGAACATAGTGTTCGATAGTTCAAGAATCGACTGATAGACCAAGTTAAAGTCCAGTGGAACAAATATAGTCTTGGATCGGTGACCTGGGAAGATGCTGAGGCCATATGCCAAAAATATCCCAACTTATGCTAAATTTTGAGAAACTGGAAATCTTATTTGTATGACTACTCTATTTTGATACTTGAGATCCTATTTTGAAATATCATGTAAATATGCGTTTTACTTTGCTGGTACATGGATACCCATAAAGATATGATGTTACTTAACTCTATTGATACATGATATATGTTATCTGCTTAACTTTACTAGTGCATGGATATTAATATGAAATATGTTATTTAAATTAACATTACGGGAATATAAAATTTAGATCGTAGATTATGTTATAAATAAGGCTATCTATTAATTTGTTCCATTTCTGCATCTCAATATGTTTGAAGGAATAGAAATAGAAGAGTAACTACATTTTAAATATGAAAGCTAAATTTATTAGTATATAGACTGAAAATGGCTAAATACATTGTATCATAGATGGTAACATGTATGAACTATACAGGAGCTATTATTTAGAGAGAAATTGTATTGAATATATAGATGCTTATGTTATAATGTGTGTACAAATGTTTACATTGCAGATTGTGTACAAGTGTTCACCTTGCAGAACGCATTGTTACCAAATGAATTACGTGATGACAGAATTCCAAGAACAGTTGAGACTCCATGAGATTCCATGATAGGGTGTTAACCCTGATCCTACTAGGAGGGGTGGAGGTACTGCCTATCATTTATCCTCCAAACCCTGGAGTCATGGGATAATTGTCCGAGTCACACTCCCCTAGACTTGTGATGATGACTTCCAGATGCCTACTGAGAAATGAGGTCGATATAATCGACGCAACATTAGGCCAAATAAGAGCACCATATGGTTTGGAAAAGAGACAAAATTATCACTTCGATTTATTGGGCTGTTCGAAGTCTTTGAGAAAGTTGGACCTGTCGCATATCGTCTTGCACTGCCACCCCACTTGCACAAAATTCATAATGTATTTCATGTATCTACCTTACGACACTATATTCCTGACAAATCTCATAATTTTCAATGGAAGGAATTGTAGTTATCGGATGAGGGAACCATTACGGTCGAGTCATTACGTATACTAGAACGTACGGTTCGACAGCTTAGGAACCGACTGATAAACCAAGTTAAAGTCCAGTGGGACAAATATAGCCCTGGATCGGCGACCTGGGAAGATGCTGAGGCCATATGCCAAAAATACCCCAACTTATGCTAAATTTTGAGAAACTGAAAATCTTATTTGTATATGACTACTCTATTTTGATATTTGAGATCCTATTTTGAAATATTACGTAAATATGAGTTCTACTTTGTTGGCACATGGATACCCATAAAAATATGATCTTACTTAACTCTATTGATACATGATATGTTATCTGCTTAACTTTACTAATACATGGATACCAATATAAAATATGTTATTTAAATTAACATTACGGGAATATGAAATCTAGATCGTAGATTATGTTATAAATAAGACTATCTATCAATTCGTTCCATTTCTGCATCTCAATATGATTAAAAGAATCGAAATAGAATAGTAACTACATTTTAAATATGAAAGCTAAACTTATTAGTATATAAACTGAAAATGGCTAAATACATTGTATCATAGATTGCAACATGTATGAACTATACAAAAGCTATTATTTAGAGAGAAATTGTATTGAATATATGGATGCATATGTTATAATGTGTGTATAAGTGTTTACATTGTAGATTGTGTACAAGTGTTTACCTTGCAGAACGCATCGTTACCAAATCAATCACGTGATGATAGAATTCCAAGAACATTTGAGACTCCATGAGATTCCATGATAAGGTGTAAACCCTGATCCTACTAGGAGGGGTGGAGGTACTGACTACCGTTTATTCTCCAAAGCCTAGAGTCATGGAAGGACTGTGCGAGTCACGCTCCCCTAGACGTGTGATGATGACTTCCAGATGCCTACTGGGAAATGAGGTCGATATAATCAACGCAACATCAGGCCAAATAAGAGCACCATACAGATTGGAAAAGGGACAAAATTATCACCTCGATTTATTGGGCCATTCGAAGTCTGAGAAAGTTGAACTTGTTGCCCATCGTCTTGCACTGACACCCCATTTGCACAAAATTCAGAATGTATTTCATGTATCTACCTTATGACACTATATTGCTAACAAATCTCATAATCTTCAATGGAAGGAATTGTAGGTATCGGACGAGGGAACCATTACGGTCGAACCATTACGTATACTGGAACGTAGGGTTCGACAGCTCAAGAACCGACTGATAGACCAAGTTAAAGTCCAGTGGGACAAATATAGTCCTGGATCGGTGACCTGGGAAGATGTTGAGGCCATATGCCAAAAATACCCCAACTTATGCTAAATTTTGAGAAATTGGAAATCTTATTTATATATGACTACTCTATTTTGATACTTGAGATCCTATTTTGAAATATCACGTAAAGATGAGTTTTGCTTTGTTGGTACATGGATACCCATAAAGATATGATGTTACTTAACTCTATTGATACATGATATATGTTATCTGCTTAACTTTATTAGTACATGGATACCAATGTGAAATATGTTATTTAAATTAACATTGCAGGAATATGAAATCTAAATCGTAGATTATGTTATAAATAAGACTATCTATCAATTCGTTCCATTTCTGCATCTCGATATGATTGAAGGAATAGAAATAGAAGAGTAACTACATTTTAAATATGAAAGCTAAACTTATTAATATATAGACTGAAAATGACTAAATTCATTGTATCATAGATGACAACATGTATGAACTATATAGGAGCTCTTATCTAGAGATAAATTGTATTGAATATATGGATGCATATGTTATAATGTGTGTACAAGTGTTTACATTGCAGAACGCATCATTACCAAATCAATCACATGATGACAGAATTCCAAGAACAGTTGAGACTCCATGAGATTCCATGATAGGGTGTTAACCTTGATTCTACTAGGAGGGGTGGACGTGTGATGATGACTACCGGATGTCTACTGGAACTGATGCCATGGCATATTCTTGTAGAGGACGGATAGGATGGGAGCGGAAGAGATTAAGGAGGATAGGATGATTCTAGAATAGCTTGGAGACTTGGTTGAGACAAAACGTAACAATTAGATTACAAATACATAGATATTCAAACAAAAAGTCAATCTTAAAGTACAAACCTTACACAATCACTCTAATCTCTAAAGCAATTATTGATATGATTATATAAAATCCTAACTTTGGGACGAAGTTTTCCGAAGGGAGGAAGTATGTAATGACCCATTTCGATTTATAAGCAAAAGAGTATTAGCTTGTATATGATGTATGCATATGGTAGCTACATATACATACATCGCATAAACCGCACTAGTATACATACCTGCTAGTATTGAGAATAGCTAAGTAGGTTAATAAGTCAATTATGAATACCTGCTAGTATTGAGAATAGCGAAGTAGGTTAATAAGTCAATTATGAAAATAGATCCTTAACTACCTTGATATAATAAATATGTCGAGTGAGACCTTTAATAAATATCGGGGTAATATCTGAGTTTGGGTAACGAATTGAATATCATAATGCATTTCTATCTCGCCAAGATATAGTGAAATATCAAGCTAGGTACTTAACACGTATACCACTCTTATATATGTATGCATGGTAAAACATTGATCAAGAAAAAAGAATATAATTAAATACAAATTATATTTAAGTGAATAAATAAAGTAATAATATAATTTGATTAAAATTATAAAGTTAATTTAATTAATTTAAAAACAAAATATAATAAATTTAATTTAAGTAATTTAAAAACAAAGTATAATAAAGTTAATCTTAAAATAATTAAACAAAATAATATCTACATAAATGACTGTATAAATGACTCTATAATATCTCCATAAATGACCATATTGTATCTTGGAGGGGATATGGTTCGGTGGATAGAGGGCTCCAAAAGGGAGGAGAAGATGGGGAAGGCGGTGATTCAAAGTGATAAAAGGGAGGAATACGAATGAGGGGTAGTTTTCCTTTGCTGATTTCTCCACACAGAAGAAAACTATTTACTGAGGAAAGAGTGAGTTGTGTGAATTGTTCTAAAACGAGTCATCACTGTTCTTGGAATTCTGGGCACAGGGGCAGAAGAGATATCTTCTGGATTTAGGATTGCTCTGGAAAATCCTAGATTGGTTGAGAGGAAAAGATTGATTTGATAACATGTCCGCTGCACCCACGGGAAGAGCCACAACCCAACACATCACCAAATTCGTCTTAGGTATTCTTTTGTGAATAAATTTGTTAATTATGTGAGTCAAATTTATTGCTTGTCTCAATTCATTTTTGATTTATGCTTCAATCTGCAAGTAGGACAATTCTGGTTAAATGTCTCAGTTTAGGTTACTACAAGTTCGCTGGTTTAATATCGTGCCTAATCCAACTGTTCGGTTTGACTAGTTTTGATTTGGACCGGGCTGGTTTTGAAAACTATGGTTCATGTTGGTATTTTGTGCATGAATGCTTTTTTTGGTGTCTATTATGAGTTGATTTGAAGATTTTGTTGGGTAGTATTTTTCTAAGGGGCACCAAAGTTGCCTCTGTGTTATCTCATTTATTTTATGCTTTCTTAGCTTTTCACTCATCTTCAAGGGCTCATCACAACATTGATGTTTAACTTATATTTGTAGCAAATCTGAATGGTTTTTAAAACTTCAAGATATTTTTTTGCTTGGTATTTGTAACAAATTTTAAGGGTTTGGAAGACTTTGACATATTTTTTGCTTGTCATATGATTGGGTTATTAAGCATTTTCAGGGATGTGGTGGACTAATAACCAATTGGCTTGTTAGGTTTTGCGCTCATTAAATATTGAAGTTCACATCAGTGAACATTTATAGGTTTTCTAGCTCACATGTTTCCATAGTGGGATTTTCTAGATTCTGAGTTTTGAGCACCCAAATTTCATAGTATTTTAGGTAGATCTTCATTAGGGATCAAAGCATTAGTTTTGGATTGAAAACTTTGATACAATACCACTTTATACAGTAGTTCTTAATGTTAATTTTTCCTTGGGGCTGTATTGTTTTTTGCTTTGATAATTGCATTACATCATTTACACATTTAATTCACTCCACAACATTATAAAATTATTACATCATATGCAATTATTTAGAAAGAACAACTTCATCAGTAATGCAACGAAACAATAAAATGAGCAACAAAAGAAAAGCAAGCACACATAGATACACCAGAATTGGTCGGAGACCAAGGAAAAACCCCACAAGGGGGAAAACCCGAAATTCTTCTTCTTCTATTAGATTTCATCAATAGGTCGGTTGTGATACGTAGTACAAATGTCATCAGACTACCCAGGGCCTATACATGACTTGTTCACAACCTCGTTTGTGAAGAAGTTTCATCACCAACACTGCCATACAATACTATCATCAATAACTTGTCATTAAGGCTGAAACCTGCAAATATCATCACTGATTCTAGGCTGTAAAGATGACATACCGATATGAGATGTCATACATATACCATACTACCACTGTCTCATTTTTGCATTAGGGCTTCTCTTGGAGATACCACAAAATATCACACATAGATGCCACTGTGTAGAGATGCAAATCTAGGCCCATTGGCAAGATACACATAGTAGGACCGCAATACCAATATAGAGCTTGTGATGAGAATGATGCCATACATACAACACATACAACCGTGGTACCATATATACAAGGTGATGATGCCAACTACCAAACATACAAAGAACTAACTATATCACAAAGATATCATACCCAAAGGAACTGTGTGTAGAGGAATTGAGAATATTGCAGAGATATAGTGTAATTGATTAACGCCCAGTTGAGACCTTGTGATGTGGGAACATATGCCATAACAGTGCGATGCCAAGACTGTATATAAAGTGCCGAGACCACTGTAGCATACAAAGCATTGAGACCAATCGACTTCCATATGTGGGACCGTGCTTCTGCTAAAGCGTAAGTCTGTATATAACTGAGTCGATTGCTGGAGTATGAGACTATATATCACTGAGTCGAGACCACATTTAATAATGCATAGCCGAGACTATATGAAATAATGTTGAGACCATCGATAACAATGCATAGCCAAGATTGATCCTTGTAATAGAGTTGAGACTATACATCAAAGAGATCAAATACTTCGCAAAGGCTGATAAGGGAGCCATACCTATCGTAGAGCCATGCCAATTTTATAGACGATGAACCATTGTAAACTAGCCATTATTCTACAATGACTAGTTGGAGCATCCTTATCTATTTAAACTAGGTCCTAGATCAGATTTCTCATCTTGTCCTGATGATGAACCACACTGGCTAGTTCGAAATGCGTCGACAAATTCTATTTGAATGTGATTTTCACCGAAAGATTTTATACATAATTTATGGATCACAGAAGCCAAATTCCTTATAATCACATCGCAAAGGAAGAGTGTAGTAATTGGACGCCATATATACACTATAAGGTGATCATGAGAGAGCCAGTTATACCAATGTGAGATCAGGTTCAAAACCGGGATGCAAGAGGAGACCTGTAGAACACAAGTCCTATAAAATGAGAAATCTTGTAGCAAGATCGAGAAAGAGCGAGAGTTTGAAATCAAGAGCAACTTCGATCCCTTAGAACTTCAATGCCAGACTTGATCCACAGATACAAACTTCCAAAGAATACTCATGCGATGATCTGAATGAGATCTCATCGATCTTTATTTATATTAATCAGATACCCTACTTTAAGGCCGAATTGAATATGGAAGGAGATAATTAAATTCAAAATTTAAATTTGGCCAATAATATTTTCTTTTATTTGTCAAATTAATTTTGGACCAATTAAATTATCCTTATGACCAACACAAACCCTCTTGTAAATATTTGTTCCAAATAATTTTATTTTATAAATCTTCCTTTAACGAGACGGGCTTCATATAGGGCTTAATGTTTCCCATAGGGGAAATTTGTCTCGACGTTGCCCAATTTTAACACTCCCTTTCAACTAGGGAGAAATTTCCATCTGCATCATATGTCTCATCTCATCATAGCTGCATCATGACATATCTTGAGTGTACATACGAAAGACAAGCATCAGTATCATCAACAAAACCCATCTCATATCATCTCACGAAAGAAGAGGAATCCATAACCAATGGTAGGGGAGATCATTCCTTCAAAGCCTACTAGTTTCCAGGTCAAATCATGTGACCTCTATCTCAGCTATATCATCACATCTTGTCCTTTGATCATCAACTGAACGATTTCGATCTAATAGAAGAAGAAGAAGAATCATCATAGGGGAGTCCAACTCAACCCAAAATCATCACCATAGGGGAGCATCCGGCTTCCATCCTATATCCAATAATCAATGTGGTCATTTGAAATCATCATCGTCATCAAGTCATATCTCGTCTTGGCTCGTCTCTTCCCAAATTCATCTATTGTACAAACTCAAATCTAAAGAAGAATGATTTGACATCATAGGGGAGCCTAGCTCAACCTGGAACATCTGCTAGCGGGGAGCCAATGCTACAACCCTCTATCAAATGACAATAGGCAAGATACAACTTACCAATGATCACAACCATCCTATTTTTTAATGACAACAAGCGAGATATGACTTGTTATGAGAGGTAAGGATCACATCCATCCTATCATCCAGAGAAAATGGGTGAGATACATCTACCAACAAGGATCACATCCATACTGTTGCTTAGTCAACAGGCGAGATACAACTTTCCATATAGGGTTGAGATCACAACCATCCCAATGTCTGCTGATATTCCCACGTTGAACCTCAAGAGTCAAGTGGTAGAACCCCTTCATCCTCTATACTTGAATGAGATACTGTTGGCAATATGATGAAATATGTTGTCCTTGATGGCAACCTACTTGATGAAGTTGTCCTTGATGGAAACCTACTTGATGAGTTGCCTATGATAAGCAACCTGTGTGTTAAAGATGTAAAAATGATGTTTTTACAGGTCAGTTCGAATGTGACAGAGAAAGGAATTCCAGTAAGTGCCAGAGAAATGAAACAGGAAATATTTCTCAATGTATACGTAGGTTTGATGAAGGAAACCTGGGTATGGATGCAATGTATACGCTACTTTTATGAAGGCAACCTGTGTATACATTCAGAATTAGTATATACGTAGTTTTTATGAAGAAAAGTTGCGTACACACGCGGATAAGAACGATCCAAGTTGCGTATGCCTTTTGCGCTCTAAAATTATGATACCAAGGGGCATTACCATGGTATTAGTCCACAATATTGAGCGCTGTATTGTCTATTTGATTCCGTCCAAAAATACCATCCGCAGTTGTGTGATTTTGACTCATGGTATTGGTGAAGGCTAAATCTATATAAGGAGAAGAAGATCATAGTGCAAATGGTGCATGTGTAAGAGCTATCACTAATATTTCTCTTTGAAGTATATTTGCATAGGATGAACTCTGTTTTATTGATAAATCTGAAGTTATGATGCACCCTTGGATAGATTGATGGATCAAGACCTCTAGCCCTGAAATGACTATATTCTTGCATGATCCATTGAAGAGATGATTAGATCTGAGACCTGACGCATGTTTGCTGAAGCGGAGTGAAGAACTCTGGGTTGGTGTTAAGGAAAGCGCGTATACATGCGGCTTAAGTGAAGCAAAGTAGCGTATGCATTTTAAGATGACAAATGTTCAGGGTTAAGTTTGATTTTGCATATTGATTCTGAAGTTTGGGTTATTTCTGAGATCTGATTACAGTGATCTCACTGTTTGGTTTGATGTATTGGGTGAAGTTTATTATTGTTGATCTTTGTGAAGGGTTGTGTTGAAGCTGTGTGATGCAGTGTGAAAATTGATGAAACGTGGTCAGCAGTGATTCTGAGGGAAGTAGAAGCTTCCTGCCAGTAGAAGCTGGTTTTCTGATCAGGGGGTTGAAGCTCCCTTTCAGTAGTGAATGGTAAACAAGATTAGGGGGTTGTACCTCCCTTCCAGTAGCAGCTGGAAAATGAGAGAAGGTTGCAGCGTTCTGCAGGTAGATGCCTGCGTACTGATATGAGTCTGCATCAGTACAAAATAACAATTTTCCATATAATAAATATTGAAGACAGAGATGATAGTAGCGGTGGTTTTCTCCCGAATTGGGTTTCCACCTTAAATCTTGGTGTTCATGTGTGTTGCTCTTGTGTGATGTTTTATTCTACTGTTACTGCACATATTTGTTGATTATCTAACAGATGCATGACTGATAAACTGAGTTAAAGATTGTTTCTGAAAAGTGTTTCTAAACAATAAAATTATATCAGTATACGCTAGTTTCTTTTGGTATATGCGCGTGTATACGCGAGTTGGCTTCATAAAAGCCGCGTATAAAATTTAGTAAAGAAAAAGGAAAAGATTTCAGTAAGTTCTAAATACTGATTCACCCCCCCCCCCCCCCCTCTCAGTGTTTTTCCCAACAATTGGTATCAGAGCAGGTCCTTCTGAAGAAGCTTAATCGCTAGAAGGAAGATCAGCTAAGATGAGCAATCAAGATAGGATAGCATCTATTGGCCTCCTCTCTTCAACGGAAACAATTTAATCTTCTGGAAGACAAGGATGAGATCCTATCTTCAGTCTCTTGGAGCAGATGTATGGGCTATAGTTGAAGGAGGTTATCAATATGCACCCAACCAAGAGCACTCAGACAGAGAATATGCTATCGTATGATTGTGAAGGGAATGTATATCTGTTTGCATGTGTGAATGGATGGGGTGGGATGGCCACACCACCCCCTCCTCTTAAATGCGATGGGAGGACGTGAGCTCCCCCCCCACCTTCATTAACGTGAGTTCCAACACCCCGATTGGGGAATATATGATCATATTTTAAATAAATAGATTTTTAAATATTTTAATATTAAAATCATGTTATAATCATATGAACATTAAAACTACATTAAAACTATATTACACAACGAGTATGAAGGAATAAAAAGTTGTTGAACTAAACTTTGGAAAATTTCGTTGTGTGGTTGTCTATGGCCCTGTGCCCGCTATTCCACACTACTCCTGTCGGTGATCTTGCCCTCACCCTTTTCCAGTCACGTGGTTGTTTGCATGCTCCAACAATGCACCCAAATTCGTATGACCCTGTGCCTGCTATTCCACACTGCCCTCACCCCCACCCTCGCCTTCGTATGCAATGCTCTTCCACCTCTTGCTACAATATCTGTTCCCATTCCATTATCACCGTGTCGTCTCTTGTTTTAATGGACAAGTGAAGAGCATGCATTTCGAAGACGCCAAAACAAACTGCCCTAGACCAACTGCCAAAATGCACAAAAAAAAAGCAAACTATAAATTATGTGATTTTTATTTGACAAATTTGTTGTTGCCAGATCCACCTCCAATACCATGGGATTCATGACTGAGCTAGGTGAAACCTCTCCAAAATTATACATACGTTTCCCAAACTGTCAGAAACCTATGTTGGCGGTTTCTACAAGGATCTAGACGGATCCATATCCATGCCCATTTCAGATTTGTGGATTCATGGTTCCTTGACCTACACCCTGTGGGTCTAGTAATGTAAGCCTAAACCCTTATAGGCAACCTACAATGAGCACTTGTAGGCCAACACGAGTGAAACTCTCCACTCCAAAGTACACATAATGCTCCAAGGCGATGTTCTACATAGTAAGGGCTCTGAGATGATGTGGTTACATAATTTAAGTACACATCCCTCTATCACAAGCCTTCACAGACTCCACTGATATTTCCTAAATAATGTACTCCACTAGGTCAGCTTCCTTGCAAGAACATTGTCACAGTCCAGGTATCCTTGAGCCAACCCTAAGCCTCCACACAAGAATCCAAGTAACCCTGTGCTATCTAGGGCATCACGCCCTCCTCCATGATGCACATTACTCCTCCTCTCAAGTAGGTTGTTCTCCAAGCAAGCGAACTTTCCATGTGGCCACAATGAAGGGTGTCACCCAATTTGTCAAGAGAACTCAAGACTTAAAAAAAGAATACCAAGCCAACACCTAACAGAGGTCAATCAATTATTGAGCAAGCTTTCTCCACCTTGCAAATCCATCATGGACCATCGAGGGGTTGAACATGTACCATATACTCCAAAGCTCTTGGAGCACCCCAAACATGGTGTAAGAACTTTCAGAATAACCATAAAAACTAACAAGGGATATTATATTAAATATGATACATTACTTTGTAACCTTGCTTTTGTCCAGACAAGCAGACTGCTAAAAACTTTTATTGCTGACCACTGTAAGACTAGGAAAGTTGACAGTGTCCACAGCTGTAAGCTTCATATGGAATATTGATCTTTATCATATTGCTATATTACCTTGCTTTTGTCAGGAGAAGCAAACTGCTAAAAACTTTTGTTGCTAACCACATCAAGACTAAGAAAGTTGACAGTGTCCACAACTACAAGCTTCCTATGGAATACTACACTTAATCATATTGATATCTGAACATTTCCCATTTGGTAGGGTTGCTTTTTTGTCTACACTTGTTCTTGGCAGGTTTTCATTCCCGTCTACAGTTCTTCTTGGCAGGGTTTCTCATAAATATAAACAGTGAAGGATTGGGTATTTTAACATTCTTTAATGTACTGACTACTTTCAACCACTGTTTTGTTTTGCTGCTTAAGTTTATGTTCTCTTTCAGATCACTCCTATTTTAGTGCTTTGCTTCTGTCTTTCTATCCTTCAACTTGTTGCCCCTACGACACAAGTTTCTGTACTGTGAAGTGGGTGAGCCATGAATTTCAGGAATTGACTCAACATCATTTACTATTATTATTATATTGTAAGTGGAAGCATGTTAAATACCTCTTTTTCTGTATCTTTTCCAGGTAGAGATGGACTGACTCATAACATGCTAAATGATATACACAACTATTGGATACGTGCACCGGCTGTGAGAATAAAATGTATGGGTGTGCCAACAGTTGATATGAGAAATGTTCGTTATCAGTTGGAGGTATGTTTGTTTTCTTATAAATTGTTTTTTTCTGTTTTAAAAACAGATTTTCTATTGTCTTTGAATGGCCTGCTGCTATTTTTTAGCATGGAGCTACATGTTGTCTACATATATTTTTTGGAGAAAAACTTGAGTGGAGTTCAACCTGATACACATCATCTGTCATTCGTGCACCCTATTTTTTCTATTGCTATTTTATAAAAATTAAGAAAGAGAGATGCCTCCCAATCTTAATCCTATCTACACAGTTTTCTCAGGAATGTATATCCATAGATATGATTTTGTGCATTTTCCCAGGACAGCTTTATGTGTTAACCTAGGTTGCAGAAGAGTCAACACCTAATGCAGATAGATAGAGCGCTTGGTCCTCTTGATTAAATGTTAGTTCCATACCCTCGTACACAACAAAATCCAATGGGAACATTGCTATCTCCCCAATCCTGATATCCTAAAAGCTATTAAGTCTACTAGATTTTGAGTGGGATCTAAAATTCTACTTTCTTCATATGAAACCCAATGAGTTTGGAATGTAATATCCCCATCTGCTTAGGAGACATAAGGAAGGGGATCTGCTAGCCTAATAAGATCCTCGTAGACTAGGATGGGAGAAAATTAATCAAGGGAACACAATTCGCCTAGGAGAAAACATTACAAAAGATAAAGTGGTGAAAAGGGGGACATGGGTCCTAGGCTGATGAAAAGTCATTTTTAAATTATAAAGTGAGAAAACCCACTAAAGTGACACTATTAAAATAAAAGAGTAAAAATGTGGCAAAAGTGGTGAATGAGTTGTAAAAAAGGAAGATGAGGAGTTTTTCGTCATTCCTGCATTTGCTTATTTGAAAATTAGAATTTTGGAGAGCTCTTGAGGAATAGTCTATGGTTTTTCACAACCCTCATTCTGGTTACTGGTTTTGGTGTTGAGACTATATACCCTAGCTTGTCTTGGAGTGAAATCACTCAGATTTCGTCATTGAGCTTCAACATTGATGGAGGAGAAAATAATGGCAGTGTTGGAGTAAGTTTTCAAAGTGTTATCAATTGGTTTTATACTCTAACATTGGGCATTCTATATATCTTTTACAGGCTAAGTTACCAAGCTAAATTTGTGGGTCGAGTTGTGGAAGAAGGGGCTGAGTTCTACTAGAATATTGAAGGCCAAGCCATCTTCACTACCAACTGGCTAAGTTCACTATCATTGAGGGCCGAGTTCACTGTCAAAGGGGTCATATACGTTTGTTGTCGTTGGCCGTGGTCATTGTATATATTTCAGAGTAGATTTTTGAGTTGTGTTAAAGTTTGCAACTAGGGATCAATTCCTTCATTTGGCAACTCCTATTTTGTTGGCAGTCTTCACCCTTGAAGCACACTTGATGGCATCATTCTTCATTTGAAATTTTGGAAATTTTCTCCACCTACAAATACCTCAAAATCAAGACGGGTCGAAGCTGCCCCTGTTCAAGTCAACCCAGTGATGAATAAACATGTCTTTTCACCTTACGCCAACCACTATAAATATAGGTCAAGACCTCCTCATTTGACACATTCATTCACATCACATTCTCTCCCATCTTCTGATTGGTTTGTACACCTTTTGAGGCAGCTCTATCTTCCACGCATGCAAAGGGTTCCTTGGCTGTTCTGTTTTCCCGCGTTGACTTTCTTCTGCAACAGACTTTGACCAACGTTGATTAAGGACTTAGGGAGACCGTTTGACTGCGTTTTGACTTGGAGAAACTCTGTTTGGGAAGGCTGCATCTTTTGGCATAGATTCTAAGGTTTTCTGGGCAGGTTGATCAGTGTTGAATGCAGGGAGACCACAAACTTTGGTTGACTGAATTTTGATCTCTGTTTTGGGCTGACTTTGACTTGCTGAAAAGGCCGAGTTCCTTGCTGATTTGACCGAGCTGATTGGAGGCCATTTGACAACTGTTTGACCACCGTTGACTGGGCTGGCTAGGGCACATTGACTATGGTTGACTATTGTAGAATTGTTGACCAAATTACTTTGATCAGATTGGGTCTCATCTCATTGGTTGGTCTACTTCATTGGCAAGTCAACATTTTGACTTTGACTATTGTACTCTATTGGATATTCTCTCGCTGCTAAACATTTGATATTTGATAATAAGAAGGATTGATTAAGGGTTTTCTCCCTTTGGGGGTTTTTCCATGGCTTTAGCCAAATATCTGTGTTCTATTGTCTTGATTTGTCTTCTGCATTTTATTATATATGTTCAATTGACAATTACTGTCAATGTTGATATAATGGTTAATGTGATTGCTATTGAAATCTAAGTGGAAATTGTCATTAGGATGAGAAAAGGACATTGAAGTAATTGTTACAAGCATAGAACACACCATTTCTATCTAAAATTAACATGGAATCAGAGCTAAGGTGAGGACAAGCCCAAGCAAGAGAAAAAGCAATCACCAAGATATTTGTTGACAAGGACTAGTCTCCATGGTTGCTACTTCATATTTCAAGTTTGAGGATAAGCTCAATGACAAGTCAGATTATCATGCCTGGAAGATGACTATTGATTTGACCTTGGAGAAGCATGAAGTATTGGACTATGTGCAAGGGAAAGTGGTGGAGCCTCCTTCAAATGCACCTGCTGCTGCTAGAACAAAGTATAGAAAAGGTGAGGTCAAAGCTAAGAAAATCTTAGTTGACTGCAATCAAAAGCATTTAGTTGCCAATATTTCTGATTTGGGAACTTCTAAGGAAATGTATGATAAGTTGATTGGGATGTTCAAAGTCAACAATGCAAATCAAATGCTCTTTGTCAAGAACACGTTGAAGGATATCAAGTTGGATAAAGGGAAGTCTATCCAATCTTACTTCATGAGAATAACTAAAGTCAAGAATGATTTGCTATCTATTGGAGAAGTTACTGTTGACAGGGAACTCACCCTCATTTCTCTTGGAGGTCTTTCAAGACCATGGGATACATTTGTCAACACCATTCTCAATAACGACATGATACCTGGTTTTGATGAGCTATTGGCTAGATGCACTCAAGAGGAAACAAGATTGATGGAGAGAGATAAGTCCTACAATGGAAATGAACCTATTGCTTTCTCTGCACATGTTAAAAGGAGGAATGATGCTGGTCCATCTAATTCAAGGAGATAGGGTCAAGGATCTAAGAAGGGGTTCAAAGGAAAAGGAAGATGCTACAATTGCAACAAGTTCGACCACTTGCTAGAGAGTGTCCTCACAAGAAAAATCCTCCATGGGATGACAACAACAACAACAATCACAAAAGCAATAATAAAAGAAACAATAGGTATAACAATAAAGGAAAAAGGAGTGCTCCTGCTGCTCGAGAAGGAAATAATTGGCCTCCCAAGAGGACAAGAAATGCCAGGTATGATGAAAATAATGTTGTAGAAAAAAAAGATGTGTTTTATCTTATTTCTGCTCTATCTATCGCCCCTCCTTCAGATACTTTGGAAGTTTGGATCATTGGTTAATTGATAGTGGAGCCTCAAGGCATTTCAATGGATATAAGGAGGCCCTCTCAAATTTAGTTGAGAGGAAAACTAATCTAAAAATTATTCTTGGAGATAATGCCACCTACCCTGTAAAAGGGATAGGAACTGTTACTCTTCACTTGAAGTATGGTCAAACCATACATCTACAAGAAGTCTTGTATTTTCCCAATTTGAAGAAGAATTTGGTGTTTATTTCTGTGATGGAAGACAAAAGTTTCAAGGTAGCTTTCATTGATGGAAATGTACATGTATGGCATAGAAACTTCAAAGATGCTTTTACTCTTGGGTTTAGGGTTGATGGTCTTTATCAAGTTGGTGGAAGTCCTTTGGGAGCATTGGCAGGTGATACCTCTATTCAATGTGAGCTATGGCATTGAAGATTTGCCCAGCATTACAAAGCCTTACCTGGGGTAAGGAAGATGGTCACAGGAATGCCCGAGTTTCATATGAACCATGAAGGAGTCTATCAAGGTTGTGCAACTAGGAAACATACAAACGGGACCATTCCCTTCTCATGAGAGCAAGACAACTGATATTCTTCAATTGATCCATTTTGACTTGTTTAGTTTCTTGCCCGTAACTTCATTAGGAGGATACTCATACTATGCAATTTTTGTGGATGATTTCTCACACAAAACATGGATTTATTTCTTGAAGAGGAAGGTTGAAGTGTTCAAATTGTTCCGTTAAGCGTTGGTGGAGAATCAATCAGGAGAGAAGATCAAGACATTGAGAACTAATAATGGAACCAAATATGAATCTAATGAATTCAATGACGTTTGCAGAGAAGCAAGCATTAAGAGGGAGACAACCATTCTGTATACTACAGAGCAAAATGGTGTTGATGAAAGAAAGAATCGAACTATTATGGAAGCTACCTGTGCCATGCTCTATGATCAAGGTATACCGAAATTCTTGTGGCGAGAAGCTGCTAACACTGCTGTATATGTTCAAAATAGAAGCCCTCATCAAGCTTTGGATTTCAAGACACCCGAAGAAGTATTCACTGTTAAACCTTATGTTTCTCATTTTAGAATCTTTGGCCGTCCTGCGTATTTTCATGTGCCTAAAGAGAAAAGGATCAAGTTGGACGCTTCTAGGAAGAAAGGTGTATTCGTTGGGTACAATGAAAGTTCAAAGGCATATAGAATTTATGTACATGTTCAAAGAGAGGTAAAAGTAGAGATGTTACTTTTGATGAAGACAATACCCTCGGGAAAGCCAGAGATCTCCCCATCTCAAGAAGGATGATGATGTTGCTGAAAAACAAGAAGAACCTTTGATGGATGAGCCTATGCTTGATGTTGATGGCCCGATGGATCCTCTTGATGCACTTGCTTGTGATCCCTCTACCTCAAAGAAAAGACCACTATGGCTCTGAGATATTCTTCAAGATTTAGAAAAACATTTTGCTCGTAGAGGAACATTCCGAGAAAGTAGGAAGCCTAACAAATATCAAAGATACTTGGTTGCCATGAGTACTATCATTCAAACTGAACCTTGCTCTTTCGAAGAAGCTGTAAAGCACCAGTTATTGAAAGACACGATGACTGAGGAGTATGAGTCAATCATGAAGAATGATGTCTTGGAAGTGATGCCTAGACCCAAGGACAAGTCCGTGGTCACTTCAAAATGGATCTACAAAATTAAACATGGAGCTGATGGAAGTGCTGAAAATATAAGACAAGATTCGTGGCTTGTGGTTTCTCCCAAAAGGAAGGAATTGATTATGATGAAATATTTTCACTAGTTGCTTGATACACCACTATATGTTCCATAATTGCTTTATATGCCAATCAAGGGTGGAGCCTACATCGAATGGACGTTAAGACTGTTTTCTTGCATGGCTCACTTAAGGAGGAAGTTTACTTGGAACAACCTCAGGGGTTTGAAGTACAAGATAGAAGGACACATGTATGCAAGGTTGAAGAAATCCCTCTATGGGTTAAAGCAAGCCCCTAGGGCTTGGTATGAGAGGATTGATAGCTATCTTATGAAGCTGGGATTTACAAGGAGCTATGCTGATCCAAACTTAAAATTATACTTCAAAGTTGAAAAGGACATGCCACTTATTTTGGTCTTATATGTCGATGATCTATTTCTGATTGGTGCAAACCCTCTCATCTATCAATGTCAAAGGGAGTTGACTTCTGAATTCTAGATGAAGGACCTAGGACTGATGCATTACTTCCTAGGTTTGGAGGTCTGGCAAAAGCTAGGTGAGATCTTCCTTTTTCAAGGGAAATACATTGTGAAGCTATTAGAAAGATGCGATATGGTGGAATGCAAATCTGTGTCTATTTCGATGGAACTAAATTATAAGAAGTTATGCGGAAGTGCTGCTGGTCTCGAATTGGAAAATCCTTCTAAATATAGGCAACTTGTGGGGGCCATCACATTCTTGGTAAACTCCTGATCGGACATATGCTTCGCTTTAAATACTTTAAGTCAATTTATGGTTGAGCTTCATCATATACATTGGGTTGCTGGTAAAAATCTCCTGAGATATCTCCGTGGTACTATCAATCATGGTCTGAGGTAAACTGTAGGGAACCTAAGACTACATGGATATTCTGATGCTAACTGGGCTGACAATGTGATAGATAGAAAAAGCACGTAAGGATGTTGCTTCTCTTTGGGATCTCCTTCGATTTATTAGATGAGTAGGAAGCAAAAATTGGTTTCTCTAAGCACCGCCAAGGCCAAATATATTGTAGCTAATATGGCCTGTTGTGAAGCTATTTGGTTGAGGAAGCTCTTTAGTGAGCTATTTGAGCATGTGCTGGATTCCACCGTCATTTATTGGGATAACCAAAGTGGGATTCTCCTTTTAGAGAATCCCGTGTTCTACGACCGCTCCAAGAATATTGATATTAGGTACCACTTTATCCAGGATATGGTATAACGGGGAGCAATAAGGCTCCAACACATCAGGACTGATGAACAGGTTGCTGACATCCTCACAAAGCCTTTGGGAAAGGCCAAGTTCTTAATCTTCAAAGAAAGACTTAGAGTCGTGGAAAGACCCTCTCATGAGGGTCTCGCTTGAGATGGACATTGAGCTCTGGGAGCTCCTTGGGGGCCTAGGGTACTTCTTGGAGCTATATGAGCACAGGGTGAGTGGTTCATCTTCCCTTGTAGAGTGTATAACCCAACATGATTGAGCACAGGGTGAGTGGTTCACTTACCCCTATGGTTGATGACATATGCATAGGATGAGTGGTTCACCTTCTGCTATGACATATGAGCAGGATGAGTGGCTCACATTCTCCCGTGGATGCCCGAACATACATCCTACCCTTTAGTTTGGGACTCTTGGGAAGCACTTGTCATTTGGCCAATGAGTTGGGAAAAGTGGTTAGGGACCATAGCACTACAGATGGATGCATCGTGTACTGGCGTACTCCCTATGTCTAGGATGCATGATGTTCAACAACTTGATCGCTTAGGATCAAGTTTGGTTGGGGTTCTACCCCTGATTATTTGGACTGCCATTCGTTGGTTGGAAGAGAGTGGTAATGTCTTGTGACTCACTCTCTATCGATCCTTCTTATTGATTATTATATCAATCTTCGGCAGAGGCGAGACAAGATGCAAAGATAGTGCATGATGATTAGGATGGCATGATGATAGATGGATATTGGTGGGTGGAATTCACCCTAGTTGAGAGGGAGTTTTAAAGTTGGCAACTAGGGATCAATTCCCTCATTTGGCAGCTCCTCTTTAGATGGCACTCTACACCATTGAAGCACACTTGATGGCATCATTCTTCGTTTGAAATTTTTGGAATTTTTCTCCACCTACAAATGCCTCAAAATCAAGTTGGCCCCAAGCTGCCTCTCTTCAAGTCGGCCCAATGATGAATAGACATGTCTTTTCACCTTACGCCAACCACTATAAATATAAGTCAGGACCTCCTCATTTTGACACATTCATTCACAACACATTCTCTCTCATCTTCTGATTGGTTCAAACTTCGTACACCTTATGAGGCAGCTCTATCTTCCACACGTGCGGAGGGTTCCTTGGCTGTTCTGTTTTCCTTCGTTGACTTTCTTCTGCAGCAGACTTTGACCAGCATTGACCAAGGACTTAGGGAGACCGTTTGACTGCGTTTTGACTTGGAGAAACTCTGTTTGGGCAGGCTGTATCTTATGGCACAGATTCCGAGTTTTTCTGGGAAGGTTGACCAGTGTTGACTGCAGGCATACCACAGACTTTGACCAAAGGGTGTTGACTTTGGTTGACTGAATTTTGATCTCTGTTTTGGGCTGACTTTGACTTGCTGAAAAGGCCGAGTTCCTTGCTGATTTGACTGAGCTGATTGTAGGCCATTTGACAGCTGTTTGACCACTGTTGGCTGGGATGGCTAGGGCACGTTGAATGCTGTTGACTAATGTAGAACTGTTGACCAAATTTCTTTGATCAGATTGGGTCTCATCTCATTGGTTGGTCTACTTCATTGGCAAGTCAACATTTTGACTTTGACTATTGTACTCTATTGGATATTCTCTCTCTGCTGAACATTTGATATTTGATAATAAGAAGGATTGATTAAGGGTTTTTCCCTAGCTTTAGCCAAATATCTGCATTTTTTTGGCTTGACCAAGGTTGTGGGGGAGCACCTCCCCGCTATCGAACCTGCTCCCGGAGCCAATGCTTAGAGGGTGATATTAATGACAAAGATTCCTATACGAATCTGGAGGTAATGATAAAGATACCTCTGGTTCAATCTATGTTTTTATGTTTTTTATGTCTAATTCATTATTCTACATGCTTTTGTTGACATATATGCATCAAAATATACAATATATATATATATATTAAAAAAACGGTCCCGGAAACTGTCCCGGACCGGGAGCTTCTGAAAATGGCGTTCCCGCTCCTGCTCCGCTCCCCGTTTTCGCTCCCGCTCCCAAGTAACCTTGCAACCACCAGCTATGTCTGCTTCAATCCACTGTTCACTGCTGCACTCTTCGTTGCTGTCCCTGCTACCTCTGCTGCCACTGTCCACTGCTTCTATCCACTGCTGCTTCTGCTGTTACTGGTGCCACAATCCACTGCTGTTCAATCTGTCCCTTGCTGCCCACTGTCCTACTACCGCTGTCCATTCATCTGTCCACTGCTACCACTCCACAATTTCCTGTTTACTCCTCCTGCCACTTCACCACTGTACTGCTGCTGCCATACAATGCCTCTGACACTAACATTCATTAGTGTCACTATCACTCTTAAGTGTCCCTGTCATTGGCACTAGCAATATTGCATAATAGTGTCACTGCCTTAAGATTATCAACTTTTGAGCATAGAACAAATTTACTGGTATAGAGGTAATTAGATAGTCAGTCTACTGATGAATGCACAATATTATTTAAATTTAGAGCCAATCAAAATTTATGTGTCAATGTCAACCTTACTTCTTACTGGCTTTATTTCTTAGAATGTTTCTTCAATGTAATCTGCCATACCTGACTTACTGACACAATTATAAATGTCTTGCTATGTACAATACTCTTAAATGTTTATTGCAGAACTGCCTCAACACTGTGCCATGGTTTGTTGCCTGAGGGAACCTGGATAGGCCTTCATAGTCTGTCTGAGGATGTTAGTCTAGCTGTCTTAGCATGCTGACCTTTCTGCAATGACTTGACTGGAATACATCACTCAAACCATAGTCATACATCTGAAACATATCTAGTAGCAGAATTGCAAGGCATACACTTCAAGCTTCACCCAACCATATAATAGTTTTCCAAGTAGATGAGTTCAATAAAATAACATCTTGTGCAAAAACCTCTGCTACAAACTCTGTCACTACTCAACAGAATCCATGCATATTTAAGCTTCAATGCATTTTTAGGTTAATGATTTCATGCATAGTGATACACTACTGAACTGCTATTGTGATACTGAAAACTAACTCCTAATCGAACTAGACTTCCAATAATGACAATGAAATCCTCAAAGAAAATCGTTACTGGTGAACTTGAGCAAGTGTTTATGTGCCTCTGATATACTGTTGTAGTAATAATGCCCTACTTCAAAATAAATAGTTGAGTGCTAATACGAAATGCAATGCCATAGTGCTTCAATCATAGAGATCTGAACAATATAAGAGGTGCTACAGATGTGAATAAGATCTTCTAGATCAGCTTCAAGCCCAATCACATAAAACACAAGCTTAATGTAATTTTTAGATTTGATCAATCTTCAAGCCATAGCAAACAGTCATCAATCTGTCAATTAAACCTTTGTCAAGATCTTAGAGTCACTCTTTATTCAGCTAGGGCTTATGCATATACACAGGTTTTAAGTGTCTATTTTAGTGCTTTCATTAGTCACATATTTGCATAGGTTTTAGATCATGTTTAGGTAAACAGTGTATAGCAAAGTGGCCCTTAATAAAGGATGTAACAATAGAACTTTATGGGCAGAATCCTTAACCGTCCAAGCTTCAGAAAATTTCTGACATCACCAAGGAATTATCCCTGTTGCCTCAAATTTTCAAGAGCTCGAATTCATCAGGTTGATCTTCAATTACTACTTTTGTTCCAGATCTAATGTCCTCGAGATTTCTCTGAGTATGTAAATTCTTCAGAAATGTCGTTATCAAATGTATCACTAAGCTGCTTCAGAAATGCGAGCTTCCGAGAGATATAGGCCACAAAGACTTGATGATTATTTGAGAACTTGACCTGGGCTGCTGAAGATAAGGATGCACCTGCAAAACACAAGAATACCCCAACGAATCCCAATAGTATAGCCCTAAAATAGCTCAGACCATAACCCTTCTGCAATATCATTCTTCTTGCACATCCTAGCCGCAGAGAAATATAGTTTAATGAGATCGAGTTGAACAAAGTATGCACAAGAACCCAACGAAACACCATGGCCCAATAGACAAGAAAATTATGTCCAATCTTTCCAAAAATTCAATCATAGCTTCAACCTTGTTTTTCTATATACGATTGCAGAGAATCATGACAAATTCATCGCATTCAAAGATTTCTTGGAAGTCTACGGTGCTTTATATTTATACTATTCGTGGGGGCTCTTTTGAGAAGAAGGCCAGCATATTTTTAGGAGGGAATATGAAATTTAATGAATCAAATTATTTGGAGCCAAAACTTTGTTAACCCTAGGTCAACTTTAATGTTGATATTAATTCAATTTTAATGCCCTTCAACTGATTACATGATTTGTGCGAAAATCTCTTTGACCAACGATCTGCCACATCATCTAATTGGAGTTTCAACCCTTTTTGCCATAACATAAATTGATTTCCCCATCATCATTTGTTTAAGCAATAATGTGATGCCACCTTAGTAGCCCTTGAGGTTTTTGGACCACTGGCTTGGGTTTGCAACTTTGACCAGGCTTTTTTCTCCAACTGTGAGGCCACTCGAGACACTCCACATATCAACAAAATCAACATGGCGAGGAGAATATACTGGCAAGGGTCTCCAACGCAAACTCGAAGATATTTTGCTTCAAAAATATCCAACAAGTGCGGGGTGTGTTCGTCGTCCAAAGAATCCAAACCCTAGATCTAGGGTTTTATCACTACATCATCAAATTGGACATCATCACATCAATGGCCTCCAAACCTTGACATCAATGACGATATTTGCACTCACTCTACAATGTGGGATCCACCATTTCACTCTCGGAAGCATTAAGCTTCCTCAAGTTGGTAATCATGGGTGTAGACATTATCCTGCAATCCTCCATGATGAATCTCTTTAGGATCTCAACTGCATACTTGCCCTACCCTAGGAAAATCTATTTTGGTTGCTGCCACACTCCAGTCCCAAAAAATAGTGTATCAATCCAATATCCTTCATCTCAAATTCCAAAGCAAGGTCCTTTCACAACCACATGAGCTTCTCTGATCTTGTCAGAAAGATAACGTCAACATACAATACCAAAATAAGCAGTTCACCATAAGTAATTACATAGTACAAGTTGGAGTCCGTCTCTCGGTGAATCCCAATTCAAGTAGGTACGCATCAATCCTAGAGTACCATGCACGAGGTGCTTTCTTAAGTTTGTATAAGGCCTTCTTTAATTTGCATACATGGGACTTCCTCCCATGCACTTCAAATCCCTGAGGTTGCTCAATACCCCTTTTCCTCAGTTACACCATTTAGGAACGCAATCTTCACATCCATCTGATGAATTCGCCACCCCATCTCTCAGGAAATAGATATAATTGCCCTGATAGATACCTATTTAGCAACGAGTGTAAATGTCTCTTGTTGAATTTCCACGACACTCAAGAATCTGGGTTTGGTCTTAAAATCTCTGGCACAAACACACTCAAGTGCCACAAAACTTCGACTTTGCACAGTGGAAAAATGCACATCAGTGAATCAACTAGCGCACATGACAATTTTAAAAATTTTCAACCCTTCTTCGTTATATTAACAATCTATAATACAACAGTCTAGGGCTCTTGTACCAGGGATCATGGCCCTTTACAATCATACTGATACAAGAACAGAACTAGGGCTTGGAGTCTTCACTCTGACTACCAATCTACCTTGAACAAGACAACTCTTGACCTACTTGCCGATGGTGGCCACACACAACCCTTTCAGTCCATGTGTCCTGAACGCATCTTGCGGGTCCTCTTGCCTTCCCATCTGCAACTCCTCAATCTGCCTCTATCAGTGAGCACAACTCCTTTAGGTAATTGAACTCATCTCCAACAACTTTGCCCTCTAGTTGCCTCCTTTGTCCTTCAAGGTATGCAACACTTAAGATCTTCGATCAATTGTTCACAACTTCTTTTGTGAACAACACTTTGGTCTGCCCACTTCTGCCACTTCTACTGCTACAATGATGGCAGACTTAAGGCTTTGAGGCTACCCTTCTCACTCAATCAACCTTTTGCAACACAATGAACTGGGGCTAGTTGGATGGCCCACTTGTTTGCTACTTTAGTCCTTCAAAGTCTGCACATCCTTAGGCCCAATACACCTGCCCTTCCACATAACTTATTGTCCTTCACAAGTGTTGGACTTCGTGCTCTTTTACTATCACCTAACAACCCTCCAACTCTACTTGGACTGGCCTACAATTCTGTCCCAATCCTGGACTACTTCTTGCACTGCATCCTGCACTGCGAGAAACCATTGCAAACAATTTCATTTGTGAACAATGCTCCTATCTTTCGGATCTGCTCCACTTGTCAACAATCTTGTCTCTTTAGACTGCGGAACGTAGGATCTCCTAATCTACCCTAACTCTGTGACAAGAAACTGCTCCTATCACTGTCTTTAAGGCCTTCAAATCTTCCCATCTTCAGTAATATTTGGATTGATCTAGGGCTTCATACTTACTGCCCTTCCTTTTGCAATATAATCCTCAAATTTCCCATTTCTAGGGCTTTAGATCTGCCCTCATCTAGGGCTTCATCAGATCTACTGTTCAAACTTCACACCTATGAACAATCCTTCAATCCTTTCAACTTCACTCCAACTCATCTGTCCTATTCATCATTTTGTCCACTCCTAGAGACATATATTGCGGCCCTTTCTAGACTCCTTTACCTGCACAGATCTCCGAGATATACTTCCGTAATAACAATGACAGTATAATCTTCTGTCACACCCGTCAAAGGTCTCAACTTTTCTCATTCTAACTCAGAATCAAGGTGGACTGCTACAGCTCCTTGGACAGTCCTATAGAACAAAACTTTGGGGACTGAACAACCCTAAACTAGGGCTTCAAATCTCTGTCCAATACCCTTGGACAATCCTCCATCTTCTTGCATCCAGTCAACTTGGGGAATAGGTCAACTTTACCTCATCTAGACGTATAGATCTGTTTGAAGTAACTCACTGTTATGTGCATTTTTGAGGTACAACAATTCTCTATTAGGGCTCCTACAGGATATCCTTAAACCTCGACTTGTTCAGCTCATCTTGAGACTTGCGACATCCCTTATACAAGCCCTCAAATGCTAGCACTGGTTTATCAAGGTTTGCAGCGTTTCTGTCTGAGATTAGGCCTTACGACCCTCTAATCCTCCATGTATAGGGGTCTTGGCCCTTACTTTGAGTCTTGTATAGGTGCGACCTGTTACACAGAGGTATGTTGCCTTAAACCATGCACAAGACACTCCACAAACTCGACTGTCTCCCTTCCAATCAGATCCCAAGAAACATAGCCATATTCGTCCTTTTCTCTTCAAATTAGCTCCAATAGGATGCGGCTGCCTCATATCTGATCCTCCTCTTGACCGAAATGCTCTTGATGGATTACTTGGCATCCTTTGTAGCCTTCCTTGGCCTCTAAGCTCAACCTCTCCTTGGCTACATCTCTAGTAGTCCTGCACGACCAAATGAGCTCCTCCCATTCGATACTTTCTAGCCTAGCCTTAGGCCTCTTTAAATAACCTTTCTTAAGCTTCTCAGGAACCCTTTAGGACTTAGGGGTTTTATCCACTTAGACTTAGGAATTAATTTTTCCTTTTAATTTTCTTTTAATTTCTTCTTTATATTTTGAATCCCATCATGGGTCTAAAATCCCTTCACTTGGGTTCTTTGCCCACAAAGCCTTTTGTGATCAAACTCACACAAACCCATCTCACTAGGTTTGTGTAGTACCTCCCAAGCTACACAATTCAACACTCCCTCTTAGCGAGGGAGGTACTTTCGTTGAAGTATCCAACATCACTAGTGACACTAGCCCATCTGGCATCCACCTCTGCACATATCCTATAGATGGATCATTGCCTCTAGAGTGTCTCTGCCTCATAAGAACCCGAAGATCTCGAACTTCCATGGGGCTACTCCCTCTGAAGCTAGAATCCCTCCGAATCTATACAATCTCCACTGGCTCAATTTGCTTCCACTGTGCACACTCTGATCCACTAGCCCTTCAAATTAGCTCTGATCCCACGTTGAATTTCCTCGACACTCAATAATATGGGTTTAGTCTTAAAATCTCTGACACAAACACACCCAAGTTCCATAACACTTCTACTTTGCATAGCGGAGAAACACACATTAGTGAATCAACTAGCGAACATGACAATTTTAAAAATTTTCAACCCTTCTTCGTTATATTAACAAACTATAATACAATAGTCTAGGGCTCCTTTACCAAGGATCATGGCCGTTTACAATCACATTGATACAAGAACACAACTAGGGCTTTGAGTCAATGACTTTGATTACCAATCTACCCTGAACAAGACAAGCCTTGACCTACTTGTTGATGGTGGCCACACACAAGCCTTTCAGTCCACGTGTCCTGAACACATCTAGCAGGTCCTCTTTCCTTCCCATTTGCAGCTCCTCAATCTGCCTCTATCAGTGAGCACAATTCCTTTAGATCACTGAACTCAGCTTCAACAACTCTGCCCTCTAGTTGCCTCCTTTGTCCTTCAAGGTTTGCAACACTTAGGATCTTCGATCAACTATTCACAACTCTGTTTATGAACAACCCTTTGGTCTGCCCACTTCTACTACTTCTGTTGCTACAATGAAGGCAGATTTAGGGCTTGGACGATGCCCTTCTTCTCACTGAATCTACCCTTTGCAACACAGTGAAATGTTGAGAAATCCAAGTAGGTGGTAGTTAATCGATTTATCTTATTATTACATTATCTTGTGATGTTTTCGTTATTATTACGAGTTCTTTCTATTTATCTTTTCTTATCATCAAGACTAATGCCAAGCAACAAATAGAAGAGGACACAATATGTAGGCACGCTACCAGGGAAAAACCTCACTCTTTCGGGAAAACCCAGTCAAAATTCTTCCTTTAGTAGATTCAAGATGAGACGACCAAGACCCTAGACTAAAGACTCCCTCCATCAAGTCATCCAAGATCCATGTCACTGTGTTAGCACCGAATTGTATTGCATCAAGACTTCGTCACTATAAGAACACTGAACTGAGGTCACCGTCATTCCACCGAATTGAAGTCACTTAACTGTGGTAGCACCGGGCTTTCTTCCTGAGATAGCTCCGAGATCTTGTCCTTTAGATAGTAACGAGACCTTAATTGTGGTAGCATCAAGATTATCTCCTATCCGAGCTTCATTCCTGTAATGACACTGAAACATTCTTGTCCGAACTTGTCTCTGCAATTAGCACGAATTTCTGTGATCACTGTACAATGTAAAGTGAGTTTATCTCTGAAATAAGATTGAATCTCTCCTTCTGCAATGCCACAGAAACCTATTCCTGAAGTTACCTGAACTGTGTTATCATCCGAACTTGTCTCAGAGAGAGAACCGAACTTCTATCATGTCATTTGAGCACAGGTCACCCTCCTTTATATAGTTGTTTCCTTTTGAAATTGGGCCGACATGATTACATGAAGAGATGTGTCCTTATATTAGGCCGACATGTATTCTTTGAGGGAAGCTGACTTGAAGGAGGCTTATTTGAGGCCGACATGTAGACTTTGCTGAAGAGGATGACTTGATGGAGGAGTCCTTGACCAAACTATAGAAGACTTTGACAACAACCTAAACCCTACAATGGAGCCTTGACCTATAATTAACCCAACCATGAAACCCAGGCTTTAATAAGTGAATAAAATAATAATAAATTTTTTGACAAATATATTAATAATGAAGACTGAACCTAGTTACATTCTTCAACAGGAACTAGGGGTGGTTGGCTGGCCTAGTTGACTGCTACTTTATTCCTTCAAAGTCTGCACATCCTTAGGCCCTGTTGTCGCACAAAATGTTTAGGCACCGCGACAACGGTGCAGATCGGGTGCTATCAACCTGATCTCTGATCTCTCTATTTAAGTTGTCTCCTTATAGCAGACTAAGGGGGGTAGACCCTATGGAAATGGAATGAAGGAGAACTCGTTGGGAACTAACCAGTTCGAGAGACACAGTTAAACGACCAAATACTTGTAAAAGATCTAGCAAGATTAAATGATTCGATTGAATTGGAAAGATTGATACCAGTGCCTTATGGAGTCAACTATCCTGCTAAGGAAATTACAACCAAGTACTTGATGAGAAACTGCTACTATGCAATGTTAATTTAGAATGCAGAATGCAAGGAAAACAATTTGAAGGAGCGAGATAAAGCAAGCTTCGAAGAGGAGAGTTAATGTTAAAAAGCCTAAAGCACTTAGATTATAAATAATCTGATCTACCCACTAAATACTTAAGGGAGAGTGTCAAATATGAAGATGCCAAAATTACTCAATTAAAAGATATACAGATCCACAATACAGCTCTCAAAATCAGATATCAATCACACTTACTTGAAAAGATTTCCCAAACATTAGTATTCAATAAACATCCAATAATTCAAGTAAATGAAACAAGTTAGGAAATGCTACTTTATCATGCTTTCCCTCTCTACACTGAACTTTGGAAAACCATTGACCATCTCTCGTAACAATGGTAGAGTCCTCTAGTGTAGATGCCCCATCCTCCTGTGCTAAAGCCCACTCTAGCTGTCACTGTCATGTGCAAGGGTCGTCACAGGTTGTCTTCTCAACAGATATAGGTTGCTCTCTCTATTGCCTATCACTCGCCTCACGCTAAGGTCAATGCCTTTCTACTTGATAGATACCTCACCTCCTGTGAAATTGACCTCAAGTACTTTATCATCCATATTCGAAATGGAGAGCAAGTTCTTCTCCAACCCAAGTACGTACGATACTTCCTTCGCCTCCTTTGGACTCTTAGAGTCTAGCTGGAAGTGTGTTGGCAATACCCTCTGTGAAAATTTCTAGATCTAAATGATTTCCAGAATCCTACTGCAACCAACCGAATTTACTTCTTCTATTTGTAAATTACATTATAGAATTATTTTAGATTTCTTCATGAAATATTGAAGCAAATTACTGAAGCAGCCTACACTTAATTACTTATGATTCTAAAACAAGGAAATTGAGCAAAGAAAAGTATACACATAAGACACTGCTATTTTTGGACGAAAGTCCTCGGAAAAACCCAATGCGGGAAAACTGGTGCAACAGATATGAGGGTTTTATTTTATTAAGCAGTAGCAATTTCTGAATACATCTATGAATACCACAAGGGCTATTCCGTTACAGAGAGAGAAATATTGACAGAAAGATTGTGAGTTTTACCTCACTCAATCACTGGAAAATCCCAGCTAATCCGGACACTGGATGAGATGCCCCTGGAGGTCCCTACGCTGCCTCTGCGCAGTGACTGCGTAGGCACTATGTCACCTCCTCTTGGCACTTCGTCACCTAAGCAATAGATCGATCTGCCTCCCGGAATCTTAGATCTCAGCCTCCTGGTCTCACACCTTGGCTCCCGGCTTCTAAAACTGATCCGACAACAAAATCTCGGAAACCCTCTTGGCCTCTGACAAGCTGTCCACCAACCACTGTGCTGCTGCTGTAACTGTACTGCTACCCTTGACACTGCCACTGCCAATACTACATGCGTACTACAACTCTCTCTCATGTGCTGCATCTACTATGCTGCTAGCACTACCACTTCTAACACTACATCTGCACTACAACTCAGTTGCTAAGAGAAGCAACTGAAACCACTCAAAAACTAAACTAGCGTTCAGTGGATGCACCTCGGTGCTGAAGATTTGACTGCTTCTAGTCCCACGTTGCCCTCTGAAGCCATTGCGCTGATGGAGCTACTGCACTCTGCCTCTATGCATTGTTGCCTCTCTGCTTTGCGCTGCTAAGATTTTGGCGCTGCTAACCACTGCATCTGTCGCTCCATCATTCCTTGGCTCCCACTGAAAACTCTTCCATCCCGCTACTACTGATCATGGACTCTCGTAGCTAGGTGATGATCCATGAGGTGGGTTCCTCAAGGATCCTGCTCAACTGAAGTTCAAGGTGAACTATAGTTCCATGTCACCCCACCTCCCTCCAGGAGATGCGTGGGCACTCATGGCATGCTCATCCTCCTCCATCTTCGCGGTTGCAACCTTTGGATTGTGCTTTGTTGAGATTTTGTGTAGTTGGGGTAGCATCAGATGTGCACTAAGTCCTAAAATTTGTGGAGGGACTAGAGTACATATGATCTACAAGACTCAGAAAGGGATTTGGGAAATTTCATTTGGTTTAGGAGATATTTAATTAATTATTTATTTTAATGTATTTTGGAGTGTAAAAACTCTGGTAAACTTGAATAAAGATGAGATGATTACAATGGGGAATCACCGAGGCTTTAAATATAACCTCATGGTGTCCCTTGTGAAGAGGCATGATATTTGATCATGCCCTTTCAGTTAATAAAACCTAAGATAACTATATCTAACTAATAATTAATAAAATATACATAACATTGCCCCTCTCTTAAGATGCTTTGTCCTCAAAGCATACGTAACGATGGACAATGTTGACGAATGCCTGGGTTTCTTGAGCGGTGGGCTTTTGCTTCCCACATTTTAAAAAGATCGTGGAGCATATTCTCGAGTTCAATCTTTTGTTGATCTGGATAGTGAAAAGATCTTATATCGACAGGGTTGGATCCTGTCTTGACTTCTATTGGATGTTTGATTTTCCTGTCGGGAGGCACTTTTATGGGTAGATCTTGGAATACTTTTTCGTGTGTCCGAACTAATCCTTGTTCTTTTGGGGACTCTTCGTGGCTCCCTTTTGAAGTTGACATTTCTCACTGATGACATTGTACTGTAGATGCTGACGCTCCTGTTTGAATCATCTTCGTCATCAGAGAGGAAGATACGACTTGATCTTTTGGGGCTTGGAATCCATACAACCTGTGTTTCTGCCCTTTCCACTTAAAACTTATAAATTGCTTCTGATGGTTGGCAGAATAAGTACCTAAAGTTTGTAGCCATTGAATTCCTAAGACCACATCCACTCCTCGTAATGGAACAGTGTAGAATGGAGATTCTAAATGAAAGTTTTTTATCTGTAGTTTGACTTTATGGCATTTCCCTACCTGCTCAATCTTCTTACCATCGGCCACCATTACCTTCATATTAGGCATGGGGAAGGTAAAGATGTTAAGTCTTTTTGCCATGGTTGAATCTAGAAAATTGTGGGTACTGCCAGTGTCGACGAGAACCATTACATTGTTGTTCTTGATATGTCCTCTTAACCTTAGGGTTTGAGGTTGTGATATGCCTGTCATAGCTGATAATGACACTTGCGGAATAGTTTCCCCATCCACTTCTGGAGAGAAATCTAAGTTGTCTTCTAATCCTTCTATATATGAATCATTATTGTTAGCGTCATTAGTTGCTTCACAACTGTATAGATTTTTCGCTTTTCCATTAGCACATCTGTGCTTAGGGTCCCAGTTTTCATCGCAACGCTTGCACTTGCCCTCTCTCATTCTTCGTTTTTCCACATTAGATTTTTCTTCTTCACGAACATGGGGTGGGACATATTTTGTGTCATCTACATTTTCAGATTGAGGAAATCTTTGTCTCGAATATACTTTTTCTGGTTTTGATAACCTTTCAAATTTCTTTTCAGCAGCTTTTGCTTTTTGCCTTGCTACTTCTACGGACGTAATTTCATGTAGTTCGAGCTCTTCTTGTATATGGATTTTAAGTCCTGAGATGTAAGACTGGATTAGACGAGATTCCGACAATCCTGGTACTCGTGTTGCCAAGGTCTCCCATTCTCGAGTGTACTCATCCACATCTCCTTTTTGGCGTAATTTGATAAATGTTGAAAAAAACTTTTCTTCTTTTATGCCTTGAAACCTTTTGAAGAATGCATCCTTAAATTTCCTCCAACTAATAGCAAGCGTCGTCTTTTTCCACCACATATACCAATTATATGCTTCTCCTTCCATTTTCATGGAAGCATGCTTAATTTTTTCGTCATCACTAGTAATGTCATAAATCTCAAAATATTCTTCCGCTTTATTAAGCCATGCGACACTATTTTTTTCATTACCATCAAATTTGGGTAGCTCGATTTTGGCTTTTCGCTAATATGCTAATGGTGGAACAAGAAGGGGATATTGATTAGCAAATGCATTCCAGAGCTGCTTATTTTGAAAATCTGCATTACTATCTTCTTGATGATGTGGGGAATCGGTCTTTTCCTGATGCTTTTCTGAGTTCCCTGAATCTGCAGAATTGTTTTGTTGATTTTGTTCCATGTTAGGAAATATTGGGGATTGTGTCTGACTTATCTTATCTATCTTATCATTTAGCTTATTGAAGAGTTTTGTCATATTGTTCATTGCTTCGCTATGCTCTGTCATCTTGTTCATTGCTTCGCTATGCTTTTCTGTGGCCTCGTGATGATTTAGCCACATTTGTCTTTCTATTCGATTTGTCGTATCATGAACCTTTTTGATGTCGTTGGAATGTCCTGCAACTGTAGTTTCAAGATCGACTAATCTTTTTCCGAATTCTTCAGAATTATTATTGATCTGTTTCTCGAGATCCACCAATTTCTTCTGGAATTCGGCCATTGACATCGATGAAGACATTGAACGTGTATGAGGGGGAGAATATTTTTTTGCCAGTTTTCTCTCGTTTTTTTTTATTTTTTTATTTTTAAATAATAATAATAATAATTATTTTTTTAAATTATATAATTATTATATATATATAATTTTTGATTTAAAAATTATATAATATATAAATAAATTATATAATTATTATACAACAATAATAATTTTTATTATTTTATTTTTTTAAAATCTAATTTTTATATAAAAATTAATTTAAATTAAAATTTATATAAAAATTAATTCTGTTTATATATATATATATATATTTTAAACAAATTGATTTTATTTTGGAGACGTCCAACCCTAGGGTCACGATAGTTCACGATTTTTTTATTATTATTATTAATTGTGAACTATATAATATATATTATATGACTATCGATCAACCCGGCACAAAACAAACTCGTTCTCTTTAAAAAAAGATACCCGTCACCAACCATCCACCGTTTTAATGGATTCTGATTATACCGTGACCCTTATAACTTACGATTTATTTGTCAACGTGAGCTTTTAAACCCGCTGACCACGCCGGTTTGGTAGAGTCACGATTTTATTGGTGGAACCAAGTCACGATTTATTAGAGAAGCAGCAACGGTTTTTTGTGTCAATGGTAGCGGAACAATGCATGGAGGAAGGTGGCACGAGGGCAGTGTTGGAGGTCAAATGACAGAGTACAATGGTTCAAAAAGAAATGACGCAATGGTTGGCAGAAATATGTCACACAGCGATTAGAGAAATGTCGACTGGGAAGACGGTCAACGTAAGTGAGAAGACAACGAAATGGATCGACGAAGACTTAAGGCTGGTAATTTAACTTTTTCGGACAAGATGACTGTGGGGACACCATGACACACAGTGAACAACGAAAAGAAGGCAAGTAACGAGTGGACTGGATAGCACGGGAGGGAGCGGACGGCTAGCGGGGACAACGAAGGGAAGTTGCTGAGATAACGTCGGGTAGGTATTAACGCAGAGACAACGAAGGGTAGGGCGGAGTGTGTATGGAGTGGGTAGCCGAAGCCGCTAGGCAGTGGGGTAGTGGGGCAGTGAAATTTTTTATTTTTTATTTTTTTTAAAACGCAGAGTGGGAGTGAACCGTAAGGTGAAGTGAGGATGTGAGGGACAGATCGTTAAGGAGGGGGCGCGGATATGAGAGGAGAAAGGTTGCAAATTTCTTTTTTAAAACTAATACTGTCCACAAGCACTCGAAAAAAATCTGCAATTCTGGAATTCTGTAATTCCTTAATTCTGGGTGATTACACAGATCCCGAAGAGCGATGGCTCTGATACCAATGGAGTGTAAAAACTCTGGTAAACTTGAATAAGTATATATTATTATTTATAAAAGATGAGATGATTACAATGGGGAATCATCGAGGCTTTAAATATAGCCTCATGGTGTCCCTTGTGAAGAGGCATGATCTTTGATCATGCCCTTTCAGTTAATAAAACCTAAGATAACTATATCTAACTAATAATTAATAAAATATACATAACATATTTCCTAAGTTTAAACTTAACAAAATTAAATAATTAAAGCTAATTAAATTAAACATGTGATGAAATTGTCTTAAGTCACATGGATCAAGCTTTCTTTCAATCTTAGCTATTGATTCAAGATCTGATCATGGCCGTTGGTTTCCCAACGAGAAAAGTATAAAGGAAAGGCTTGGGGTCATTTGTAAAGACACACAGAGGCAGAGCACTGAAGCTAAGCTGAGATTCTAGGGCAGGGTTTGCTAAGATTTCTCAGAAGTGTTTCAGCTGTAGAGAGGGGAGTTTAGACAAAGGAGATGGTCTGATCCCAGTGTCTAGAATCAACAAGAGGCAGAGAGCAGCGCAGAGAAGCAAGAGCAACAACAGCAAAGAGGGCAGCAGCTGTGCAGCGTGGGGGCAACTTCAGCTATGTCGGTGCTGTGCAGTCACTCCCAGGGCAACGTTAGGCAACTGGAAACCCTCAGAGGTTACGCAAAGACCCTTAGGGGCAACGTAGGGACTGTGTCACCCAGTCTGGGTTACACAACCCTTTCCAGGCCAGCGTAGAGGGACGCAGAGGCTGCAGAGGTTGACGCAGGGGCTTCAGGGGTAGCACTGGGGTTTCTAGGGCCTAATTTTGGTTGAGTCCTGTAAATCCCGTTTGAGGGTGTGGATTAGTCAATATTTTGGCTTCAGAACAATCGGTGAGTTGCAGATCTATATTTTCTCTGTCGGGTTTAACAAATCTAGAACCCAGATTTGCTGTATTCAGAAATACTCTTAATAATAAAACCCTCCAGCAGCCAAAGATCGGTTTTCGCGCATTAGGTTTTTCCGGGGACTATTTGTCCAAAAAATCACTATGTCACTTTGTCTATGCGTGCATGTACTTTTTTCTAGATCTGAATTGGTGAAATTTTTTTATGTGTTTTGCTTCGATATTAATCTGAATTTTCAGATTAATAACTTAATTAAGTAGGAGGGGCATAACCAGATCTAACAATAGATTTCTGCTTAAGTAACATTCATAAATTTTCACATGCTTCTCATCCTTGCCCTTTTTCTTCAAAGGACATTATGATGCATAGTGGCCCATCTCACCACATCTGAAACACTTCACCTTGGAGACGTCCTTCTTGCGTCTTAGTTTCCCTTGCTTCCCTTTCGATGCTAGGGCTGCATTCTCCTTCTCCTCTAGATTCTTCGATTTGCTCCCGTTGCTACCGTCAAGTTTACACTTGACCAGATCTCTTCTTAGCTCCTCCTGAAGAGCTGCCCACATAGCCTCCCAACTCGGTAGTGTTGCTCTGCCCAAGATACTTTGGAAAAAAACTTGCCACTCCTCAGTGACTGCGTTAAGGGCCAGTCTCACCATAGTTGTAGCAGTTGGTGTAGATCCCACGACTATCAACTGATCACGGATATCATGAAGTCTCGTTAGGAATGGAACAGTGTGCTCCCCCTTCTGCATTTGGATCATTCGAAGCTTCTGCTCCAAGTACATCTTCCGCTACTCGAAATTTCCTTCGTATAGCATGTACAAGGCCTCCCATATCTCCCTGGTTGTGTCCTTGCCAGCTATATGAGAGACTATATGATCCTTGACACCATCAAGGATTAGCCTCTTGGCCTTTGCCATATCGGCCTTGTACTTTTTATTCTGATCTGGATTTGTAGGCACAACAACCACGTTGTCTACGAATGCCTTGTGATCATACTCGTCCAAAAGGAATCTGATTCTTTCCTTCCAGATCACGTAATTGTTGGATCCCTCCAACAGATCCTGATCTCTAAGTCCGTGAGCTACCATCTCAGCCAAAAACTGTCGAACTGCTCCCTCTTTCTCCCTAATGCGTAGCTTCTAGGCTGTCTAACGCATTCCCTGATGGAGCTGGTAAGTCTGCTGCTCCTCTGCTGCCCAACAAGTGAAAAAAAATAAATTCCTCAGCAAGGAACTCATTGAGGAAGAATTCCCTCAATATGTGCTCTTCTTCTTCCTCTGACGCTTCTCTGCCTAGCAACTGCTTGTAGAATAAATGCCTCCCTCTGGCTTTGCACTGCTCCCTCTGCCTCGGCAAGATCTCGATCCGGAAGTCTTACCTCTCTGTCGACTCATTCAGATAGAGACCACTTTGAAAATTCAACCCTTCTAGCTAGAACTGCCCAATACCTATGGGGATTTGATCTGCTGCTGCTGCAACAATTCGACCTTCGCTTCAGTGCTAGATTTGCTCTTTTTGTTTCAAATCAAACGCTCTGATTCCATCTGAAAATTCCTAGATCTAAATGATCTCCATAATCCTACTGCAATTAGTTGAATTTACTTCTTCTATTCGTAAATTACATTACATAATTATTTCAGATTTCTTCATGAAATATTGAAGCAAATTACTGAAGCAGCCTACACTTAATTACTTATGATTCTGAAACAAGGAAATTGAGGAAAGAAAAGTATACACATAGGACACTGTTATTTTTGGACGAAAGTCCCTGGAAAAACCCAATGCGAGAAAACCAGTGCAACAAATTTGAGGGTTTTATTTTATTAAGCAGTAGCAATTTCTGAATACATCTCTGAATACCACAAGGGTTATTCAGTTACAGAGAGAGAAATATTGGCAGAAAGATTGTGAGTTTTACCCCACTCAATCAATGGAAAATGCTGGCTGATCCGGACATTGGATGAGATGCCCCTGGAGGTCCCTGCTGCCTCTGCATAGGCATTGCGTCACCCAAGCAGTAGATCGATCTGCCTCCTGGAATCTCAGATCTCAGGCTCTCGGTCTCACATCCCGACTCCTGGATTTTGAAACTAATCCGACAACAAAATCTCGGAAACCCTCTTGGCCTCTGTGTGGATTTGCATCAACTTCTCTGGTTTTGCTGGATCTCTCTTTGCCTCTCTCTACTGATGATTCTCTAGCTGAGAAAATCACTCTCTTCGAAAGCTATCTTTGCCCCTCTCTGCATTGGAATCACTTAGATCGATTTCTCGTCTTGAGCACTGCTTACTTTAGAAATTTCGATATCTAGAGTCACTCGGTGTATTTTTCCAAATGACCTTCAAGCCTTCCTTTATAGCCTTCTCGCTGAAACTTCAACGACAGGGATTAGATCTCTAATCAATGGCTAAGATTATAATCTTGACTTGATCCATGTTCTCTAGAAGATTCACACTATGTTTTATTAATATTAATTAATTATTTAATTTTCCTAAGTTTAAACTTAGGATCACATTAAAATAGTTAATTATTTTAATAAAACTCATTCCGAGTAGAATTTTCACAAATGATTTCTGGGTTCTTTGGAATACATGTGCCTAAGCCACTCCACAAATTTTGGAGACTTAGAGCACTTGCGATGCTACCAAAAATCAACGCCCTCCACTGCATACTTGGTATTATCACCAAACTCCACATGAAGATCACAATGCTTCATGGCCATGCTGATGAAAAGGTCACGAGATCCTATCATATGACGAGAAGCTCTGCTGTCCACAAACCATACATACACCATGTGTCATGGTGTTTGAAAAACATGACACCAATGAAAACTCCTCGAATTTCTCAACTAACTCATCCATTTGTGCATATGCAACTGTTGATGTCTTTCCTTTGCCTTTGTTATTGTTGGGGCACTATCCAACATAGTGACCATACTTATGACATGCAAAGCACTTGACTTTGCTCATGTCTTTCTTTTTCTCTCCTTGTAAAGATCCTTGATCATATTTGGATCAAGGACCTTAGTGATAGTTCAACTTTCAAAGTGTTCGAAAGTGTGTCGAACTTGAGCGACCGAATAGATCTCGTCTTCCTGATTCCAGCGCTGCGAACGGTTCGAAAAATCGACACCATATGAAGAAGTTATCGCGATTTGAAAAGTCTTGTAAACTGCAAATTTTGACATTTGACCAGGGTTGACTGGTCAAAGGTACAGTCAGCAAAAAGAATATTATAGGGAATATTCCTAGAATATTCTTAGAAATATTCCCTTCGAGCCAATTGCAGGAGGACAAGTGTTGGCTTATTACTGGTCCAATGGTTTGTTGGGCCAATGATAAGGCACCACGTGGCCAGCCTTGAGGCCGCCACATGGCCCTTGAACTGTATTGTAAAATTTTTGTGGGTCTGCAAGGTTCGACGTCGAGACCTCCTGCCAAACACGCGCGTGGTTTACCATCCGGGCTACCTTTGGTTCTTAACCATATGGTCTGCGACATGTATTTAAGTTGGAGTGAAATCCGCGTTGGGGGTTGGAACCGCCGGCGGGTGAAGTTTCTAGAGCCGAAGAAGCCACAGGGAAGTTTCGGGCAGCCCAGGGCCAACAGGAGTTGGAGGCCTAGATTGGGGAGACAGAGCTTAATTTGAGAAAATGATCAGTGTATTTTGGAGGTCTGATATATGCTGGAGACAGTAAAAAAAGTTTCAGGGACAGAAAATGATTTCTTAAGGAGTTAGTGCCACATAGAAACTTAGGGAAGCTTAAGGGCATCGACAGAAGAGGTCAAGTCTAAGGGGGCCTAGGTCCATTTTTAGAGAGATAGTAACCATTCCAGGGGTATGATGGTATTTTAAACACAATGCTACAGTTCAAATAACCATTGGAGTTGAGTTAGTAACTTGTAAAAGAAAATTTCCATCGTAATCCCAAAGAGCCAAGTCAGTTGACATAGGCTCAAGGAGACGTAGCCCACGACATTCGGGTGAACTCCTTTATTAAATTTGCTGTTATGTGTTGATGCTTATTTGCTGCACTTTATGGTTGCTGTACATGCTTAATATCAGCAAGAACAAATGTTTAATTCCTCACACTTAAATCATTAAAACAGTTTTAAAATACATACACCTGAATTAAGAATTCAATTCCGCAGAGTCAAGTATAAGCTAGATCTTAATTTGTTTAACTAAGTGGGAGGTGCTTGCAAAGCATAACAAGTTATCCACCCATTTCAGATCAATCCTCCTCCACTCTAGTTCTGCTAGTCTTTATTGTTTCCCTTCTTTGCTTGCCCAACAAGAGCAAGTTCCTCATCTCCACCTCCATCTCTACGTTGTCTTCCAAATATCGAACTCTCCATATCTCCTTTTGAGTGAAGTCGTCCCACAACTTGGTCCAATTAGGAAGCTTGTCTCTACCAAGGATACTTGTTACAAAGGTAGCCCGTTGCTTGGTACAACCACTTAGGGCTATCTTAGCAAGTTCACCCTCATCCACAACCTCCCCAACAACTGACAGTTCAGGACGAACCTGCTCGATTCTTGTGAAGTATGAGGCCACAGTTTGAATCTGTTCATTCTTATGTTTCTTAGTTTCTCTTTCAGCACAATCTTCTTGTTTTGGTTGTTACTTTGGTACAAGTTCATTAACACTGATCACATTTGGTGAGCTGTTTGCTTCCATGATATGTGAGGGATTATGTGATCCTTCACAACGTCTTGTATGATCCCTCAAGCCTTCACATCCTTCAGATTGTTCGGCTGCTTGTGTAGGATCCGAAGGAACTTGGATATTTTTTTCAACAAGTTCCCTTAGGTTATTTGCCTGCAGAACAATGGTGATCATCTCCTTCCATGGACTGAAGCTTGCAGCCCCCTCCAATTTGTCTTTAAATCTTAAATTTGATGATGCCATCTCACCATATCGATTTCAACTGCAAAACCCTTGTTGCAAAATAAAAATTTGCTGATAAAATAATTTGTTGCTCGCTTGTGCTGTATGATCTATCCCACAAAGTTTCTAGTGCTTCGATACCATGTTAAGTTTCCAATACCAAATTTAATTTATTTACACCTCAACAATTATTTTATAGCCTGAAATTGTTTGCTCAATAAAATCTGAAAACTGTTGGAAAATAAATTCACTGATATTTTATCTTTCAGAAACTAAATTTGCAATGGAAATAAAATTTGGGAAATCAATCATATTACAACGGAAAAAAATCTGCCAAAAACAATCTTCCTTCGCTTTATATTACTAGGGAAAATTACAGCCTAGACCCACAGAGAATACATAGGGAAATTACAGCTGTTTGGAATCTGGAAATTGGCCTCAAGGAATTCAGCCCATTGGAAATCGACCCTCCTGGAAAATTTGAACCCTGAAGAATTTCGTCTCTCTCACTAGCAAATGTGGTCCCTTCTCATCTTGTACGACCCCTGCACACTTGAGAAAATTGGCCCCAATAATTTCAGCCCTTGTCCAAAACTTGGCTCTCCTCTTCAGCAATTCAACCTCTCTTCTAGATTAGGCCTCCCTAGAATTTTTTGCCGAAATATCCCTGCTGCAATCCTTTTCCCTTCTCTTCAGTTTTGGAGTTTCTTTCTCCTTGAGAAAATCGCTCTCTCAACAATGTCAATGTGTTCTCATCCTCTCCCATAGGTTCCCTTTGTAATTTCTCCATGGGCCAAATTGCCAATCTCCAAAGTGATAGACAACTAAGATTAAATTCTAGCCTTCTTAGATCAACGGTGGAGATTAGATCTAAGTCACTTAAATAATTTAATATTTATCCTTAGATAAACATTAGCCCAAGTCAACATTAGTTAAATAATTAATCAATGTACTTTTCCTAAGTTAACTTAGGAAGGAGATCATATTAGTTGCTCCTCTTGAACAGCCACCTAAAGAAGACTTCTTCTCCTGCATGCTAGACACAAGCCTACGCAGAGGACCTTACAAAGCTACAAAATCAACAACATCAGCCTATCCTCTGCCTGAGAGATAATTCCATATAGACATTGCTGTCGAATCGCATCTGCTCGTTGGACCTGTTGTCGCACAGATTGTTCAGGGCACCGCGACAACGGTTCAGACTGGGGGCTGTCACCTCTTATCCCCAATCTCTCTCTTTAAACCGTCTCCTTGCAAGTTAAGGGAGGTAGACCCTATTAGAAATGAAGGCTAATAAATCCAGGAGACACAGCTAAAACATCAAATACTTATAAAATGAACGAGATTCCACAGATCTAGATTAGATATTACGTTAAGACCAGTGCCTTATGGAGTCAAACAGAATCCCGTTATGCGATTATAAACCAGTAAGTGATGACTAACTGCTGCTTATTAAAACACGATTCAATTGAAAAACACCATAACCATGAATGAAAATGCCAGATGGATCGAAATTAATTGAAGCATCATAAATCTGGAAATCTTTCAAACATCTGGCATTTTCATTCATGGTTATGGTGTTTTTCAATTGAATCGTGTTTTAATAAGCAGCAGTTAGTCATCACTTACTGGTTTATAATCGCATAACGGGATTCTGTTTGACTCCATAAGGCACTGGTCTTAACGTAATATCTAATCTAGATCTGTGGAATCTCGTTCATTTTATAAGTATTTGATGTTATAGCTGTGTCTCCTGGATTTGTCATCCTCATTTCTAGAAGGGTCTACCTCCCTTAGCCTGCAAGGAGACAGCTTAAAGAGAGATATTGGGGATAAAGGTGACAGCCCCCAGTCTGAACCGTTGTCGCAGTGCCCTGAACAATCTGTGCGACAACATTTTTTGGCGCTGTTGTCGGGGATAGAGTTTTTCTGTCCTTGGTCTTAACGACATTTTATAATCTTCTGATCTTTCATCGCCATTCATTAGCCTGTCGCAAGGGATCACATTCTCTGACGACTTTTCATCTCTGCATATTTTCATCATCTTATCTTTCGTCATATCGCTAATCATTTCATCATCGCATTTTTAGCACCTGGATATTTTGTTTGGCTTCTTGTTTGGGTGGCGACTCCACTTATTCATCTTTTTACTCCCAGACAAGAATCCCCCCGTGATATCCATTTGCTAGCTCTCGATTATTTCTTTTGTTTTAGAATTAGTTTCATGTTTAAGTGGCGACTCCAACTCTTTCATTTCTTACAAGAGTTCCTGCCAAGAAGTTCGCTTCTTGAGGACCTTTTGACTATTCTTGAACACAGATCTATCTCTAAAATCCTAAAAACGATATCATGGATGTTTTTGCCCCGTGTAATTTTGCTAATATTCAGGGTTATCCCCATGATCTCCCTCAAATGGATAAATTACCTCTCTTTCAAGGAAATGATGTAGTTAGTGTTAAATCTCATTTATTTGCTTTCATTAACTGGTGGAATAGATTTGCAGTTGCAAAAAATAATTTCGATGATGTAAAGATGAAAACTTTTGTTCTTACTTTTGGCGAAGATGTTGCTGATTGGTTTACGGAAAAGCCTGATAATTCATTTGATACTTTTGAATCAATTGTAGCTACTTTTAAAGAAAAGTATGGTGATAAAAGGGAAGATAGGCATTTGGTAAGAGAAATCAGTACCATAAAAAAGAAATAAAATGAAACGACTGAATATTTTAATAGGAGATTTAATGGTATCCTTAGAGAAATATCTCAAACTCATAAACCTCCTGATGGATCTCTTCTAAATTTTTACATTGATGCTTTTGATTCTGATACTTCATATGAGTTAAGGCGGGCTAAAACTGCAAATTATAAAGCTTGTCAATCTTTAGCTGAGGAGATTGAAAAGGATAAGAAAGCATCTGGAATGTCTTTGACAGATACTAAATTGAAAGAACCTCTAGAAGATGATGATGACCCTGTGAAAAGGTTAATGCAAAAGCTTGAAAGCATGGAGCTTAATCATGCTAAGGAAATAAGTGTCTTACAGGCTAGGTTGGTCCAAATGGAAAGAGCTCAAACGCAGAATTCCCAACCTAGAAATAATAATGCTTTGCAGAAAAGAGACCTATCTTATGAACAGAGACCGACAAATCAACTTGAGTTTGCAAATCTTGTGGATGAAGCTCCGCCTTTTTGTAGAGCCTGTAATGATCTTCATGAAGAGGCTACTTGTCCCGTTATCAAAAGGATCATAACTAGTAGAATGGCAAGGTCAAGATATCAAATTAATGTTGTTGGTAAGGACTATCACATGCATATAGAAGATCATGAAAGTCAGGTTAAGGAGCCAGCTCAGATGATTAAGGATGTGCAACCCAGTCATATGCAAATAATTCAAAACATGGAAGCTAACCAAATCAGTCTTCAAAATAAGATAACTTCCATGGAAGAAAGCCATGCACAGGAAATAAATGTCATGGAAAACAGGTTAAAAATGATGGAAGTTAATCATTCTAATCAGATGTCCATTTTACAGAATCATATGATTGCAATGGAAGCAAGACATACCCAGGAAATGATTGCCATGAAGGAAAATCACTTGTTGGAAATTAAAAATATGGAGGCAAATCAGACGAAATTAATAGTAAGGCATGCCAGGGAGATGAGTTCCATACAAAAGAAATTGGAAAAAATGGAAGAATTACAAAAATTTCAACCAAAATTTGATTATGAAGATTCATCAACAAATCATAAGACTTCTTGTCTACTAAAGCCATTCCCATCTCATCACACGGTGGATTTAACTATGGTTTCAAAAGATGTTGAGAAAGACCAAGCTCATGTGTCACCATTGACAGAGTATATCCAGAATAATATTGGTCACGCTCCAGGTTCTTCAGATATTTTGTACAAGCATCTTCAAGATGAGGACAAGAAATCTACAGTGGTCTCATTGCTGAGATCACAACCCACTCAGAAGAAGAGAAAGAAGCAAAAAAGAAGTGGGTGGTTTGATTCGTTTGATAGTCGAGAGCAGCTTGACATTTGGATAAGACAAAGTCCTACATTATGCAAGATCGGCCATGGCACATCTAAAAAACAGCCTACAGACTTGCCTGAAAGTAGGCAAATGCTCAGCATACACTATATTGAGCACATATGATGCCACAAGGCATCCTCTGTATCGTATTTCTAACCCTACTCCTTGTTATTTCAGCATTTCATTTTGCAGTTGGAGTAAATTTACTTTTCATGTTAAGTAGAATAATGAATAAAAGAAGAGCTTCTATTTTTCATGTATTTAATGTTATATGATGATGTTTGGATGGACACTACTTATATAATTTTGTGTGTTGCTTGGATGCAGATTCTAGATTCTCACATTCCTTCGATGAAGCAATGTGTCCCCAAGTAGAGCCAGATGTTGACCGCACTTTGTCAACGACCCCATAGCAGTACACCCCCATTTTTTCAAATGGGACTTATCATGTTCGAGGCTCGTGTCATCCAGATTTCATCGCCGATCGACAGTTTCTATAATGATGTAAACCCATTCTGCATTTTATGATGTAAATGATCTAAGTAAGACCGTCCATGTATGTAACAACCTAGGTAAGCCTAGTATGTTGTTGATGACTCCCATCCTAGGAGGTTTTTTGTCTCACTGATTCACGAAAGTGATCGGCAGAGTTTTTCCCTCCAGCCTCACCCCAAAGCTAGGGTGGATTTTATCATTAGCATACTAAGTGAGTCCTAGTGTTCTATCGAGTCCTTGTAAAAGTAGTTTGAGCTACTTCGTCTACTAGATCATATTTTGAGTCGCAGAACTGGGTATTTATTTGAGGGTCTATACGAATGGGTTTTCCCCCTTCATGTATGTAAATGTATTATCTCATGTAAAAGAGGGTTGGAAAAATAATTATAATCCCCTCTTAGTCAATTAATTAAATTTTCTGGTCAATTAATTAATAAAATCCTAAACCGGAAATTTAATTAATTTAGGGTCCTAAATTAGGATTAAATCTTTAAAGGCAAAATTTGTGGGTCCTTGGAAAATGATTTTGACAGCCCCAGGCCAAGGGAATATCGAGAATTTTAAGAAATATTGGACCCTTGGGCCTTGGTGGTTAAGTCAAGGTCAAAATTTTGGGGTAATTAACTCAAAAATAATATTTTTGAATTAATTAAAATTGAATTAAATGATAAATTCGTTTTTTCCCCAAAATTTTAATTTCAACGCTCCGGATTAAAAGATAATTAAATCTTTTGGACGGTTGAGATTATTTTGATGAGGATCATCCAAACTAGCCGTTAGAGATCTAGTCCTATAAATTTAGAGGTCTTTGTCATTCTTGAGTCATCCGATCTCAGGATCGTGCACTTGCTCTTAGAAGCTCTTGTAAACTTTTGAGGAATAAAGCTAAAGACTTTGGGGTTACAAATCTGGATGTTCCTTCTCGGATCTATGTGGTGAATTGTCTCTAAACTCTGCTACTTGGTTTCTTGCATTTTATGGTTGATGGCCTACATGGATTAATCTGCATACAGGTATCTTGTGCAGTTTTCTGGGTTTATAAAATAACATTCTGATTTTTCTAAGGGTCTCATGTTGTTTTCTTAAATCTCTATCAGTCTAAAATTCAAATCTAAGTGTGCAGGGAAATTTTTTTTTTAAGATTGGGCGTCTGGGGAAGTCTTCGGTTGGACCAGCCGACTCTCAATAAGCATAAATCTGATAAGCTCTTTATTTGTTAAATTCCGGGTCTATCTTACGATATTTGTGATTTTGCAGGGTTTCGAAGGCTTGTGCCTCTCACTTAAACTTTAAATTTCTGAAAATTGTGCTAAATGGATTCAGATCTGACCATGAGGGTTTTAAACTGTAAATTATTTGAAAATTTGTAAATTTCTTTAGGATTGTTAAGGTTTTAATCGTTAAAATTGGCGTGTGTGTCTTCAGATCTGGCTGTCTTTGCAGGTTACAGGTTCAAATCGAATTTTTTTTTTTTAGATCTAAGGCAGATCTAGCCTCCAAAGGCCAGATCTGGCCTCAGAGCCTCCACTGTGGGCAAATTTGGGCGTTATTTTTAAAGGAGCGTTATAAATCTGAGCTTACATTGAAGAGTTTTTAAGTTGCTGGGTGATTTAAATGTGTTGGGTTCAATCGCTGTTCATTCTTACTCAATCTGCCCTCATCTGCTTTCTCTCATACATCAAACCCTGTTCTCTCCACTGTCCAGCTTTAAAAAACGTCCTCACTGCTGCCCATATTCACCTCTTGCTTCATTTCTTTCCTTGCCATCCAAGCTCTCTCACTTGCAAGCCAGCGTTTCCACCATCAGATTTTTACTCGTCGTGCCATTCTCCTTAGCCAGCGTTTCTCCTTTGCCTGCGTTCAAAATTTGCCCTCAAATCAACTCGTCCAAGCATCCAGCTCCTCCTCCATTCGAGTCACGCCTCATCAGCTCCAGCGTCGAACCCTTTCTGCTCTGCTCCTGCAAAACGCATATAAAAAAAATAAAAAATAACGTGGCTTTCGACCTGCGTTCTCTCTCTGCCGTCAAACGCATGACCGTCGATCCTCTTGTTGTGTCAGCGTTCCTTCTGCGGCTCCTCACGACCGTCGGGCTTCTAACCTGCAAGCAAAACGACAACAGCAGATAAAAAAAAACCGCGTCAAGAAACTTTCATGCGTTGAATTTAATCGGGGTCTTTTCTCTTGTTTGAGGTTTCGTTTTTCATTTTTTAGCTGGGCCATAAATAGAAGTTAGCACTTAGTTCTCATTCGATTTTTTATTTTGCTGTGTTAGCCTAGGTGTAATTAAATTGTAGTTTAGTCATAGTTTTAGATTGTAATGTTAGGTCGTATATTTTTAGGATTCGATTTGTATCATTAGACTTTAATTTTTAGATAGCGTAGGTTTTAGATTGGGTTGTTTTAATTTGTGTTTTAGTTTAGAATTTAATTTTAACTTTAGATTTAATTTAGATTTTAAATTTTGTTTAGTTTAAGTCTTAGCTTTTAGTTTTAACTTAGTTTAATTTTAACTTTAGGATTTAACCTTTAGATTAGATCTTTTACTTAGATTTAGAATTTTGTTTTAAAAAATAATAAAAAATTCAAAAAATCTTAAAAAATTTATAAAATACAAAAAATATAAAAAAAATTTCAAATTTTCTATGGTCAAATATGCATTTGAAATTTTTATCTAAAGATTTGATTATAGAAACATTTTCTGGATCGAATTTAAATGAAGCAACATAAATCTGGAAATATTACAAATCTCGGGCATTTTCATCTTGTGATAATATCGCTGTGGGGCTAAGATATTTCAATGCATGATTGTGGTGTCTTTCATTAAATACAATCGTGATTAATCGTGGTTTTTATTATAAGCAGCAGTTAGTCATCATTTATTGGTTTATAATCGCATAACGGGATTCTGTTTGACTCCATAAGGCACTGGTCTTAACGTGACATCTAATTTAGATCTGTGGAATCTCGTTCATTTTATAAGTATTTGATGTTTTAGCTGTGTCTCCTGGATTCTTCCTCTTCATTTACAATAGGGTCCACCTCGCTTAACTTGCAAGGAGACAGTTTAAAGAGAGAGATTGGGGATAGGAGTGACAGCCCCCAGTCTGAACCGTTGTCGCGGTGCCCTGAACAATCTGTGCGAC